>JADRCH010000243.1:3886608-4021110 GCA_019843965.1 Rhynchomys soricoides
TCACCTCCGTGTGGTACTTCACACCATACACATGTGTACGCATGTGTGCACACAGGCAAACACTTCTACCCAGAATCCAACATGCTTCTCACCTCCGTGTGGTACTTCATACCATACAATGTAGTACACAGAGGCAAACGCTTATGCGCAGATAATAAAAATAAATATATATTTTTTAAATATAGAAGTTATGGCAGTCCTTATAAATACCCAACTGAGAACCTGACTCCAAAGATGCAAAGCCTGCTACAGAAAGGGAGAGTCCCCAGATTACTAGAGAGAAAAGTTGGGCTGGGAGCTGGGTGTCTCCCAGACCCCTGAGAAAGTGACTCCCTTCATTTTTATAGGAGTTTTCAACTCAAATGATCCATTTGCTTCTGTTGTTTCAGGAATATTATTTTAGCGTTTGCTAGTACCCTGAGGCATGGTCTCATCCCTAACCTCCTTGGTGAAGGAACATATGCCAGGTACAACTGTCGGGATGCTGTGTGGTGGTGGCTTCAGTGCATCCAGGACTACTGCAAGATGCTTCCAAACGGTGTAGACATCCTCAGATGCCCAGTGTCCAGAATGTATCCAACAGATGATTCCGCACCCTTGCCTGCTGGGACACTGGTAAAGATCATTTCTTAAAATCATTTTTGATTAAATGTAACTTTATTTTTAATGTAAAATATTAAGACTCCAAGTCATAAGAATTCAAATAACAAAAAAGTCAATATCAATATTCATTTAATGTCAACACAGTGAGAAGCTACAGAGATGAGACTCGCTCCTCACTTAAACACAGAGCGTGGGTGCACAGCGGCTGCCGCCTTTCCCGGCCCCACCCCACTCCCTGCTTCTTCTTCCAAGGGAAAGCATATGTCCCCAAGTTCCTAGAGTAGAGGGATTTAGGAAAATAAGAATGTCACCATTCCTAACAGAAGTGATGGCCCTGCTGTCTCCAACAGGATCAGCCTTTGTTTGAAGTCATTCAGGAAGCTATGCAAAGGCACATGCAAGGCATTCAGTTCCGAGAGAGGAACGCTGGTCCACAGATTGACCGAAACATGAAGGACGAGGGTATGTAATGTCAGCGCCATGGTTAGGACTTACCTGTCAAATTAACCCTTGTTGCTGCTTCACAAGTACTTGTGTGCAAAACTTGAAGCTTTACCTGAGAAAGGCAAGCATTGTTCCAGATCTCTCCAAGCTGTGTTGCTAAAAAAAGATAAAAGTTTGCATCTAGCTGGGCAGTGGTGGCGCACGCCTTTAATCCCAGCATTTGGGAGGCAGAGGCAGGTGGATTTCTGAGTTCGAGGCCAGCCTGGTCTACAGAGTGAGTTCCAGGACAGCCAGGGCTACACAGAGAAATCCTGTCTCGAAAAACCAAAAAAAAAAAAAAAAAGTTTGTATCTTTTGTTAGCTAATTTATAAAGGTAATATTGACATTATAATTTTTTATGTCTATGAGGTTTTTTTACCTGCAAGTATGTATGTGCACCATGTACATGCTTGGTGCCTGTAGAGGTCAGAAGAGGGCATGAGATCCCTGGAACTGGAGACTGAGATGCTTATGAACCATAGGTCCTCCACAAGAGCAACAGTGTTAACCGATGAGCCATCTCTCTAGCCCTTAGTGGCACAATTTCTAATCTCAATGCTAGTATTACCTTTTTTTACCAGGTATGATAGCCTAAGCCTGTAATCCAGCACTCAGGAGGTAGAGGCAAGACTGTCGTGAGTTCAAGACTAGCCTGAGGTACACAGTGAAACCTTGTCTCTAAAACATAAAAAGGAAGCCCAGCATTGTGGTGCATGCCTTTAGTCCCAGCCCTTGGGAGTCAGATCCCTGAGTATGAGGTCAGCCTGGTCTACAGAGTGAGTTCCAGATCAGTCAGAGCTACAGAGATACCTGTCTCAAACATTATTTAATTAGTTAATTCTGTTTCTGAGAATTGAATGTTATGTGCCAGGCTTTGTGATGATGGCCTTACCATTATCATTCCTAATTAATTCTTGAAGACATTAAGAATGAATTACATTAGGCTTAAGAGATGGTTCCGTGGTTAAAATGTGCTGAACAAGGGAGAAAATCGGAATTCAGATCTCTAGACCTATGTAAATGCCAGGGGGGCTGGTAGTAGTTCCAGTCTCTGAAGGCAGAGGCATGGTATCCGAGAACAGGTAAGCCAGCTAGTGGGACCAGCACATCATACAGGGAGCTCCGGGTCTGCCAGAGAGACCCTGACTTTACAAACAAGGTAGAAGAGGGAGCAAGGAAGATTAGGCATCAACCTCAGGCCTACACACACTAAATGAGAGAACTAAAAAGTCGGCTTCCCAGAGCTGCTAGGGGGCAAAGGAGGATGTCACCCATGGTTGGCCTCAGCACTGCCACAGTGCTTTATGGGTGTATCTCGTTAAAGTAGTCACACTCTCCTAGCTCACTTTGGGTTTACCATGTCCTTGTCCTAAGGCCTGCCAGGACATGGTCAGTCACTTCATCACCCTCCTTTACACTCTGAGGAGCTTTTGATGAATTTGGTGTATATTTACTTTAGTCTTATCAATATGATTTGTGTGAGTTTTTAGTTATAATTTTAAAAGAATTTCAGATTCCTAAAATGTTGTAAAGTGATACATAGGGTACAGCATCCTTCAACCATTAGGATGAAAATAAATGAAGTAAAAGATCAGAATCCAGACGTGTAGTAGGAGGCTGCTAGCTGGGCTGTGCCCCGTTCACCTCTCACCGCTTTTGACATCACCTCATCTGCATGGGCCATCAGCTCTGTGAGGTTGGAGCCTTGTTCATGAGACCACTGCCATATAAAGACGTAGAGCTAGTCCATCAGCACGGACATTTAGTGTATCCCATATATCCACTGCAGCCCCACCCTGGTCTCACTACTAATCGCTGCCTCCCTTCACTGTCCTTATTTTTTTTTTTTAAAGATTTATTTATTTTATATAGGTAAGTACACTGTCATCGTCTTCACACGCCAGAACAGGGGATAGAGATGGTTGTGAGCTACCATGTGGTTGCTGGGAATTGAACTCAGGACCTCTGGAAGAGCAGTCAGTGCTCTTAACCACTGAGCCATCTCTCCAGCCCCACCGTCCTTATTTTGAACCTATGTATAAATGCATTGTTAGTTAGTTTGTTTTGAGACCCGTTTCTCTGTGAAGTTGTGGCTGTCCTGGGTCTCACGTATAGACCACGTTAGTCTTGAACTCATAGTGATGGGTCGTCTGCCTCAACATCCTGAGTGCTGAGATTAAATCTGGGGCATACACCTGGCTTTGAAAATTTTATATAAAGTGAGTGTATAATTTGTTTTTTATTTGGCCGATCAAGACAGGAGCTTGCTATGAAGCTTTAGGTTGCCTGGAGCTGCTATACAGACCAGACTAACCTTGAACTCATGATGATTTATTATTTATAGTAGTATAATAATATACTAGTAATGCACAAATATTAACTCACTAAGTTAATTGGTAACAATCACTGATATATTTTTTTATCTTTCACTAGGAGAAGTCGATGGAAATAAGTTTAGTATCCAAAGAACATTTTTATGGGATCTCTGAGATATTTGAGGGTTTCCTGTTGTTGTTATTGTTGTTGTATGAAACATTTCAACTTTAAGTAAGCAAAATAATGTTCACCTTTCAAATTGGTATCTAGATTAAAGATATTAATTTACTATATTTTCTTTATATCTTTCTGTTTTACTTTGAAAAGGAATAAAATAGAGCACATAATCCAAAGGTTCTCTTTTTTATTTTTTAATTACTTCTTAGAGTTAATGACAAAGCTGTAACTGGAGTATACTGTTTCCATGTATATTTTTAGACTTCATGCACTTATATATGTTTGAGCATGTATAAATTAGATGTGATATATATTATGAAGTATAAAGTCAATGTGTTTTTATGTATATTATATGATATTAGGTTCTTAAATTCTACATTCTATACAAATATATCAGTTACGTAAAAGAATCAGATTAAAATCTGCATTTTAAGTAAAAGACGTTTTTTTATTTGCTACCTTCTGTAATGTGTTTACTAAATCATTTTGTCTTAGGGACTCAGTCATCTTGTTCCATAGACATCCAGTTTATTCATTCAAAGGACAGAGCGTTTGCTAGTGTGCATGATGTTAGGACATTCCTCTACTGAGTAGACCTGTGATTTTGCTAATGGAAGCAGTGCTTTAGAAAGAACATCATGATACACAGTTCTGTACACATTGGTGTCTTTGGAAAGAGAAATGAAATTTGTGTGCATTTACTATAAAACGTAATGATTTTTAGTTGTTATAAAGAGTATCACTCTGACGCTTACCTCGCTTCAAGCTCACTCGATAAGCCAGCTTCAAACTCATGTGTGATCCTCCTGCCTCTGAATCCTGAGTGCTGGGACCACAGACCTGTACCTCCGTGGCTGCTTTGTAAGTGTCTTATTTTGCTTTTTCAGGTTTCAACATAACTGCAGGGATTGATGAAGAAACAGGGTTTGTTTATGGAGGAAATCGCTTCAACTGTGGCACATGGATGGATAAAATGGGAGAGAGTGACCGAGCTAGAAACAGAGGGATCCCAGCCACCCCAAGGTAGAGTTCATGCCCTGATGCTTCTGCAGATGCACTTTTAATTCACCAGTTCCCCTTTTAAACATACTTTTGTTCTGTTAACCATGGTCCTCATGGTAAATCATCCCAGGCCTGTCGTCCTGTCCTCCCTCCTCCTCCTCCTCCTCCTCTTCCTCTTCTTCCTCCTCTTCTTCTTCCTCCTCCTCTTCCTCCTCTTCCTCCTCCTCTTCCTCTTCTTCCTCCTCCTCTTCCTCTTCTTCCTCCTCCTCCTCCTTCTCTGTACACTCCTTCCTTGCCTGCATTATACAGATAAAACAACCCTCTCCATGTAAGTGATCTGTTCTCATCCAGATCTCATGATTTTTGCACCTCTACAAGAATCTCAAACGTTTTATGATTCATTATCCCAATGGTTAAGACTTCTTTAAAATAAAAAAAAAGTGCTGTGTGGAAGTCCAAGGACGACTTGTGAGAGTCACTTCTCTCGCCTCACCATGTGACTCCCATCAGACTTAGCAGCAAAGGCCTTTACCTGCTGAGCCATCTCACCATCCGTCTGTAAGACAGTTCCTAATCCAAACCTCATACAATGTAGAGATTTTATTACACCAGGCTTTACAAGTATGGAAAACAACTAATTGAAATTGATCTTTTAAAAACGTTGTTTTGGGGCCTAGAGAGATAGCTTAGCGGTTAAGAGCACTGACTGCTTTTCCCGAGGTCCTGAGTTCAATTCCCAGCAACCACATGGTGGCTCACAACCATCTGTAATGGGATCTGATGCCTTCTTCTGGTGTCTGAAGAGAACAACAGTGTACTCACATACATAAAATAAATAAATCTTTTAAAAAATCTTTAAAACATTGTTTTCTGAACCTTTTATCTCTAACTTTGTTATCTAAGGGGTTTTCTTTTATGAGTTTAGAAGTTAACAAATATCACAAGTTCTTGATACTGATTTAAGCTTAGAAACGATTTTCTTCTTTTAAAAAAATGTATGTGTCCATTTGGGAAGGTACATATGTGTGCAGGCACCTTTGGAAGCCAGAAGAGGTCATCTGATTCTCCAGAACTGCAGCTACAGACCCTTGAGGGCTACCCACTGTGGGTGCTGGGAACTGAACCAAGGTTGTCTGCAGGAGTAGTAATTGCTCTTAACCAATGAGCATCTCTCCAGCCCAGAAGTTGTTTTCTCCTTAAAGATTTATCTTCAAACACATCAGTCTGGACTAAAGAGAAAGACCCTGTCTCAAAAACACAAAGGCAGATGAGTATGTTAGAAGAGGCTGGCGAGATGGCTGAGCCTTGAAGAAAGCAGGCTGCTGTCCACAAGGCCAAGCTCGCTTCCAGCACTCACAGTGGGAGGCTCACAACCAACTGTAACACCAGTTCAGGAGATCTGGTGCTCTTATCTGGGCATCCACACGTGTCATGTGCACATAGAGATACAGATGGATACACAAAATAAAAATGTCTTTTTAAAATATTAGAAACAAAATCAGTGCCAAAATAATAAGGAAGGAGATTTCTTATATGATATAATATGTATTACTTATAAAGTGAAGATGTGGGTGTGGGTAGTTGATTGTATGGTGCATTAATTATAATATTCACCAACATCTATTGTTGTTGGAGGTGGTGGTTTGATTTGGTTCTATGCTGCCCAGAGCCTTACTTACTGCTAGACATTGGACTCTGAGCTACATCTCCAACCCAGAATTACTTATTGAATGCCCTTTTAAATAATGGTTAAATAAACTCAACACAGAAAATAATTTTATTTTAATTTTAGAGATGGGTCTGCTGTGGAAATCGTGGGCTTGTGTAAATCTGCTGTTCGTTGGTTGCTGGAATTGTCTAAGAAAAATATTTTTCCTTATCATGAAGTCAGAGTGAGAAGACATGGTAAGCTGGTCTGTTTTACAAGGAACCCATACAAGTTATTAACCTTTGTTGCCATCATTGGGTCCAGTCAACCAATACTAGAAAAGGCTAACTTTTAAGAAGAAAGAAAATTGGTTAATTCCCAGTATGGAAATGCTAACAGCTGGTTACTAACACCATTCCTACCGCACCAGTGAGCTGAGAGAAGGCGGCAGCATAGTGCCTGCCTTCATGCCCACTCCCTATTCTGTGACCAAGGTACATCCCATGGGCAGTCTGGAAATCTTCCTATCTCTTTCTGGAATGATCTCTATGCAATAGAAACAATGTTTGAGCCACCCGTACGTCTTTAAACTTTCTAAAAAGTAAAAAGAAGTAGGTAAAAGTAATTGTATGTTTAATTCAATGTATATGAAATGTTCTTTAGCACGGTGTGATGAGTGTGAACTTAGTCCTGAGCTGTTTTCGTTCTTTTGGGAGAGGTTCTTGGTCTTTGAATCTATAGCATGTCTCCATCTACGTAGCCACATTTCTAAAACATAGATACTTTAATTCATAATTAAGCTAAACGTGAGGCTGTGGCAATCACAGATGTTAAATGCTCTGAATGTCTATAACTGTGTGTCTTTTATCACTTCTCAGGAAAGGTTGTAGCAGTCTCATATGATGAGTGGAACAGAAAAATACAAAACAATTTTGAAAAGCTGTTTCATGTTTCCGAAGACCCTTCAGATCCTAATGAGAAGCATCCGAATCTGGTTCACAAGCGAGGCATCTACAAGGACAGCTATGGTGCATCAAGTCCTTGGTGTGACTATCAGCTCAGGCCCAATTTTACCATAGCAATGGTTGTGGTAAGTGATGTAGTGCTTTCACATTTCAAAAATGTCATGGTAACTCTACTAAGAGCCTTTTTTTCCTGTTTGGTTTTAAGTTCCACTTAACCATGAAACATTATTGCTTTCTAGGTAGTTTTCTATGGTTTCAGTAATTAAGTATGCATACCACCTCTCATCTGAAACATTTAGTGTCAAAAACAGAAAACAGTGAATACTGAGAAACAAATAGTCCCAGGGTCACACATGCCACAGTACCTGGTACCTGATGCCTGTGCACACACTGGGCTGAATGGACTAGGTCTCTTAGAAACAAACGGTCCCAGGGTCACACATGCCGCAGTACCTGGTACCTGGTGCCTATGCACACACTGGGCTGAATGGATTAGGTCTCTTAGGCCCGATCCAGCTGCCTCAGTCAGCCTCAGCCATCACCCTTTCCTCCTGAAAACTGAGGACATTTGTATTGCATAAGCTCATGCCACAAACAGCTCCCCAGTGCACTAGTCAGAAAGCTCTGTGCTAGGAAATGCACACAGGCAGCTTAGATTCCCGTTCTCTCTCCTTTGTGGGTTTTCTCTAATTTGTTCTCTTTAGCTAAGAATTCTGTTTTTATTATTTATGTGTCATGTATATGCAGTGTCCCAAGAGGCCAGAAGGAGGCATCAGATCCCTGAGTCTAGAATTACAGACTGTTGTCAGTCACCCTGTAGGTGCTAGAAATTGAACCT
The DNA here is from genome assembly GCA_019843965.1 of Rhynchomys soricoides. Classification (NCBI taxonomy): domain Eukaryota; kingdom Metazoa; phylum Chordata; class Mammalia; order Rodentia; family Muridae; genus Rhynchomys; species Rhynchomys soricoides. Next base: position 3,894,642 of record JADRCH010000243.1, read on the forward strand.
GTATCCTTTGGAAGAGAAGCCAGTGTTCCTAACCACTGAGCCATCTCTCCAGCCACCTAGCTAAGAATTCTTGGTCCCCTTTTGTTGTAAAATTTCAATCGTAAGGGCAGTGGACTAGGAGGGCTGTGTTTATCCATGCCTCCCTGGGTGTTTGACTTTGTCAAAAAGATTACTAAGCAGAATGTTACAAATTGTAACGGTATGAAAGTGCAGCTTTGCAGACTGGAGAGATGGCTCGGTGGTTAAGACCACGGACTGCTCCTCCAGGGGACCTGGGTTCAATTCCCAGATTCCACAACTCAACTCTGTAACTCACACCCTCACACAGACACACACACAGGCAAAACCCACCATAAAATAAAAAAGAAAGAAAGAGAGTGCAGGTTTGCACAGGGGTAGCTTTGGTCTGGTGCCTTTTCATGGCTTTCTCTGGTTAGGTGGGTGCAGAGTCTCTCCTTCCACATGCCACGAGCACTTGTGCTGTTGATGTACAAGTTCTACTGAATTCCTTGTCGCCAGGAAGAAAGGAGAAAAGCTTCAGGCACACGTATAGGCTCCTGCAGGCCTAGGAGTAAGGGACAGTTGTGGTGGGCTCTGCCTTCTTGTAGCTGTGGCTCCCGTTCGGATCTGGTACTCGTTCTAGAGGGAGCAGTGGCCTATGCACTCTCACGGCCTCTCAGCAGAGAAAGGCCACCCAGATTCAGCCTTGCAGGATTAGATTTGTAAGACTGCACTCTCACATCTGACCCACAGCATATTCTTAAATTTGTTATTTTTTTAGAGTTTACAGTTAACTTACATGGGTAGGAACTAATTTTTCTGCGATATTAAAATTTTTTTTTCCTTTGTTTGTTTAACCTTCATTAGGCTCCTGAACTCTTTACTGCTGAAAAGGCTTGGAAGGCTTTGGAAATTGCAGAAAAAAAATTGCTTGGTCCCCTTGGCATGAAAACTTTAGATCCAGAGTAAGTTGGAATATTAGAATTAAGAAGGATGCTGAGCTGGTGGTGGTTGTAAGCGCCTTTAGTCTCAGCACTGAGAGGTAGCAGACGCAGGTAGATCTGAGTTCAAGGCCAGCCTGGTTTACAGAATGAGTTCCAGGATGGCCAGGGCTATACAGAGAAACCTTGTCTCAAAAACAGAAAAAGAAGGCAGCTGATACTGTGTTTAATCCACATAGATTAATTAGTATTATCCATTTTGTGCTTGTTTACAAATAACTTCTGGAAAATCACATTCAAACTTCTGAAAACATCTGCCAGTTTACTGTGTGTGAGTGTTAAAAGTACCCATGGCTTCTGTATTTACTAATTAATTTGTAAATTGTAAATATATAAAGCTAATGTCCTGAATATTCTTTATTTTGTTTCTGACTATAAAAGTAATACATGATTATCGTGGTCTTTGGAAAGTACCAATAATATAAAAGAAAAAGAAATTACAGAATCTAGCATCGTTCCCATCTTGACTATTACTCAGATCAGTTCTATTCAGTTTGTACAGTTTGGGCCATATAGCCACAAATCTAGAAGAATTTGTATTAAAAAGTTCAGGCATGGTGCCTCACATCTGTAATCCCAGCACAAGACTCTGAAGTAGGATGGTCAAGAGGTCAGTGCCAGTCTGGCCTGCTTAGCAAGACCCTGTCTCAAACAACAAAACAACTACAAAATCAAAACTCAGTATGGTAGCTCAGTGCTATAGTACCAGCACTCGGAGGCTTGGTTGTCTAAAAAGAAGAAAGAAAACCTAATGGGGATGTGACTCGGCAGTAGACATTTGCCTAGAGAGTAGGAGGCGGCCCTGGATGCAGTCCCCAACACCCCTCAAACAAACAAAAGAAAGTCTCATGAGTTCAATTCCCAAGACAACAAAACTAAGTAGTTTTTAAAAACAGCTCTTGAGCCCAGCATGATGGCACATACCTATATCCCAGCCCCTGGATAGTTGAAACAGAAAAATTGAGAGTTCATGATCATCTTCCAGTGGCTCACGAGTTTGAGACCAGCCTGGCCACATGAGGGCCAGTCTCGGGTGGTGGGGAGCAGTTGGAAGGATGTAGCTCAGTGGTGGAGCACATACCTACCGCATGCAAGACCCTGGGCTCTATCTATCCCAGCACCACACCCCATTATTTTTTTGTGTGTATGAGTGTTTTACCTTCATATATTTCTTTGTGCTACATGTGTGCATGGTGCCCTTGAAGGCCAGAAGAGGGCATGGGATCCCCTGGAACTGGAGTTATGTTAGTTGTGAACCACCATGCGAGTGCTGAAATTGAACCCAGGTCTTCTACAAGAGCAGCAAGTGCTCTTAACCTCTGAGCCATCTTTCCAGGCCCTCAAGGGCAGTCTTTATGTTTCATTTTTGCCGATAGTTTTTCCATACTGCTGGGTGACCTGCTATTTTAACTAGTAGGCATATGTATTCCCTTGTAATGATGGCTGTAACCATCTGTTCTTTACCAGCAGTCTTCTCCATCCTTCACTCTTTCTGCCTCAGTCAGTAAAAAACTGTGACTTTTTTATTTCATATTTTGCATATGCAAATGTCTTTACTTTTATAATTTTTTTCTTAAACTTCTAGGGTCTTTCTGGGTTTTTGCTTTTTTATATTTTGCCGACATGTAACTCTGTTGCCCCACATGCATACAGTTCCCACAGAGGCCAGAAGAGGGCATCAGATACCCTGGAAGTGGAGTTACAGGTGGTTGTGAGACATGCGGATACTAGGAATTGAACCCTGGTCTTCTGGAGGAGCAGCCAGTATGCTTAACATCTGAGCCAGGGTTTTATACTTTACTACACACTATTTCCACTGCAGACCAGGCTGGCCTCTGCCATCAGAGTGGGGTTGGGATTAAAGGCACATGCCACTAGATGTGGCCTGCCTGTCTTTCTTTCTTTGTTGTTGTCGTTGTTGTTGATTGAGACAGATTTCTCTTTGTAGCTTCCTGGAACACGCTCTGTAGACCAGGCTGGCTTTGAACTAAGAGATCTGTATGCCTCTACCTTCCGAGTGCTAGGATTAAAGTCATGTGCCACCACTGCCCCTGTGTCTCTTGGCCTTTCTATATATTGATTTTATTATTTCTTTTCTGTATTGTGAGACAGAATCTTACACAGCTGACACTGACCTTATACCCTGATCCTCCTGTCTCAACCTCCTAGAATTAGACACATACCACCATGCTTGGCTTGATTTCATTCTTGATACACAAAATATTATATGTAAATGCTTGTTATTTTCTGTATGCTTGCATGTTCAGGGAAGACTAAAAACTGGTCAGGTGTGGTGGTACACAAAGGAAAATCTCTGTAAGTTCAAAGCCAGCCTAGACGACTAAGAAAGTTCCAGGTCAGCCAGGGGCACACAGTCAGGCCCTGTCTCAAACTATCAGCCCTCAAAAAAACAAACAGAGGACCTGCTGATCTAACTAAAAGTTAATGATAAAGGTTCACATTGACATTTTGTGTCACTAAAGCTTTTAAAAGTTACAATTTAATTAAATCTTTCTATGTATAACTTATCTATTGGCAATGTTTGTAACACTGCTCAGTATATAACTTTGTTATAAATTCTATATATGTAGCAGTATCTATATTCAACTGTTATTTATAATCTGACTGTATACTCATTTTAGCTTTAAAATAGCTTCATAGAGAAATTTAAAATACAACCTTACATGGACTGAGGTTGTATAAATTGTGGAATATTTGCCCAGTATAGATAAGGCCCTAGGCTAGATCAGTAGTCACCACAAAATATTTTACATAAATAAATGCCTTTCTGCTCTGTAGTCAATAAAAACCTTAGCTTTAATTTTTCCTAATTCAAACAACTGTTTGGACACTTTGATTGTTATACACATATTAAAAGCCTAGTGAATGGTTGACTTAATACAGTATACACAAGTTCCTTGAAGGCAAGACGCCTCAATATTTTTACTGATTTTTAAAAATTAGCATACGTAGTAATAGGTTCAATTATGGCATCATTGATGCACATTTCTATGAAGGCTCCCCCCTGCGCTCCGACCACCTGTCAGCCACCCCCCCCAAAGCCCTCACTCTGCCCTCACGTTACATATATGTTACATCCGTCCGTTCCCCCCCACAGCCCTCACTCTACCCTCACGTTACATACGTCATTACGTCCGCCCGTTGCCTTCCTTCCCGTTCCGTACCCCCTCCATGGCCCTCCTCCAGTCTCATGACCTACCCTGTATATAAGTTAAAGTCTGGGACTAAATATGAGAGAAAACATAAGGATACTGGACTTTTTTGTCAATCTTTTCTAAACACCTTATTAAAGTCCTCTGTACTTGGTATATACTAATTTTATATTAAGTAATATACTAATGCTAAGCAAGCTTACTCTACAGATTAGGAAAAAAGATGATTTTTTTCTTGCCTTTGTTATTGAAATTCTGATGCCTCCTGTGTGATGCCTGACCCTCTTTTACTGACCTCAAACTCCAACTGTTTTGCAGTGACATGGTTTACTGTGGAATTTATGATAATGCCTTAGACAATGACAACTACAACCTTGCTAGAGGTTTCAATTACCACCAAGGACCTGTAAGAATTTCATTTTATTTTCAGAGTTTTCAATTTAACTTATTTTTAAATAAAGTTAGATAATCATAATTCTTTTTCTCTTTGTTTTTAAATCATATTTTAGGAGTGGCTATGGCCAATTGGGTATTTTCTTCGTGCAAAGTTGTATTTTTCCAAAATGATGGGCCCAGAGACTGCTGCGAAGACTGTATTTTTGGTTAAAAATGTTCTTTCTAGACATTATGTTCATCTTGAGAGGTGAGTCATCCCATGACTCGTGTCCAGTCAGTGTACTAGCTATCAGGTGAACAAGGTCTCCTTAGAATTCTCTTGTGCATCTTCATGGAACCCATGCTGTGCTCTGTACCGTAATTCCATCCGTGCAATTTCTACCTCCGTTAATTATTTTGGTTCTTATATTTTATGTAAGTATTTGAGGATCTTACATTTTATGATCTGTACTTGTGGAATAGTCTTTAATTTTCAAGATAACTGATAATTTGGATATGATTAAGATCAAATAAAATAATACTTGAAGTATTCAGATTGGGCCTTTTGAGTTGATTCATTTAACAAGTAAAAACTTTCATTATTTTTAAAATATCAGTTGATCTTTTGACTATTACTTCAAGTGGTATTTCTTGTACTCTCTGTCCTAATTATTAGTAAATGAATCAGTGTCGATATTGTGTATTTTTCTAAGATGGTACAAACTTAGCCAAAGACTTTCTTATTTCTTTAAGTCTGGATTATATCTAAGCGCACCTGCTACTGAATGCTTAGACTAAATGCGTTAGTGGTGAACACTGCCTCGCTTCCTTACATGAGCATCGTTAGGTGCACTAACAGTCTGAGAGGTGATGCTGAGATCTGTCACTGGTCATGTAACTTCTATACATCCTCCTTCTCTCTTTGCATGTAGGAATAGTTAGAGCACTTACCTCATGGGATTTCTGTCAGTATTAAATAAGATTTGTACGTAAAGTACTAAGTATTAGAAGATATGTGTGTGATAAATGTGTATGTTCTCCTGTGGAATAAGGAATGAGTTGGCATTTTCCTAATTTAACTCTCAGTGTCTCTGTACTTCAGTGGGGTTTCTAGTTCTACTAAGTTCACACATAACACACCTACATTCTTGCAGTTCGAGTCCTAGCCTTCGTCTAAAAGGCTTAAATTACTGCCAGCCTGGGGGTAACCTCAGCCCATGGGAGGCCAAACCAGAAAGATCATGAGTTTAGAGCTGTATGAGCTACATGAGACCCTATCTCAAAATGCAAAACAGGCTAAAGTTACACCTGAGAGAATATTTATATTTTTTAAAGTTTTAGTTATGAAACTGGGCCTTATGAAACACACCTGTATTTCCAGCACTTGGAAGGCAGAGACAGGAGGATCACTGCAAGTTCATGGCCAGCCTCAGCTACATACCAAGTTCCAAGCCAGCCAGAGTTACATAGCAAAACCCTAACACAAAAAACAAAAACAACATAAATAATAATGATGAAAGACTCATTTGTAGTTGCTAGTATTAAGTCTCAAAAGATAATTTATATGTGAGATATATATCTTTAGAATGTCATTTTATAGCAAATGACTTTGAATGCTTGCTTCTAGAGTTAAAGGCAAAACCTTGGGACTTGCCTACTTTGTTCATATGCATGAAACTATGTCTCATAGAATGCTCTTCCTTTTCTTTGTTTTTCAGATCCCCATGGAAAGGACTTCCAGAGCTCACCAATGAGAATGGCCAGTACTGCCCTTTCAGCTGTGAGACACAGGCATGGTCAATGGCTGCTGTTCTCGAAACCCTCTATGATTTATAGTTGGCTCATAGATGTGCAGTAATTGTGTGAACACTTGGCATTATTGAATGCAAGGTCATAAAGAAATGTAAGCTCAACTCATTTTAAAAATCTCATCCATAGCCAGGAAGTGGTGGCACACACCTTTGATCCCAGCACTTAGGAGGCAAAGCCAGGCAGATCTCTTGAGTTCAAGGCCAGCCTGGTCTACAGAGAAAGTTCCTGGACAGCCAGGACTACACAGAGAAACTCCTTGTCTAAAATACAAAAACCAAACAAAAAATTACTGATCTTTTTTTGGCTTCTTTTCTTAAAGAATATGATGTGTGTCACCACCCCCAGTGTATGCAGTACTGGGGATCACACGCAGGACCACACGCATGCATGTTAGACAAGCACTCTACCAACTGAATTTCATCCCACGCCATGTAGAATTTTTTTCTACCTTCTTTTGATTTGAATCACAAAGAAAAATGATCATTTCCCATAGAAAGTTACCAGAAAAGCATTCTTCAAAGCAGAGTTTAAAAAAAAGAAAAGAAACCATGTATCATCCTCAGTTTGGAGGAAGAGGGGGATGCTCTTAAGTCCTGCTGTCATTGGAACACTCCACAGGCTGTGCTCCATGAATGCCCTGCTGTTTGTTACAGCAGTCTTAATACCATGCCTGATGCAGTCAGTGCACACTTGGTAAATGCTTTATGAATGTTGAATTAGGGAAGTTTCCACCCACAGTATATGTTCGTAGATGGAGCACAGAGCTTCAAAATGTGCTTTGTTTTTAACAGATATGTTTTTAACATAATAAATGCCAACTATACTTAATATAACCTATGTGTGTTAAAGAATAATTGGACATAATAAAACAGACCACTAGGACATAAAACAATTCTGTAAAATTAGTTCCAATTTCCCACCATGAGATAGTTTACATTTTCAAAATGGGAATTGCTGGGCATATTTATGGAATTTTTCAAGGGGAAAAACACATAGAGTGGTAGCTTGGTGGCAGAGTGCTTGCTTAGCATGTGTCAAGGCCCTGAGATCTAGCCCTAAAACCATCGAGAGAGAAAGGAGGGGGTATAAAAAGGGAGGAGGGAGAGTGGAAGAGGGAGGGTGGGAAAGAAAGAAAGGAAAGATTTAAAATAGAGCCATATTAGGTTATCTACAATACGGTCACCATCCACTTCAGAAAATCTTTAGGGTACAATGCTCCTACTGAGGACTATTAATGAAAGACCAGAAATACGTTTCTATTTGAAAGTCTCAGAAGGTATGTTTGACATTATCCCAACCACAATAAGGTAATGCTTTTAGACTGTAAAGGGATAATTGCCATTGCCTGAGAGCACTTAGGTGGAATGCTTTGTTCCTGTGTGATGCTGCAGAAAGTGTTATTTTTATTTTACATTTCCCAAACGGTCTTTGCCTTGGTTTTTCACTTATCAAAAGCAATCTTGCTCTGCTAAATGAAAAGTAAACTTACCAGTTTAACCAGTATGCTGTAATATTTTAGTGAGTTTTCAGAGATGACTGAAAAACAGGAGGCATGTCATTTCAGTGAGTATCATCACCTAAGTGGTAATCATTTCTACCATGTCTTAAACTGCTCTGTCTGCTGTTCATGTCTGTGTGTCAAAATAAAAGTTTTTTCTAAAGGACTCTCTTTGCTTTCCTTCAGCATTTTTACTGTAAATTTTCCCTGTCCTCATGAGTGGTGTTCAGAGACTTAGCTTTTATAGGCTGGAGGAGCAGCAGGGAGAGGAGGAAGAGGGAAGATTGTCTGGAGATCTATTAAAGTAGCCATGTATAAATTAGGAGTGAAGTAAGCTTTCAGTGTATCCCTAAGCCTGTTAGCATGTGTACTGCTTTGATATATCTTGAGTACAGTGAATTTGTATTTACGTGTTACAAGCTCACACATACAGAAGCAAATGGATGTGAATATTTACTCCCTGAAAAAGCCAGATAATTTTTCCTTCCAGTTATACTACTGAGCACTGTAAGCCTATAGAATATCATCTAATAACCAAAGCTGATCAATTCTGGTTTGCCTTGCTTAGTGTTGCTTCATTTTTTCATACTACAGATTGTGTGTCTTTATTTTCAGATAAAAGGTGCTAAGGTAAGAATCTGTAGTTCCGAGTGGTTCTGAATGGATCATACTTGCTGCATTTACTTAAACCCTCCGTACACCAGTACCATGAATTCAGAGCAGTGGTGTAGTTGGGTTTTGCTGTTATTTTCTCTTTCTGTCCACCCTGGCTTGTCAAGAAGTAATGACATCAGAGCTGATGCTTTTTTCTAATATATTTGGCTTCATTGTTTTGGTTGGTGTGGGTATCTAACTTACAAAGCTTTTACATTTTCTTTAACTGGGTCTCATGTGATCCCGACTAGCCCTTGTAAATTTAGTATGACAGTAAGTCAATAAACTGCTTGTTTCCTCCTGAGCCTATGTGTGCCCAGTAGCCACATCTGGTACATCTGCATCTGGTTCAGTGCTCGGTCTTTCCCCAGGTTACGATAGTCCAGAATCATGAGTTGAATGTGATCCATGGTGCTATCTTCTACAGACATTCAGTTTTTCTTCCATTGTAGCGGCTGCTGTTGGAGTACCTGCCTCTATTCACTTGTATAACTCTTCTTGTCCATTTGCCTCTAGTCTCTGCCCCACCCCAACCCCATTCTGGTGACTGAACCCCTTTCTGGGAACTGCTTTCTGGGAAACTGCCTAGCACTGAGCTAACTCCTCAATCCCCCGGTTTCACTCACTTGTTTGTTTCAGTGTTTGCTAGACCCTTTCCCACCCCTCTCACCACTCCTACCTTTTGTTCTCGAAGCCTTGTTCCATACTTGTAGATATTTGTTTTTCTTCAGTGTTTTCCCAGGTCCCAGAATTGTTAAGCACTTTTAATTAAATTGTGTGGATGCTAGAAATAAATCTGATAGGCACCAACATTTACAATAATTAATCTTGTGGCCTAAGGACACAGAATGTCTAGGCTCTTCTATTCCTTAACGTCCTCGTTCTTCTTAATGGTTATGTTGTGGGTTTCTGGCATCAGTTTTTGTTCATCTTAATATTAAACCAATTGGTCAGAATAAGAAATTAAGGTTCAACAAACATATATAAACTCCCTACTTTGTGACTGACAATTTGTATTATAGTTACTACACATATTTTCTAAATGAGAAAATTACCCTAAGTCACACAACTAGTGAATCATTGGGACAAAACTCAGTCCCTGATCTTCAGATCAGAATCCTCTTGTGTCTGTCATTGCAGCAGGATGTGCTTGCCTTCAGTCTCCCTTCCACCATATCATGGGTCCAGTTATCAGCTGCCCCCTGATTGTGGGAAGCATTAGAACCTGTTCTGATGGAGTCTGGGTACCTCCTTACTATCATCTGGTCAAAATATTTCTAGCCTGTATTCCTGGGTAAATATTCAGAACGACATTGCTGAGCATAGGCTAAGTTACACTACTGGGATAACTTTGCCAACAGAAGTGTCGTAACAGAGATGACAGAAAATCAGAGACAAAAAGAAACAACAGCTAGCTGGGCAGTGGTGGTGCATGCCTTTAATCCCAGCACTTGGGAGGCAGAGGCAGATGGATTTCTGAGTTCGAGGCCAGCCTGGTCTACAGAGTGAGTTCCAGGACAGCCAGGGCTACACAGAGAAACCCTGTCTCTCCCACCCCCCAAAAATGAAAAAACAACAACAACAAAAAAGAAACATAACAGCTAAGAGGTAGCCCCGTGGTCAGAGTTGGGACTAGAGAATTTTAGCCAGGCATTAAATCTCATGCTCAGTGTACTTAAATAAGGGGTGGGGTGACAAGTTCTGTCTGTGGAAGCTTACTAGCAAATATGGCACTTAATTCTGCCAGTGTTCAGGCTAAGCAATTTATGGTAGTTAGAATATTTTGAAAGTAGGGAACTGTTCTTTTGAGACAAGCTCTCACTTTACAGCCCTGGTTGGCCTGGAATTCATTTTGTAGCCCAGTCTGGCTTCAAACCCATGGCAGTCCACCTAGCCTTCCAAGTGCTGGGATTGTAGATCTAAGCCAGAGTGTCTAGATGCTGCTCAGTTTTAAAAGACATACTATAGGAAGGAATGCTCCAAAAATGATCCATCTTGTACTAATGTGAACATAGTTCAGATCAGCCTGTCGACTCATCTCAGCTCCTTCACTCAGGGGGTGAGGACTAGCTCAGGTCCACTGCCCTGGCTGTGATGGTAATGGTGTAAAGCATCAGTTTTCAACCTGTGGTCAAGACCTCCTTGTGGGTCACGTATCAGATATCTACATTATGATTCATAACAGAAGCAACATTACAGAAGTAGCAACAAAATGATTTTTGTTGGTTGTGGGTCACCACTACATGAGGAACTGAATTAAAGGGTCCCAGCATTGGGATGGGTTGAGGGCTGTGCTTTTCTCGCTCCTGGATTTTTTCTTCCGTGCCTCCCCTTTCTCTACTTTCCCCCTATGTCTGGCAATATTTTCTCGCTACAGGAACTGTCAATGTGAACCCCACTAAAAGTCTCTCTCTCTCTCTCTCTCTCTCTCTCTCTCTCTCTCCCTCTCTCTCTCTCTCTCACACACACACACACACACACACACACGAACACACACACACACCCTCCCCCCATCCAAAAAACTCTACCTGTATTTGAACAATAGATTAATGCTGAAATTTTGACTCATGAGAAAACTAAGGTTGTGTTGTTTTTTTTTTTTAAACTGGTAGATTATTAAATTTAGTAATGTATGAAGGATTTTTTAAAGCTTGCTTAAGATCTCTTTGGATAAGAATACCTGTTACAAAATATTTGAGGACTGACTTTTTGTCACAAAGATTAGACTCCAGCCGCCACCAAATTGCTTCCTTCTGGACTGGGAAGCTGAGTAAAGAGAAGAGAGCTTACTTCCTTCTTGTAAGATGTACTGGAGATGTTGACAGGCCAGCTCTGTGTTCTCAGGACTATAAATTAAGCATTTTGATGGCTCATGCTGGCTTAATTCCCCCCCTCTAGTTAAAAAGAAATGCAGTTGTTTACATCTTGCTTGTAACTAATCTTGAAACAGAGCTCTGTTCCACTCAGGTCTTCAGGGCACGTATGCTACAGAATTTTTTGAAAATGTGTGACTTGAGCACAGGTTGTAGCTGGGCGGAGAGCACTTACCTAGAATGTGTGAAGAAGCCCTGGGTGACGTATTATCCTATTGTACATAGAAGTGTTTTCCTTCACTGTGTGTCTGTGCACCAGGTACATCCCTGGTTCCACAGAGGCCACAAGAAGCATCAAATCCCCTGGAACTGGAGTTATGGACAGTTGGAACCTGGCATGTGGGGCCTGGAAACCAAACGTAGGTTCTCTGGAAGAGCAGCTAGTGCTTTTAACTGCTGAGCCATCTCTCCAGCTGCTATCTTCTTCTTCTTCTTCTTCTTCTTCTTCTTCTTCCTCCTCCTCCTCCTCCTCCTCCTCCTCTTCTTCTTCCTCTTCTTCTTCCTTCTTCTTCATGATCATCATCATCATTATCGTGTCTGTCTGAGTATGAGTTTGTGCACATAAAGGCCGTGTTCATGAAGGATAGAAGAAGGCATTGGATCTTCTAGAGCTGGAGTCAGAGGAATTGTAAGTCATCCAACTTGGGTGCTGGGAACTGAACTCTGGTCCTCTGTAAACAGCAGTATGTGCTCTTAACTGCCGAGCCATCTCTCCAGTCCCAAGGACCCAAGGCCTGGTTTTAATCCTTAGCAATGCTTTTTTAAAAAGTAAGGTAAGAATATACTACTGATATTAGGAGAAGTCTGTAAGCATGGTTGTTTTTTTTTTTTTTTTCCTGGAAGAACTCTGGTATCAATCCTTAGCAAACAAGATGTGTAAAGGAAGGATTGTCTTAGCATCAGTTTCTATTTAATGTTAAGAAGGAAAAAATCCTAGGTATGCTTGAAGGATTGCTTTTTGATGACTTCTGTTTTCTGCAAGTGATCACTAAGTAAGGGCACAGAGAAACCATTGAATGGATGGCTCCATGTGTGGGAAGAAAGTTCACTGTGAATAGCACACTGTTACCTGTCTATCTCTAGGGTGATAGAGACTAGCCAGAGGCATTGGGGGAGTCCAGAGCTACCATGCCTACCTCTTGAAGGCAGCGAGAATAAGTAAAAAGGCCAAGGAGAGAGCAGTGTAGAGTGGAGGTGATCTGGAACAGCCTGGAACTTTAGGGCCAGAAGATCCTGGTAGCTTTGAAATGAGTTATAGGTCCGGGATATTAGGTACTAAGGAACCTGGAGGCTGGTGTGGGACTTTGACATGCATTACAGGAGTGAGCTAATAGGGAGCTAAAAATTATTAGCTTGTGAGAATTACTTTATGATCACTTGCAGAATACAGAACAAAACAAAAGCAACAACAACAAAAAAATCATTCAAGCATACCTAGGATATTTTCCTTCTCTCTTAACACTAAGTAGAAACTGATGTTAAGGATAATTTAACACAGGTAGTGAGAAATAAGAGAAATGGCTCTTCCCGGCAGGCAGAAAACTGTCACAGGTTTCCAAGGAATGCTAAGTGTCATGTTAGAGTTCAGGGTTTGGGGCCTAGCAATCACAAACTGCGGTTGCTTTTCCAGCCAAGTGTATTTATTTTAATATTTACTTGTTTATGTATTTACTGTGCATCAGTTTTGCCTGTATGTCTGTCTGTGTGAGGGTGTTAGAACCCCTGAAACTGGAGTTACAGACAATTGTGAGCTGCCATGTGGGTACTAGAACCTGAACCCCAGATCCTCTGAAAAGGCAGCCAGTGCTCTAAACCACTGAGCCATCTCTCCAGCCCTCCCCCCCCAGGATTTTTAAATAAGAACTGTAAAAGCAGTTCTCCTGTTGTGTTCATATCAGGATTTACTGGTAACACCGTTGTAAGCATGGATTATCAAGATTTTCTAAATATGATCACGATATCTCTTTCCTCATTTCACGTTAATTGAGGAGCTCAGGCCATGTTCTCATGGGTTCCCACAGATTCGAGGCTTGCAGGGCCTGCCAGCAAATGACCTTTCTTCTCTGTAGTAAGGCTAGGACACTGGAAACAAGATACTAGGCCAGGTTTTTTGAGGTAATTTATTGGCTTCGTGAAAGCAACCTCACTTCCTGGAAACTGTCAGGTCATATTTGTCTTCATCTATAATTCACAAATACTGTGCTTGAGTTATATAACCACAGAGAATGGATTATTATTGAACTCGTTCAAATAATTCCACAAAAATAAGAATACTTGATAAATTTTTCTAAATGCTAAAGGGAGCAAATAGAAAGAAAAAAGAAAAGTTTTATTTTTAATTTTTAATGGTTTATCACCCAAGTACCATTAGACATAGACTGCTTCATGTTGTTTGAATGTGTACTCCAACCCTCTTGTGGAAATACAGTTGGCGTGGTAATGTACTCATTAAGAGGTAAGATGGTGTGATGTGTGTGTGTGTGTATGAACATCAGAAGTTGGTATCTAATATCTTCTTCAATTATTTTCCACCTCATTTTCTAAGCTGAGTCTCTCACTGAACCTGGAATTTACTGATTCATCTGGACTGTCTGGGCAGCCAGTGAACTCCAGGGCCCAGGTATCTCTGCCTCCTCAGTGCTGGCCTTACAGACAAGTGCTGCTGCACCTGGCCTTCTTTGTGTGTGTGGGTGCTGGTGCCACAGACAATTTATCAAGCACTTTACCAGCTGAGTTATCACCTCAACCCCAAGAGTTAGGATCTCTGAGAAGTAATTTACATAAACGGTGACCTTGTAAATGCTATGACGTCATCATCTAAACGTGAGGCGAGAGGGATGGTCTGAGCCTCCATACCCTTCCTCTCACACACGCTCATTTGCCCTCGCTGTGGTATGAGGTACCATGATTGACATGTGGTTACCTTTTACTTATCAACTCATCTGGATTACCAGCGCTTAGATTGTTGACACTTAGTCTGGGCTCCGCCCCACAGTTACCTGGCAACAGCCAGGTGTGCCTGACTCACTCTAAAAGGGGGTTGTGTGCCCCCTCCTATCGCTCTTGCTCTGTCCTCATGCTCCTGCCTCCTCTCTTCTTCCCATTTCCCCCTCTCTCACATGCTCATGGCTGGCCATTACTCCCTCTCTCCCTCTCTCTGCCTTTCTGTGTCTCTACTCCCTCAACTCCCATCCCCATACCCTGAATAAACTCTATTCTGTACTATAGTATATCTTCTATTCTATGCTATAGTACAGAATAGAGTTTATTCTTTGTGGCTGATCCCTCGGGGAAAGGGATGTGTCAGAGGCATCCCCTTCCCCCACTCCTAACCCCACCTCCACCAAACATATCCCTTCTCCTTTTCTTTTTATAAAACACAACATAGATGGCTGGTGAATCGTGGATATGTCTGGGACAACGTTTCTAGAATTGAAAAGTATGTAGGCCAGCAAATTGAAGATCTTCCCTTGCAAGATGGAGACTGTATTCAGTCTGGTGGGATCCCTGATAGAAAGCAGAAAGACAGAAATAAGGAGAGTCATTCTCCCCTCTTCTTCCTCCCTGGAGCAAAGACCCTTTACCTCTTGCCCTTGGACTTCAGAATTCTAGGTGGCTCTGACTTTAGAACTTTGGCGTAAGCCAGCCTTTGTCCCAGCAACTTCCCTGATTCTGAGGCTTGCAGATTTTGGCTCAGCCAGGCTAGTCACTTCTCTGCTTCTCTAGTTTGTAAATAACCCTCTGTGGGACTTCTCACCCCATGTGATCATTTTAGTTAATTCCCATAGTAAATCCCTCTCTTGAGATTTTTCTGTTTCTCTTAAAGAACCCTGATTTGGAGGAGGGTATCATCATGGCAGCCCATCGATGTTGGACCTTCCAGCCTCTAGAAGGTCTCTAGAAGAGTGAGCCACATAAGTTTCTGTGGTCTATAATTTACTCAGCCTCGAACCCATTGCAGTGGCCCATACCTTTAATCCAAGCATTTGGAAGGCAGAAGAGTGATTTTTCGATCAGCTTGGTCTACAGATTAAGTTCCAGGACAGCCAGCATTACAACTGAGAAACAACAACATCATCATCGTCATTGTCACCGTCTTCATCATCATCATCATCTGCTCAGTGTTCTGTCATACTAGAGAAGAGATTTCAGTACATCCAGCAAACAGGACACGGGTCACTGACACCTCAAACCAAAGGCATGGGCGCCAGCATCCTTTCCACTACTTTACTGACCCGTGCGTAGGCAGTTCTCACTCTTTGCTCCTGGTTTTCTGAACCAATCTTTCCGCCACTCGAGTTTTGGAAGTTCCTATATAGCCTAAGGATCTGGTCCTCAAGAGTCCTCAGCCAGGCAGTGGTGGCACACACCTTTAAGCCCAGCACTTGGGAGGCAGAGGCAGGCAGATTTCTGAGTTCGAGGCCAGCCTGGTCTACAGAGTGAGTTCCAGGACAGCCAGGGCTACACAGAGAAACCCTGTCTCGAAAAAAAACCAAACAAACAAACAAACAAAAGTCCTCAAAGTCTGTCCTTTTGGAATCTTTTCCAGAACCACTTAAAAAGGAAACACTTGAGTTTCCTTCTCATAAAGCATGTGGACCACTTAAGCCCAGGGATTCGCGACCATCCTAAACAACACAGTGAAGCCCAAATGACAGATGGTCCAGGACAAGTTAACCCAGCCAGCCAGCTTTGGTTCCTCGTGGCCAGTCTGTTTTACTATGTAATTTTATGTGCTATGAGGAAATGGAAGCACCAGACAATAGCAATATCTGCTGTGTACCTTTCCCAGAGAAATGTCGGGCACATCCGGCATGGTGCTGGGAGGTCAGGGTTGACTCACAAAAGCTCAGGTTGCTGGGGAAACTGTCTCATTGCGGGATCTAATGCAGTGATGGATGATTACAGAAGCTTGTGGCTACTCGAATTGGCCAGTCTCACCCACCAGGGTCCTAGCTTATGATTTTAAATCTAGTACAGAATCCACCTAAATTTGGATTTAAGTGCACCACCTAGTGTCAAAACAAACTGGACGGTAGGCTCAGTTAACAGAGACAAAACCAGACTTTATAAAAGTAATGTGGTTTTTGTGTTCTCTGTCCTTGCCCTAATTAGGGACCCTTCTGGTCTTGGTAAAGACTGTGGCTATAGGAAGGTTGCCTTGCTGCACTCTGGCATGTAGAAAAGCCAAAGGGCGACCTGCTGCCACACCCACCCCTTACTCTGGCTTTTACATCCCTTATGTCCTCTCCTCCAGGATGTCTGCTTATCCCTGGTGGGGATGTTATATGTCATCTTATTGCTGCTTTAGAGTATAGATCACAGCAGCAGATGTATACTTCTGGAACAACACAGATACCAGCACAGGGTTCATGACCCCAGGAACCACAGAAACAGCTAGGAAGTGTGCAGAAGTGTCACAGTCTCTAAATGGCCTATGTCATTAATACCTAGTTGTAACTGGCTCAAAGTATTTCTAATATTACCTCAGCTGTAGACACAGCATGGGGGAGAGGACAAATGAGGGCATGGGGGTCTCCATTGTCACCAGTCAGTGTGTCCAAGAGCATTTTGTTTTGTGATAATATCCTTTGCATTTGTGTTTTCTTCTCCTTTGGCAAGAATATGCTTTTGTGGGACATGGTAGTACACACCTTTAATCCCAGCAAGGAGGAAGCAGAGGCAGGTGGATCTCTGAGTTGAGGCCATGACTATATAGTGAGACCCTGGAGATGTTGGGGGGAGGAGGAAGAGGAAAGCTATTGCTATTGGACAAGAGTTTGAGAGATTCAAACTAAAGGACATTGAGACCAATTTGATAAAATAACTGGGGTTGGGGTGTAGCTCTTGGTAGACCAGGTACTTAGCATGAATCAAGCCATGTGTTTAATATCCAGCATAAAAACTTATATCAATAGATAGATAGATAGACAGACAGACAGACAGACAGACATAGTAGATACATACATACATGATGGATGGATGGATGGATGGATGGATGGATCTCTGTGGTAGAGTGCTTACCTAGCATCTGAAAGGTCCTATCTGTTTCCCAGAACTAAGGGGAAGCAGGGGATGGGGTATGGGGGGGGGGCACACTGAAATCATGGCCCATATCACTATTTTGTTTTCTTAAAATTTTTTCATTTAGTATGTATGTATGTCCACATGAGTTTATGTGTGCCACATAGGCACAGTACCCATAGAGGCCAGAAAAAGAGTGTTGAATCCCCTAGAGCTAGACGTATAGGTAGTTGTAAGCCATTCAATGCAGATGCTAGGGACCAAACCCAGGTCCTCTGCAAGAGCAGGAAGTGCTCCTAACCACTGAGCTATTTCTCTGACACCTATTTTTTTTTCTTCTCAAAGTGACACTGAGACTCTGATAAATGGTAGTATCTCAGGGATGGAGAGACATCAACAAATCTCTAAGAATTTGTAGAGCAGAAGATGTCTACAGTTTTTATATCAGTAGCTGTGTAATAGCCTAAATCAAGTACCTCTTCTGACTTGACATGCACACCACCAACAGCGTATTGAAGAAACCTATTTATTTTAGTAACTTTTGTTTTGTTTGGTTTTTTTTTTTTCGGTTTTTTGTTGTTGTTTGGTTTGGTTTGGTTTTTTGTTTGTTTGTTTTTTGAAACAGGGTTTCTCTGTTTAGCCCTGGCTGTTCTGGAACTAACTCTGTAGACCAGGCTGGCCTTGAACTCAGAAATCCACCTGCCTCTGCCTTCCAAGTGCTGGGATTAAAGGTGTGCACCACCACTGCCCAGCTGTTTTTTTTTGTTGTTTTGTTTTTGTTTTTGTTTTTAATAAGAAAGAACAATGTAGGACTTTTCAGATGCCTTCTAAAAAATCAGTTGTGATTGCCAAGTGTGTGATACAAAATTTGCTGTTGGAAAGGAAG
Organism: Rhynchomys soricoides; assembly: GCA_019843965.1. NCBI lineage: Eukaryota > Metazoa > Chordata > Mammalia > Rodentia > Muridae > Rhynchomys > Rhynchomys soricoides. The sequence continues at coordinate 3,912,938 of JADRCH010000243.1, forward strand.
GCAGAATGTCAAAAGCTGTCAAGCACTAGGAAACAATATCCTGAGTCACTAGGAAACAATACTTGGTTACCCATTCATCCAAATGATAATAAAAGATTTAGAAAGTACACATATAGGATAGCATGACTGTAAAGAACCTTTGTTCTTTCAAAGTGGGGAGTCTTTGTCCCTTTAAATACTCAAGGGCATGATAAAGTCAACAAAAAGCCCAGGAAGCTATTACACAGGGTCTTTGTCCTACAGAGCGATTATTAGAACATAAAAATTTCTTCCAACCTCTTCTTAATGCAGTCTCTCAAAGGTTAGGTGTGTCTTCTCTGACTGAAGCCAGACCAGGCAGTCCTCTGCTGTATATGTGTCAGGGGCCTCGTACCACCTAGTATATGCTGCCTGGTTGGAAGCTCAGTATCTGAGAGATCTCAAGGGTCCAGGTTACTTGAGACTGCTGGTCTTCCTATAGGGTTGCCCTCCTCCTCAGCTTCTTCCAGCCTTTCCCTAATTCAACCTTAGGGGTCCCCGACTTCAGTCCATTGGTTGAGTGTAAGTATCTGCCTCTTTCTCAGTCAGCTGCTTGTTGGGCCTCTCAGAGGACAGCCAAGCTAGATGGCTCAGCCGTTAAAGGCTAGGCTCACAACGCAAAATTATTATGATATTTTTAAGACAATCTCTATGTAGACCAGTTTGTCCTCAGACTCACAGAGATCTACTTGCCTCTGTCTCTTAAGTTCTTTAGCCAAAAAGGTTTTGTACTTTAAACAAATAGAAATGTCGATCGTAGTTTTACATCAGTACTATAGTTGATGTTAAAACTCCAGACACAATGAATAAAACCATCAACCTTTAGTCATCTCTACCCATCATAAAAAGAAATCCCTTTTCCATGAATCTTCTAAAGCTTTCTGCATCCACGTGTAACTTTCTTAGCCCTTCCTCTTCATTATGAAACAAAGATGCACTTCACTTTAGCTCAGGATTAGTCTTGTTAGTAAAAATTCATCCTGTATACCTTATATGTATACCATATGTATACCTTATATGTATACCATATGTATACCTTATATATATACCACAGATATACAAGTCATAACTTCTATAGTAATATACTTCCAAAAGTCACAAAAAAATGGGCACATTCATTAGCAGGTCCAAGTATATAGCTTCTCTGTATTACATTAAATGAGAGACAAAGTCCAAGGTCTGCCTAAGTTAAGTTATATGGCAAGTTCAAAACCAGCTTAGGCAGCTTGGAGATACTGTTTTTTAAAGATGCATTTATTTTATTTTATGTATGTGAGTACACTGTCGCTGTCTTCAGAAGAGGGCATTGGATCCCATTACAGGTGGTTGTGTCCCACCATGTGGTTGCTGGGAATTGAACTCAGGACCTCTGGAAGCTCGGGAGGCAGAGGCAGGCGGATTTCTGAGTTTGAGGCCAGCCTGGTCTACAGAGTGAGTTCCAGGACAGCCAGGACTACACAGAGAAACACTGTCTTGAAAAACCACAAAAAAAAAAAAGAAAGAAAGAAAGAAAGAAAGAAAGAAAGAAAGAAAGAAAGAAGGAAAGAAACCCTGACTAAGACACTCCAGTGAGCAACACAAATTTGTATTCTTTCTTCCTCCTCCTTCTCCTCCTCCTCTTCCTCCTTCTCTTCCTCCTTGTCCTCTTCCTCCTCCTCCTCCTCCTCCTCCTCCTCCTCCTCCTCCTCTTCTTAGTCTTTTTCTAAAAGTATTATGGGAAGAAAAAATAAAGTTTGTGGGGCTGTATAGCTAGCTCAGCAGTTAAGAGTACCATTGGCTACTCTTGCAGAAGATCCAGATTCAGTTCCCAGTACCTACAGAACAGCTCACAACCATCTGTAACTCCAATTTCGGAGAATCTGACACATTCTTTCCACCTCCACGGGCAGGAGACAGCCTCACAGATATACATGCAAACAAAATATCATATACATAATATTTAAATAAATACATCTTTAATGAAATTGTTCAAATAATGACTCAATTTTGGTTAATACTAAATGAACATGTTCATAGTCTTTAATATCTTCTATTAGTTTATTTGACCCTCAAATCCATTTAAGTTTAGGGAGAATATGGCCAATTAAAATTAAAATATATGAATTTGAATGTATGGTTAAATTCTACTTAAGATTGGTACCTCAAAAACCAATGAGCTTTCTTCTGTTTATTTTCATCTTTGTTTTTTTAAACAAAGTTTTAAAACTTTGTTTTTCTGAAACTAAGTTTTGGCTAGCCTGGAACTCGCTATGTAAACTAGGCTGACCTTAAACTCATGGTATTGGTCCTACCAGGCAAAAATAAGACCACGACCACAATTTTTGAGCCAAATTTGAGGCAAAAATGTATTAAATACTGGCCAGAATGATGGATACTGACCAGGTCCATACCCAGGAGCCCCAGACAATAGCTATGAATTACATTAGTTGGGTGCCTATAAAGGCAAACCTACGAGGCTACATATTTCCCTTTTTGTCCACTTGGAGCAAGCATACAGCCTGACCTCCTTTCTGCCTGAGTACCTCTCCCCTACGTGTGATCAGGCACATCCTGTGCAGTTGGGGTAGCCATGCTTGTTTACAAATGTGAAAACACCTGGTTTGTTGTCTTAAAGGAACCACCCCCAGCATTCCAGGAAGCTATCCATCCTGGGCAAATAGGGCTTACAAGTTAAGGGCATCTGTTGTTCCATAGATCTCTTAAGTGCAGTAATTTAAACTTACAACATAAATTTAGCCCTCACAATAGAGATCTACCTGCCTCTGCCTCCTGAGTGCTGGGCTTAAAGGTGTGCACCACCATGCTCTGCTTTGATTTTGCCCCTCTGAGGAGCAAACCTAGAGCCTTGTGCAGAGCAGCCAATTACCCTACTACTGAGCTACATCTTTACTCCTAAAATTAATTTCACAGTACATTAGAATGATTGGCAGAGGCATTTTCTAAATTTTCTAGAATTTGGGAAATTATTTCAGTAAGACTTAGTCATCTCTAAGCAGTCTGAACAGAATTCCTATAACCAACTTTTATAATTTAATTTGGTAATATCTTTTGGAAATATCAAAGACTCACAGACATATAAGTGTGTATCTAGATTTAGAGACTTCCTATTTTTAAAAGATTTATTTATTTATTTTATGTATATGAGTACACTGTAGCTGTCTTCAGACACACCAGAAGAGGGCATCGGATCCCATTACAGATGGTTGTGAGCCATCGTGTGGTTGCTGGGAATTGAACTCAGGACCTCTGGAAGAGCAGTCAGTGCTCTTAACCACTGAGCCATCTCTCCAGCCCCCAAGACTTCCTATTTTAAATTTTTGCCCAATTTTGTATTTTAGCCAAGCAGAAATACAAAACTCGGTGGAGCAGTTCTCTCATTACCCTGTATGAACTCTTAGTTGGTCTGAGTTCAAACTAAAGGAAATAGACAGTAAAGGAAATAGGCAGTGGTGGTGCACACCTTTAATCCCAGCATTCCAGAGGCAGATGTAGGCAGATTTCTGAGTTCGAGGCCAGCCTGGTCTACAGAGTGAGTTCCAGGACAGCCAGGACTACACAGAGAAACCCTGTCTTGAAAGAACAAACAAAAAAGGAAATAGACAAAAAAAAGAAAGAAAAAAAGAAAAAAAAAGAGAAAAGAATAACAAGCTGTAGTCTTTCCATAAAACCTCTAGAATCGTCTAAGTAGTTTGCAAAGCTCACCACGAACAGACCATGAAGTTAAAAGAAGGTGGCACCTGAAATCAAGCCAGCGTGCAAAAAGAATCAAATCTTTACTGTGCCACCTATTACAAGAAGCAGAACACAGGACCAGGACCAGGAGTTGCCCCTACCCCTCAACCCCCATTGGATTCCTGGATTACCAGTCAAGAATGAAAAGCCCCAGGGCTCCCAAAGACCTCAGTGCCTACGCAGCATAAACAGAGAGCCCAGCTCAGGTCCAGGCCAGTCCAATTCATAGTATGAGGGAAGTCTTGGCAGAGCAGTATATCATTTTCTCTATGTAGAGCTAGTTTTCAAGTTATAGACTTCAATCTCAGCAAATTGAAAATCACCAAGCAGAATGGACTCTCAGAGTCTATGTCTGGCCTTGTCTACAGGACTCTAGAACAGAGACTTTTAGGTCAAAGTCATCCATGATGCTGTGGGAATGACAAGTTAGGCAGCCCTTGACTTGTATGGGAAGAGTAGGTCGTGGTGCTCTGTTAAGGGGTAGGTTTTGAGACAGGGTTTCTGTTAGGGTTGGGCCATGGGATGCCACAAAGTCACAGCATGGAACAAACCTCACTAGAGAGATTTATTAGGGGTTATATATAAAAAGGCTGCCTCTGTGTAAGGGCAGAGGAGAAAGAGAAGACAGAGACAAAGTGGGCCATGACGGTGAGGACCTTTTATAGGAGTATATAGCACATTTACATAGGAAGATGCCCTACCCATGGTGTCAATGGAAATGTGTTGCATTTGAGGGTAGGTAAAGACTGTGGCTGCTGCTGGCTCTGAGTGGCTGTGGGCGGGTGGAGGGGAGCACCCAGTTCCTGACAATTTCACTATAAAGCCCAAATGGCCCTCCTGTCTCTGCCTCCTAGGTGATTACAAGCATGTATCTTTTACACATGGCTTGGAGAAGTGATCTCTCTCTCTCTCTCTCTCTCTCTCTCTCTCTATCTATCTATCTCTCTGTGTTAAATAATTTCTTAAATTTAGAAAAAAGGGGGTGTGTATGTGTTGGAACAGGTTGGTTAAAGCCATTCCTCACTGTTTTCTGGAATGCACAACTCAAATAAAATTGCATATTGTCTCTATACAACAACCTGACCACTAGCAACACCACAGAGAGATGCCTGGAGGCCATCTTCACATAACCACAGGTAGGAGCAGTACAATGGCCGAAAACTGTTGCCTGGCAACTGATTTTCTTTTTGATGTATGTGTAACAAAGGAGAGCTGGTAGGAGGGGTAAGGAGGAGATTTGTGAAGGTTAGAAGTGTGAAATAGAGAGGACTTAAAATCCTGAATACCACTGGGAGATAAATAGTTAATGTCAAAGGCCATATCTACAAAGGTTCTAATTGACTAAGTTATAGGGTGGTATTGTTTTTTCCAACAGTCCTTAGTCAACTGGAGTAAGTGAGGGAGGAAAGAGATGGTGGTTTAATGCAAATTAGTGTAATTCTGCATGAACGCACAGAACTCTGAGAGCACACAGCCACAGATGGCAAGGGGAAGACACACAGGCAGGGGGGTTCAAAGCTGCCCAGACAAAGAGTAAAGACATGAAAAGGAGGAAATGACAAAGTGACTGGACATCCTGAAGAAGTTGAATAACACACAGTTGGAATAAAGAAGTGACCCAGCAAAATGAAAGGAGGTTCGGGATAATTGCCACACTGTAAGGTTTCATGGTAGTGACCAGGACGTGGCCATGGCTAGAGTGGATCATAGCAGACGGACTCTTAAATCACACGCTGACAAATATGGAGATGTGGCTAGCAGATGTCAGGGATGGGAAGGAGCACCAAGTGTAGCAGGGAAGAAGGAAAATTCCCTTGCCTTGGTAGTCAGGGAGCAATGGTTTGCTTGATGGTGGTAGCGTTTGGGAGCACAGAGGTGGAGTACCTCTTAGTTCCATGAATGACCTGAGGACCTGAGAGGGAGAGTTACCCGTGCCCTTTAGATACACAATTAATTCCTATGTGCCTAATCATTCTGTTAAGAAGAATTAAAGCAAGGGCTGCTGGTATAGCTCACTGGTAGAAAACTTGCCCAGCATGCATGAGGACTTAGGTCCTTCAAAAACGGAAAATATCCAAGCACAGGGCTGAATGTGTAGCTCAGTGGAAACCATGTTCTTAGCATGACTGAGCACCTAGATTCAATCCCCAGTACCACACTTGGTATGAATTGCACATAAATGGAGACATACATAACCACAACTGATATGTTTATAAAAAGATAAAGAGGTATAATATATGTTCTATGGGTGGGTGATGAGGTAGGTGTGGGGGAAGGGTGTGCCTCTATGGGCCCATGCCGAGGCATCCCCTCCCCCTGAGGGACCAGCCACACCAAGGTATAGTATAGAATAGACTTGATTCAGGGCATGGGGAGGGGAGTTAAGAGGATAGCAGAGGCAGAGAAAGACAGAGAGTAGAGAAGTAGAGAAGTAGAGGCCGGCCATGACCACGTGGGGAGAGGGGGGAAGGGAATGGGGAGGGTGGAACAAGAGAGGAAACAAGAGGTAAGAGAAGAGAGCAAGAGATAGAGAGGAGGGGGCAAGCAGCCCCTTTTATCGTGGGTCAGGCCCACCTGGCTGTTGCCAGGTGACCGTGGGGAGGAGCATACCTGGCTGTTGCCAGGTGACCGTGGGGCGGAGCATACCTGGCTGTTGCCAGGAAACCGTGGGGAGGAGCACATCTGACCGTGGGGAGGAGCATACCTGGCTGTTGACAGGTAACTCTTGGGAGGAGTTTAGACAGAACACTAACAACAACTATAGTGCACTTCTTTTATTTTACTCACCAAAATAATAGACCAAAAAACCCCAAGCAAATCAGTTTTGATCATATAGGAGAGTTTATAGTTTTTGGTGTAAAGTTATTACACAGTGTACACTGTAATGCTTCAGTGTATTTGAAGTCCACCCAATGTTCACTTTTAATATGTAGCCACTACTACAGTCACAATCCAGGAACAACTGTACAGCCCCTGACTGCTACTCATCCACGATTTGTTCCTATAAATTGGCTTGCTTAGCATTTTAAAGGGTTAGTCCATGATCACCATGGCAGGAAGCAGATAGGCATGGTGCTGGAGCAGTAGCTGAGAGCTTTTACATCTTGATCTGTAAGCAGTAGGAGAGGGAGGAGAGAAGGGGGGGAGAGAAAGAGCGAGAGAGTGAGAGAGTGAGAGAGTGAGAGAGCGAGGGGGGGGGGGTTGGCCATTGTGAATCATATCGCCCTTACTTTCCAGTACAGGATTTGTGTAAATACGAGGTTTCAGTTCTCTTGAGTAAATATCTAGGAGTAGGATTGCCAGGTCTTTCCATTATTTTTAAATTATATGTGTGCATGTGTTTCTGTTTAAAGCTGTATGCAGATGAGTACAGGAGCCCTCACAGGCCGAGATATTGGATGTCCCTGGATCTGGAGATGCAGGCTGCTGTAAACGCTCCACCCAGGGGCTGATTGAACACTGCAAAAGTGCTAAGTGCTCTAACAGTGATGCTCTCTCTCTAGCCCCAAGGTATTTTGAACATAAGTTAACTCCATAGGGGAAAAAACCCACAATGACAGCAGGAACTGTTTCAGAGCGACTGCATGAAACTGTGCTCCTACTAAAAGTGTGTGGTATTTTAAACTGCTTCACACCTTTTTCAGCAGTTTGAAGTGTTAGCTCTGTTGCTCCTTGTGTAGCCATCCAAAAAGCAAGTAATGCTATCTAATGGTGTTATCACTGGTGATATGTGCCCTCGTATGCACATATAATGCTCTCTACTGTGTTTTTTGAGACTGAATTTCTCAATGAACTTAGAACATACTAATTTAATTCAAACGGATGGCCATCAAGCCCCAGGGATCCTCCTGCCTATGTCTTTATGTGTGCTGCTGATGCAAGGGCCAAGCACTTTGCAACAGAGCCATGTTCTCTGCTGCTAATTTGTTTCTTCTTCTGAGATAGGATCTTGCTATTTTACCCCAAGTTGGCCTCAAACTTGAAAACTTAATGTTTTAGTTTCTTGGTTTGTTTTTTTGTTTGTTTGTTTTGTTTTTTGAAACAGGGTTTCTCTGTATAGCCCTGGCTATCCTGGAACTCACTCTGTAGACCAGGCTGGCCTTGAACTTAGAAATCCACCTGCCTCTGCCTCCCAAGTGCTGGGATTAAAGGCATGCTCCACCACTGCCCAGCCATGTTTTAGTTTCTTAAATGTCAAAGTGACAGGTATGTGCCACCATGTCCAGCTTCTGGGTGTGAACTCAGTTTGTATTTACATAGTGACTAATGATGCAGACCATCTTTGGCGTACATTCCTTTGTGACCTGGCAATTTTCCTTAGGGAAACCTCTACTTGAATCCTGTGCCTGTTATGATTGTGATGAGATGGTCACATGGCTCCAGAAACCACACCAGGTCAAACAGTTCCACGTGGGATTTATTGGGGGGTTGGGGGGGGAAGGAAGGTGGCGGCGAGAAGAGAAAGGGAAGAGAGTTAGATCGGAGGGGTTGTCTGTTTATATATGGAGAGTGATGTAGCCATAGGTAAAGGTGGGAGGTGGGCCAAGTGGATTCTGGGAATATGGTAGCTGTTGCCTTGACAACAGATGGGTGGGTCGCCCTCTCGCCTGGGTGTGATGTCACCGGTTTGGAGGTACTGATGCCAACAGTGCCTATTCTTCCAAATCCACTTTTATTTTAGTGCTGGGGATTCATCAAATCCACTTTTATTTTAGTGCTGGGGATTCATCCCAGGACCTCATGCCTGCTCATCACATACTCTGCCCCTGAGCTATGGTTCCAGGCCATTAGTTGGCTTTTTCATTTTTTCATTTTTGAAATTTAAGATTTCTTTTTCTTCTGTTTGTTTATTTGAGACAGTTTCTTTGGGTAGCCGTGGCTGGCCAGGAGCTCACTATGGAGATTAGGGTGGCTTCTCCACCCTACAGATATTTGCCTGCCTCTGCCTCCCAAGTATTGGAATTAGAGTGGTGCTCCACACCCAACTCTTGGTTTTTGATTTTGTCTACCCCCCCTCTTTAAAAATTTTTATTTATTTACTTATTTATTTTAATCTTAAAACAGGATTTCTCACTGGGCAGTGGTGGCGCACACCTTTAATCCCAGCACTCAGGAGGCAGAGACAGGCAGATTTCTGAGTTCGAGACCAGCCTGGTCTAACAGAGTGAGTTCCAGGACAGCCAGGGCTACACAGAGAAACCCTGTCTCGAAAAACCAAAACAAACAAACAAACAAACAAAAAACACACACACACACAGAATTTCTCTGTATATCTTTGACTGTCCTGAAACTAGCTCTGTAGACCAGATTGGCCTAAAAACTCACAGAGATCCGCCTGCCTCTGTTTCTTGAGTCCTGGGATTAAAGGCGTGCGCTACTACCACCCAGCTTTTCTACATTATTATGTGTAAGTTTTTGCCTGGGGGAAGCACCTAGTTTCTATTATCCTCCCTTTTGTTTATAATAAAAGGTGAGGAAACAGAAAGGGGATGAGGCTGGAATGGGAGCCCCTGTTCCCTTCTTTGGGATCCAAGAAAGCTGGGATGTTGGCCAAGTCCTGGAAGCTCAGACTGTTTCACTCACTGTGTAGGCTCTGTGGGACCTTCTGGGGCTAGGGATGTGGAGGCCGAAGTTATGAGGCTGGACCACCCGGTGCTGGCCCTTCCCGGTTGATCACTAATTGAGAAAATGCCTTTCAGCTGGATTTCATGGAGGCATTTTCTCAAATGAGACTCTTTCTGATGACTCTAGCTTGTGGCAATTTGACACACAAAACCAGCCAGTACAAGGGCACTACAGGCCAGAGGGAAGCAGCAGCCAAAAACTGGATTCTAGAATTTGGAACCAAATTATTTGAGTGGTGAAAGCCAGAGGAATAAATTATCTAAACACATCTGCTTGGTTCAGGGCATACAGTGCAGGGGAGAAAAGGTCTGTGCCTAGTGTGTGCTCTGACCTGCTCCTTTACTCCGCCCCTTCCCTCCTGCTAGGCCCGGCTCTTTGTCCCACTTTGCAACAAACTTACACATCCATCAACCATAACTTAAGACAAGACTTTTGCACAGTGCAGTGGTGAGACTAGACGGAAAATGAATAGTGTTTGGAGCAGAGAAAACAAGACATAGAGAACACTGAATTTCTCTCCATTTCCCTTGATTGCTGACAGTAGTTGCAGAGGTCTCTAATAATGTCAGGATCTAGGTACGTAGGGTGGTTTGATTGCAAAAGCAAATAAGTTTAAATAAGTTTAAAGGCCCTTAAGTCGGGTTCTAGGTGGAGGGATCCGAAGTTCTCTAAAAGCCATCCCAAAGGGGAGCCGGGAGATATGGACAGAACATTTTCCATGGATGTGGAAGAGGGGGAGGTCTAGGGCCCAAATACAAGGCATCCCTAGGATTTAGGGGAACCGAATGAAGAAGACACAAGCAGTTCCGTGGGTTGTCACCTCACTGGACGGGACAGGGGCTTAGCCTTGCTTTGAGAGATTCAGCATCTGGTATCAGGACTTTCGAATGAAAGCAAAAGGCAAAAACCAAGCTTGAAAATGCAGCCTCGCCCAAGGGAAAGAGTCAGAGGTGGGGTCGGTGAAGAGGGTCAAGTGTAGCCATTAAGACTGTGACTGGCATACCTCTGCCTCCAAGAATACAAAAGGGGTGCCAGATGCTCAGCAGTCACTCCCTCTCCAACCAAAGGGAAACCTTAACAGATGTTGTATGGGTGCCCAGAGATAGGTAGGCCGGAAGGTCAGTGTATTACAGGTGGACTGGAGATAAGGTATTGGGTCCCTGTGTGGCTTAGACGCTCAAGCAGGGAGTGTGCAGACGCTAGGATATCCTTCCAAGTCATACAGCATCAGTGTTAGGATTTATGCTGCAAAGTACCTTGGCTGGTTGGGCCAAGGGATGCCACAGAGGCCTAACCATGCAGCAGATCTCACTCAAGAGATTGGGGGTAGCGGTGGGGAAGGAGGTGTGTAAACAAAGACTGTCTCTGAGTGAGGATGGAAGAGAGACAGAGAGACCCAGAAAGAGGGACAGAGAGAGCGGGGAGCGAGAGGGGGGAGAGGGAGGAGGGAGGTGAGAAAAGGAAGGAGGGAGGGAGGGAGGGAGGGAGAGAGGGAGAGAGGGAGAGAGAGAGAGAGAGGAGAATGAGCGCTAGCAAGCAAGGGACCTTTACAGGGTAAACCTTTGAGTAGGAAGAATTCTCTACTCTGACTTAGTGGAGACAGTGGAAATGTGTCTCCTTTGGTGGTGGGAGAGGTCCTGGCTGCTGGCACTGAGTAAACACTAGGGGGAAGCACCTGGTTTCAACCAGATGTGACTTATTAAAACGTATGTCTGCTAATTTTATGTCATGTACGATGCATTGCCCTATGCGTATCTGAGTCAGAATTAGTAGCTTAAAAGTAAACATTCTCTGCAAAGAAGGACTTTCTTTCTTTCTTTCTTTGATACAGAGTTTCTCTGTATATCCCTGGCTGTCCTGGAACTCACTCTGTAGACCAGGCTGGCCTCGAACTCAGAAATCTGCCTGCCTCTGCCTCTGCCTCCCAAATGCTGGGATTAAAGGCATGCGCCACCACTACCCGGCAGAAGGACTTTCATTCCAACTGTATTTTCACAAACTATTGCAATGCTTAGAGTCACAGGATAAAAGTCCTGTCTGGTTCACACCATACAATCGAACTTGTGCTTCCTAGCATCAGGGAGCAGAAATTATTGTCCTATTCAAAATAGCCGAATTTAACCTTGAATGTATAAGAGCTGATTTGCTATGGAAGTATTTTTATCCACTCTGTCTCACAGCTAGACTATTATTTGAACTTGTTCTGAAGAAGACATAGTTATCTTTGTGGTGGGAGACATCGATACTTTAATGTGAATACTGAGCTGAGCAGGGGACAGAGTTCAAGGGTAGCCTAGTTTACATATCAATCCCCAGGCCTGTCAGAGATACACAGTGAAGCCTTGTTTAAAAAAAAAAAAAGACACAAATAAATAAATAATAAATAAATAAGGAGGTCAGGATTCAGCTCCCGAGTCTCAGACTAAAGGTGAATGTTACCACACCTTGCTCTCTTAGGTCCTTTATTACCTCCAGTCTGTGAGTCACTGAGCATGTTTTATAAGATATTTCTCTGGTTGATTTGAAGGAAGTGTAGTAGCTAACAGATGTATCTACATCTTAGTCTGAGAAAGAGGAGCAGATTATTGTGTGGGACTACAAGGATGGCTCAGTGTATACAGTGCCTGAGCACGGATCCCCAGCACCTATGTGCAAAGCCAGTGAGGGGTTGCAGGGACGGCTTAGTAGTTAGAAGGGTTCATGACTGTTGTAGAAGGCTCAATTTCAGTTCCCAGCACCTAAGTCGGGCACTTCAGTCACAGGTAACTCCAACTCCAAGGCCTCCAACACACACCTGCACTTACGTGCACACATGCAGACACATGCATGCATATACTAAAAATAAATATTAAAGAAAAAGATTTAACTTTGAGCTGTAGAGATGGCCCAGTGATTAAGAGTGCTTGCTGTTTCTGCAGGAGGACCTGGACTCTCCACCCAGCATCTACAACAGGTATCTCACAACTGCCTGTAACTCTAGTTCCAGGGATCCAATGCCTGCTTCTGTCCCCCACCCCCACCCCCGGGCACCTGCACACATGTAGCTGCACATGTACACACACACACACACACACACACACACACACACACACACTAAAAATAAATCTTAAAAGAATTTTAAAATAGAGGCAAGAGAGATGAGCAGAAAGCATTGGTTGCTTTCCCAGAGCACCTGGGTTTGGTTCCTAGCACCAGCATGGTGGCTCACAACCCTTCACAACTCCAGTTCTGTGGAAATGCATACAAACATGCAGTCAAAACACTCCTGTTTGATTTCAGACACCCCCATACACACACACACACACACACACACACACACACACACACGACTTAGGTGCATATTTTACAAATCAAAGCAGACCTGGCCTCCAGGGTCTCCCAGCATCCCTCAGTCCCTACCTGGCACACCCTGCCCCCAACCCTGAACTTCCAGCCTAAGGACTATCTGCCCTTCCCCTAGAGGCTCCTTCCTATATACTATATATCTAGACATATGTGCTGCTCTCTCTCTCTCTCTCTCTCTCTCCCTCTCCCTCTCCCTCCCTCCCTCCCTCCCTCTCTCCCTCTCTCCCTCTCTCCCTCTTCCTTTCCCTCTCCCTCTCCCCTTCCTCCCTTCTCCTTCTCCTTCTCTTCTCTCCCTGAGCATGTACCTTTTCTCTTCACACCCCATGGCGACTCCCTTGGCTTTAGTCCTTGGGGCCAATGAACTCACCCAAGAGCAGTTTCTCAATAAACCTGCCATTAATATAATCTAATCTGGCTTGAATTGGCTTATTTCACCAGGGGAGAAATAACCTATTAAGTCCTACATAGAATAAAAAACCTATTTTTTTTTTATTTTATAAACCAAAAGAGGCTAGATCTTACACCACTTGTTAATCAGTAATTTGCCCTAGCAAAAATTCAGCTGCCTTATAAGAAAGTAATTGAGTGCAGTCATTGAGTACTCGTGGGAAAAGGAAATCTATTACACAGAAGGTAAACAGAGGTTAATCATGTTTTTTGTTTTTTTGTTTTCAAGACAGGGTTTCTCTGTAGCCCTGGTTGTCCTGGAACTCACTCTGTAGACCAGGCTGGCCTCGAACTCAGAAATCCTCCTGTGTCTGCCTCCCGAGTGCTGGGATTAAAGGCGTGTGCCACCACTGCCTGATGAGGTTAACCATGTTTAAGGAAACTTTGGGTTTGACCCAGTGTAAAACTCAGCCCCTATCCAAGACAGCTCCGAGTAGCCATTCTTCAGCTGCTTTGTGGGTTCTTCTTTCTTTCTCCCTTCTCTACACCCTTTCAACCCCCTGACACTAGATAAGAGAGAGGAAAAAGTATAGAGAGATCCCTGAATAAACCCAGTGGTCAGAAAGGGGTCGATATTATCATTAGATTACTTCTTGCTCATCAGGGGCCTCAAGTTCCTTGGGGCAAATCTAATTCTAATTTTCCTAGTGTTTTCAGTTGAATTTGGCTTTGACTCTTAGATAAAAACCAGTTCCTTGATTCTCAAATGACTTTAGAGACTCTGTGTGGGTAGTAACTGAAATTTTGGTCAGAGTCAATGGTTACCAGTAATGTAGGGGGATCTTCCTCAGGTTCTGAATACGGGGTGGGGGCTGGGGGAGGGAATGATCTCCTTTCTGGAGATCACCCCTGGTACTCTAACCCAAAGTTATTGTGAATCATCATCATCATCATCATCATCATCATCATCATCATCATCAAACAAGATCAGCTCCAAGGACTGCAGGACCCAAACAAGCAGAAGCCACCTGAGGGGTGGAGGGGACGTGCAGCCTTTCTGGACAAAGGAAGAAATAAGGAACAATCCATTTCAAAATGCTTAGGGAGCCAACACATAAACTGAAGGCTCACAAAACTATTTGTTGTTCATTGATATGTACATGACCTAACTAAAATTTGTTTAAAGAAAACCCCAAGGGCCAGAAGACAATAGTGCAGCTCTTTGAGGCTTTACTCAAGAACTGGTTCTTTCTCTTGAAGAACCCAGAACAAGCAGCATTCAGCCCTCTTGGCACCTTGAAGTAAAAAAAAAGCAAGACAAAACTGGTTTTTCTTGCTCAGGAGCTATAATTTCTATTCAATAGCTTTAAGAATTATAATGGTGTACACCTTTAATCCTAGCACCCAGGAGGCAGAGGCTGGGGGAATCACTGTTAAGTTTGAAGCCAGCCTAATCTATAGAGTGAGTTCCAGGACAGTCAGGGCTACATAGAGAAACCCTGTCTTCAAAAACAAAAACAAACAAACGTATAATTGTATAAGGACAAAATATGTTGCAAAGCGATGCCTGACCATCTGAAGCCTAACTCCGTAAGCACTGAATTGTGCTCTCTCTCTCTCTCTCCCCTTCTGCTCTTCCTATAATTTATTTTGAATAAAAATTCTCAACAAATAGATACTATTAAGATCTTTTCTTTTTCTTCTAGTATACTTTCCAACCTCTGACACTGTCAGTGAAATTCATAAGCCAGCAGCAGAGGCTCTGCCTGAAGAAACTGAACTCTTTGTGTACATAAAGCTTGCAGTGTCGAGGATAGCACTTGACCTGGTCTTAGCTCCTGTGGTGCATAGCGCATCCATGATTGGACTTGGGCATGTAGGCCATTAAATGGGAAAATTATATTTTTTTAACTAGTGCACAAAATAGTGAGTTTCTTTATGGTGTTTTCATATAGAGTAGATTTATCTATTTGTCTCTTTGTTTTGGTTTTTCAAGAAAAGGTGTCTCCTGTAGCCCTGGCTGTTCTGGAACTTGCTCTGTAGACCAGGTTGGCCTTGAACTTCCAGAGATCCACCTGCTCCTGCCTTCACAGTACTGGGATCAGAGGTGGGCATGGCTATTTATTTATTTTTGTTTTGAGACTACATCTCACTGGCTAGTCCTCGTGGCCTGGTGTGGGACTCACAATGATCC
Source organism: Rhynchomys soricoides (assembly GCA_019843965.1). Lineage (NCBI taxonomy): Eukaryota > Metazoa > Chordata > Mammalia > Rodentia > Muridae > Rhynchomys > Rhynchomys soricoides. The sequence continues at coordinate 3,928,239 of JADRCH010000243.1, forward strand.
ATATGCTTTTTCCTTCTGAGTGAGTGCTGGGATAATGGATGTATGCCATCATGCCCAGCCCGTTTTTTTTTTTTTCTTTTTCAAGACATGGCTTCTTGTAGCTCAGGTTGGCCTCAAACTAAGTATGTAGCCAATGGTGACTTGAGCTACTAATCTTCAGCTGTATGCCTTATGACCAACTCAAATTAGAATTTCTGAAAATGAATTTAGTATAAGTATATCCCAAATACTGTATAATCAAAAAAATAATGTTTATTTGAAATTCAAATATAACCAGATTGTACTGGCTGGTTTTGTGTGTCAACTTGACACAAGCTGGAGTTATCACAGAGAAAGGAGCCTCCCTTGAGAAAATGCCTCCATGAGATCCAGCTGTAAGGCATTTTCTCAATTAGTGATCAAGGGCAGAGGTGCCCTTGTGGGTGGTACCATCTGTGGGCTGGTAGTCCTGGGTTCTATAAGAGAACAAGCTGAGCAAGCCATGGGAAGCAATTCAGTAACATCTGTCCATGGCCTCTGCATCAGCTCCTGCTTCCTGATCTGTTGAGTTCCAGTCCTGACTTCCTTTGGTGATGAACAGCAATGTGAACGTGTAAACTGAATAAACCCTTTCCTCCCCAACTTGCTTCTGGTCATAATGTTTGTGCAGGAATAGAAACCCTGACTAAGACAAAGATCATCTATAATTTTTTGTGTGATATTTCCAATCAAATATCCCAGAAATACTAATTTGTTTGCCCCTACCTACTCTGGGGGTTTTGAGACAGGGTTTCTCTGTATAGCCTTGGCTGTCCTGGAACTCACTCTGTAGACCAGGCTGGCCTCGAACTCAGAAATCCGCCTGTCTCTGCCTCCCAAGTGCTGGGATTAAAGGTGTGCGCCACCACTGCCCAGCCCTACCTACTATTAAACTGATTTCTTGTTAGCATTTGTGTCTTCAGGGTTGTAAAATTTTGCTTTTCAGGTCAGGTGATAGGGGGCTGGAGAGATGGTTCAGTGGTTAAGAGCACTGGCTGCTCTTCCAGAGGTCCTGAGTTCTGTTCCTAGCACCCACAGACCAGCTCAGAACTGTCTGTAATCCCAGTTTCAGAAAATATGATACCCTTTTTTTCTGGCCTCTTTCTGTACTGCATGCATATGGTGCACATACATACATGTAGGAAAAATACACACACACACACACACACACACACACACACACACAATGACAGAGGGGGTGAGGGGAGATCATATGATAAAGAAACGAAAGCTCCTGGTGCAGTGTACCAAACTGCTGCTTCTCTGTCTTCACTCTTGCTCTTCTGCATTATTCACTGTCAAGACTTGCCTCCTCTTCATTCATTTTCTCTTCTGTCCCATTTTGAAATTTGTAATATCTAGTTTCCCCTACCTCACTTTAAGTTCCAGACTGACTGCACTACCAGCCCCTGCCCAGGTTCCCCTGGATCTGTGGATGAAACACACACACACACACACACACACACACACACACACACACACACGATCATTTTTAACCTGCCTTATGGCTCAGTGACTGGGCTCTTTTGAGCCTCCCTCAGCTAGCATGCCCTTTTCTTTCTCTCTCTTTCTTTCTTTCTTCCTTTCTTTCTTTTTAAGATTTATTTCATTTATATGAATACACTGTAGTTGTCTTCAGACACACCAGAATAGGGCATCGGATCCCATTATAGATGGTTGTGAGCCACCATGTGGTTGCTGGGAATTGAACTCAGGACCTCTGGAAGAGCAGCTAGTGCTCTTAACCACTGAGCCATCTCTCCAACATGCCCTTTTCTTTACTGCTTGCTCAACACCTCTGAATCTGCCCTCAACTTAGTTCCCCAGTTCCCTTCTCCTGCTCAACACTTCCAAATCTTCCCTAGCTTAGTTATGCTTCTAGTCTCCAGTCTGCTACCTCAGGCCCAATGGGGAAGCAGCCAGTGGCCATTCAACCTCATGGCTGGTGGCTCTATCTTCCTCTGAAGCATCACAAATCCCTTTCCTCCTCTTGTGTCTCTTAGCCTGTCTGTGAGAATCTGGAAGTTCTGTCTCTTCCACCCAGTCATTGGCTCCATATATCTTTATTGATTGAGCAAGAGACAATTGGGGAATAGGACCCTCAGCTTTCACACATAGATACCTGATCAAGGCACCAGAACTACCCCTACATCTCACCTTTTCTGTCCAAGTAAGAAGAAAATTCTTCTCTCAGACATGAGCTGAAGAAAACCATAACAATCATGTAAATTACACAGTATGATATACAGTTTACATCCAGTCCATCATATTTGTCAATCAGATAAACTACTCTACCATCATCCCTAAACCTAAAGAGTTATAATTCTATCACTGAACTATGTTTAGATTTTAGCCTATAATACCATCTAAAAACCATGTCTTCTACTCTATAACCTCTCCTTCAATGCTAAACAACTTGAGTTTGATTATGAGACTATAATTAATCTTCAACCCTGTCAGAAATCTGAGAATGAATTAAATATTGCCTAAGTATATAGCAAGCACCAAATATAGCTTCCAAAACTTAAAAACAAATATAGAAACAGTTGAGTACCTGGACAGCCCCTAATTTCTCATAATGTTGGAGAATCTGTCTTCAGCCTTCTGGCCCAGAACCATCTGGTAGAACTTTTGTGAAGGAGGAAATATGAAGGACCAGCTTACACGTGTATTGGCAGAGCTAGTAGTCAACTATCCCACCTGTTTGTCCTTTTCAACAGTATATTGTCTGCAGAAAATATAAGCAATTTTTTTTCCAGTGGCTATCTTGCCACAATTAGCAACCTCGCCTGGAGCTAAAGACATTTGATTCTTCTTTGAAAGGGAATGGGGAAGCTGTCAGGAGCAGACATGTCTCATGGTCAAAAGATCCTTAATAATGAAATAACATTAAATGTCACATTCTGTGGATTTCTGATGTTTTTGAAGACTAAGTAAAGTATCTCTGAACTGTCAAACCTTAACTACTCTTAGCCATTGTTGGAACAAACCTGGCACGGTGTAAAGAAGCCCCACGTGTCTGTCCCGGGAGCTGTGGCTCTGGGTGGGACAGGAGACACAAAGGAAGTGGTCTCAAGTCTTCACACACAGTCTGATGGGAAGGTGGGGGCTGTGGGAAGCCTTTGTGGGCCCTGCCTGTGGGTGAAGGAGGGGAACGCGTGGCAGCCATTTCTGTGAGTTCTCTAGCCTGGGGTACAGCAGTTGCCGTAGGATGCCGCAGACGGGCTAGTGGAGCACAGCTGGGGTTCCTGCCGGGGCCAGGTCTCTGTGGCTTAGGGCACTGGGCTAGCTGCTTAGGCTTAGGTGAATGGGTATTATCTGGGAGCACTGGGAAGCCCTCAGCAAGAGATTAGATGCGGTTCCTTAATCGAGGGCCGGATCCCTTACTTCCCATAGCGGGTCCAGATGAAGAGACAGTCCATAATTCTAAGACATTTATTTTCATCATGTGGAGAGTGGCGTGGATGGAATTGTACCCCCGCCCCTCTGGGAGAGGGGAGGCAGATATAGTAACTGGGAAGGGGTGTGGCTAAGCCTCTAGGGTCTCATTAACATGGGGATGGCTTGGGGCTGTGTGGCCACGCCTCTACCTGAGGAGGGGTGGTATGTGACTGTGACTGGAGCCAAAAGCCTCCCATTATGCCTCCCTTGGCATAATGTTTCCGGTCCCTTGTGGATTCCACTGGGTCTCCCAGAGTTTACGCCTGTGCTCAACTGGGTGCCAGACTGCCTGTCACAGATCACTGCCCCACAAGTTATTTCTATTTGAGTAAACTGAAAATACTTTATTATAATTAAATCAGAATCTAACATAACCATGAGGTTGCTACCTGGTCCTTAACTTGTGTTACTTAGTTATCTTAAACAGTTTGTAAAGCACCTATTAGAAGGTCCGGTCTAAACCTCGTGTTCTTAAATAAGTTGCATAGGCACAGTGCCTATCTAAGAGTAACAATATTAATCTCAAATTCTGTATCAATTTAGACATTTATACCAAAGAAATCCTTAAATCTGTATCAGTATAAATTCTGTACCAATGTAAGAAGTTATAACTTCAATATGTATCAATTATAAAGATTTCTATCAATTAAGATTATGGATACACAATGCTTTGTTCAAGGATAAAATTTAGTAATCCATGACATCTATTTCCCCACTGTTTAAAATTATGACCATTTCCAAATTATCCCTTAAAATGTCAACCTATCTATAATTTGTAAAATAACCAGACACTCAAACCCAGAGAATTGGGCCGACGACTCTCCATAGCTACTTCCTGCTGAATAGGGGCGATGAGAAATTCTCTAAAGGTGTGGGGAAGGGTAGGAAAATTAGAACAACTGGTCAGACTTAAGAAAGCTAGCTCTAGCATCTGTTATCTGGTCTCTACATATTTGGAAGGCTCAGAGCTTGACAGAAAGGTTGGATGAGGTGATATGACCGGAATCAGCAGCAATCCTAAATCTGTTTTGGAAGCAGGTCTCTGGACAGCATCAGGAAGCAGGGTGCTGGAATAGCAGGTCAGTTCAGCGTCCCAGTGGATAAACCCTGTCAGAGCTATAGATTTTGCAATATGTGAATCTCACAACCAAAATTTTAGTAGCGTTAAGATTTTCATATGGATTGTGCAGGATGCACAGATCAGTTAAGGGTGAAATTTTGCTCCTTGTTTGAGCAGGTGAAAGACAATTATCTTTTTTATGAGTTTTTAATTAATTTAATTTTAATTAATAACCAATTGCAAAAAGTTTTCATTCATGCCATGTAAAGGATGGCACAGTGAATCTTTACTTGTCCTGTTTGATTTTCTTGAATTTTTAAAGTTCTTCAGGGGGTCTCCCCCTGTAATACATGGTCCATCACTCTGGAAGGAGTTCAGAGCCTATTCTCCTTTCCTGTCAACACAAATGTGGAACCTTTCTTCCAAAATAGCATGTCCTTGTAACTAGGATTCATTGAACATTTAGCTTGACCTCTCTCCCAGAGAAATTTTAATATAACCACCAAACTCATAACCATAGTCATTTTGATAAATAAAACAATTCAGAGCAAATAAAGTAATCTAAACAAATATCTAAAACAAAACAAAACCCAAACAGTGCTTCTCTGTCTCCTGCCCTGCCCTTCATAAGATCAAGGCCTAAATTTCTACTGTCTAAGTTAGGCTTCCTATCCCCTGCCTTTTGACCTAAGTTTTAAAGATCAAAAGCCTCAATTATTTATTATCTATGTCTACTTACTGTATAAGTCTATTTACAGGCTCTATTTTGTCATATTAGGCAAAAAAATCTCAGAAATTCCATGTAGACCATGTTCAAAGGTCCCGAGTATTTGCCCCTGCAAGACCTTTTCAGATCTTCTCCAAAGCATTTTTTCATTCAGTCCCCCTAACTTCTCCCTTCTGTGGAGCTTACTATCTCTGTATACTTAGGACATTTAAACAATTACCATCATTCTCCCCTTCTATTCTTAAGAACAATTAAATCAATTTTATTTATCCCCATACTTTGATTATTTCCTTGTAGGAAGCAGGCTGCCTCTACCATCTGACTCTCTGCCTCAGACCATCCTGTCTCTTTGTACAGCAGGGGCTCCCAGCATCTCAGCTAAGTCTCTCTGAGGTGGCTAGAATCCTTCTAAAAGGGCCCTAGGTAAATCCCCATGGGTGGCTGTATTTCTTTGTTCCAGTTTTAACCACTGGAGCCATGTGACTGGGCTCCACTCCACTGAGAAACCAGTTCTCCTCCCTATTTAACTATATCATTGTGTGTCTATAATCCATCTGAGCATTTTTAAGTTAGTGGTAGATTCTTACCTTCCATATTGTGTGCCATCTGTCCACCCAGCTTATTGGCCCCTAGCATCTTTATTGATTGATCAAGAACCAATTGGGGAACGGGACCTTCAGTGTTCACATGCAGATTCTCGATCAAAGCATCAGAACCACCCCTACAACTCCTGTCATTGACTCATTATCTTGGCTTAAGTGTCTCCTGCAAGGTGTTCTGACAAGTTGTTTGAACTGTGTGGAATCTCTTTTCTGGAGATAAGATCTTCCTCAGGCTGACCCCAGGCTTCATTATTTTCCTTCTTCCAGTTTGAGATTCTCATGGAAATTGCAATGACTTGGGAACCATTGTTTGAGGAGTCTGATAGGTAAAGGAAGGGCACAGGTATCTCCTGAGAATATCTTCATTTCTGTCAGGATGTTTATGGGATTACAGGTGTGCCCTATTGTGCCTGGCATATGATTTTATGTGTTAGGCACTTTGCTAAGATGCTGAAAATCCAGTAAGTAATTAGGATAGTGCTGAATCAAGCTTAGTATTGAGGAATACAAACCAAACCACAGCACAAGAAAGGAACTGAAGTTATGTGGATGTATACAGGAGGCTTTGAGACGCTGATGGGGACAATTAAAGGGGATTCAGGCCCTAGGAGAAAGGGCCAGGTAATATGAAGATATTTGAGTTGAGTGGGAAGCCAACTATAAAAACAATGGCTGAACAGAAAGGCATTATTATGATAAAGAAGGACTAAGGAGAGGGATGGCATGGTCAAACACATTCTGTACACACAAAGCAGAGTATGTATTGTACCATAAATTATGAGGCCAGGAAAAGCCACTGACAAATATTACCTATTTTTAATTAAAAAGAAAGAAATGTTCCCAATTAACAGGATCAGGAATAAATACAGAAACATTACAACAGACACAAAAGAAACTCGGGGGCTGGAGAGATGGCTCAGAGGTTAAGAGCATTGACTGCTCTTCCAGAGGTTCTGCGTTCAAGTCCCAGCAACCACATGGTGGCTCACAACCATCTGTAATGGGATCCCATGCCCTCTTCTGGTGTGTCTGAAGACAGCTACAGTGTACTCACATACATAAAGTAAATAAAAATCAAAAAAAAAAAAAAGGAAAGAAATTTAGAATATTATAAGGGGATACTTTAAAAACACACACTCCATTGTCTTACTTATGGTTTTTACTGCTGTGAAGAGACACAGTGACCATGGGAACTCATTTAAGGGGCAATTTAATTGAGGCTGGCTTACAGTTTCAGAGATTCAGTCCATTATCATCAAGGCAGGAAGCATGGAAGCATCCAGGCAGGCATGGTGCTAGAGAAGGAGCTGAGAGTTCTGCCTCTTGATCTGACTGTAGCCAGGGGGGCCTGTTTGTTTTACACCAGGCAGTGTTTGATCATATATAGTGCCTCAAAGCCCTGCTTCCATAGTGACACACTTCCTCCGATAAGGCCGCACCTCCTAATAGTGCCACTTACCACGAGCCAAGCATATTCTTACCGCCACATTCTACTCCCTGGTTTCCGTAGGCTCATTCAAACATATGAGCCTATGGGGGCCATACCTAGCCATAGCATAATGTAAAATACATTTAGTCCAACTTCAAAAGTCTCATAGTCAATCACAGTGTCAACAAGATTTAAAAGCCCAAAATTCAAAGTCTGTTATGAGATTCATGCAATATCTTAACTGCAGATCACATAGTTTCAATAACCACAGCACAGGATATACATTACCATTCCAAAATGTCATAGTCAGCAAATACTGGGCTGAAGCAAGACCAAAAACCAGTTGGCCAACTCCAAACTCTGCATCTCCATGTCTGATGTCCAACTTTTTTCAGCTTTGATTGACTGCAACAAACTTCTTTCTCCTTGGCTGGTTTCACTCCCTGTTAGAAGCTATCCTTGGGAAATATCCCAAGGTTCTTGCGTCTTTAACATCTTGGGGTCTGCAAGGCAACTTCAACCTTACAGATTTTTTTTTTAAAAAGATTTATTTTTATTTATTATTATACGTAAGTATACTGTAGCTGTCTTCAGACACACCAGAAGAGGGCATCAGATCTCATTACGGATGGTTGTGAGCCACCATGTGGTTGCTGGGATTTGAACTAAGGACCTTTGGAAGAGTAGTCAGTGCTCTTAACTACTGAGCCATCTCTCCAGCTCCAACCTCACAGATTCTTGTTCCAGTGTCTGGGATCCACACATGATCTTCTGGGCTCCTTCAAAGGGCTTGGATCACCTTCTCCAGCTCTGTCCTTTGTAGCATTCTAGGCTCTGGTTGACTTCACTCCACTGCTGCTGCTATTTTTGGTGGTCATCTCATAGTACTGGCATCTCTAATATGTTGGGGTCTTCTGCTGTAACTCGGCTTTACCAATAGCCTCTCATAGGCTCTCTTCATGGTGCCAAGCCTTAACTTCTTTGCATGACCCCTTTAATCCTGGGCTGTAAACTGCAACTGAGGTTGCACCTTCACCATTGGTCTTCCCTGGCCTCTCACAGTACCATTCCTCAGCTGTTCTCCATGACCCCTTCATGCCTTCAAAACCAGCACCACCTGAGTGACACATTACCAAGTCTGGTTGCCAGTGAGATGTCTATCTTTGGAACACAGCTTCTTTGTATTCTCAGAAAGCACTTCCCAGAAAATTTCACCTAAGTGATGCTGGTCCCTTTTTAATCACCACTAATTTCTTAGCTCCCACTAAATAGCATCAACTGCCCCTGTAACTCCTTCTATTCTTGATTCTAAAGCTGGAGCCACATACCTGAAGCTGCCAAGTTCTGCTGCTTGCTGGGGTTAAAACACATTTCCTTATTTGATTTCATTATCACCAGCTTTCTGTTTTCCAACTCCATCACTGCCTAAGCTTGGCTGTCTCAGAACTTGCTCTGTAGACTGACCTTGAACTCAGAATTTTGCATGCCTCTGTCTCCCGAGTTCTGTGATTAGAGGCCTGTACCACCATGCCAGGTCTTAAGCTTTTGTTTACCTGGAACTTTCTCTGTACCCGGCTGGCCTTGAACTCAGAGATCTGTTAGTCTCTATCTCCTAGTAATAAAGGCATGTACCACAAAGGCTGGACCTAAGCTTTTTATGGTCACTATGCCTCAAGAAGCCTGTATCTTTCAGCCTCAAGATCTGGATCACACATGTGCCCTCCATTTATGGATTTTAGTTCATTCCAGATTAAAAGTCCAAGTGAAAACAATAACCAGGTCATAAAATCCCTAACATGATATAACTATCTCTTGTTCAACTGAAAAAGCATAAACAAAAAGCTTAGCTGGGTGGGATCTTGACCCAAGGTTACCACTCCCTTAATTTCATTTAATAACCCTGAACACAGGATTTATCTACATTCCCCTCTCTTTACTCTTTGAACTGTACCGTTTGTATCTGTCCTTTCTAAGCTTGGTACACTTGATCAAAACGCTCTTCCTGAGAGTAAACCAAAGGACAAAGTCTCTGCTGGGCTTTTTGGAGACTTCCTTTGTCAATGCAATTAATCCGAATATCTTCACCTTAGCCCCAGGCAGACTCTTCAGACAAGAGCAAAACATAGCCACATTCCTCACCAAAACATTGAAAAACAATCTCCAGGTAACATACTAAAATTCCTCTCCTATGAAACCCCTAGAGCAAGGACTTCACAGTTCAAATCACCCTCAGCACTAATGTCTTTCATATTTCTACTAGAATAGTCCATTAAGCCCCACTTAAATCATTTTACTGCTTCCCAAATCCAAAGTCCCAAAGTCCACATTCCTCCAAACAAAAACATGTTAGGCCCATCACAGCAGTATCACAGTCCCTGGTACCAACTTCTGTCTTAATTATAGTTTTATTGCTGTGAAGAGACACAATGACAAAGACAACTCTTTTAAGGGGCAACATTTAATCAGGGCTGGCTTACAGTTTCAGAGGTTCAGTCCATTATCATTATGGCAGGAAGTATGGCAGTGTTCAGGAAGACATGATGCTGGAGAAGGAGCCAAGAGTTCTGTATCTTGATCCAATTTCAGACAGGAGGGACTGTCTGTCTTAGACTAGGCAGAGCTTGAGCATATATATTATTTCAAAGCCTAACCCCCACAGTGACACACTTCCTCTAACAAGGCCACACCTCCTACAATAAGGCCACACCTCCTAATAGTGCCACTTCCCAGGGCCAAGGACATTCAAACCACCACATCCATTAAGTTGGAAACACTAAGTGAAATGGATGAATTTCTGGTTAACGCAAGAAGAGATGAAAACGTAAGCTGACCTTTGCCCTCCTAGCATATCATTTTTCTATTTTGCAGTCCTGGGGATTGAACTTAGGACATCATACATGCTAAGCACTTTTGAGCTACCCCCAGCATCTCCCATATCTTAAAGAAATTTTTAAAAGTTCTTTTCTTTCTTTCTTTCTTTCTTTTTTTTTCCGAGAGAGAATTTCACTAAATTGCCCAGATTAGCCCTGAACTCCTAAGCTCAAGTTATCCTCCTGCCTCCGATTCTCAAGCAGCTAGGACTACAGTTGCATTTCTATACTACACAAGGCTCATATCTTTACCTCAGGCCTTACATTGAGTGTGTTATAGAGCTGATCCTGTACTTCACTGCTGTAGGTCATTTTATCAGTTTTATGCATTCCAAGGAGACAAAGCACATGTCACTAATTCATCATTATAGATGCTTCCACTTCCGTTTTTTAAAATCACTTAAAATTTTCATGAAAAGTAAGAGGAAAAGAATCTTCCTTTTCTCTAATCTATGTATTTGTGACACTGAATATAGTGGTATCTTCCTATGATTCCAGCAGCCAAGAGGCTAAGGCCAAGGTGAATCATAAGTTTATAACCAGCCTGGGCTATATAGCAAATTTCAGGGCATTCTGGACTATATAAGAAGATCTTGTCTTTAAAACCAAAATAAAACAACAACAGAAAAGAACTTATGTTATAAGGTATATTTTTCTTGCTAATATATTTTAAATGTTCCCTTTCCTTTATTTTACAATCATACATTTATGGAATACTGACTGTTTTCTGGGTATCTGTATACACATGCATTGAAGATACACACACAAATACATACATAATACATACATACATAATACATACATACATAATACATACATACAGACAGACACTTCACAATAGTGCCAAGATGTAATTAACATGTACAAGGCATATTAAGTATTGTGTTTTATGAAAAAAAGAGCCAAGGATATGTTTGTAGAGCCAGGAATGGTGGTGAGGTGTGGGAGGAGAGCCTTGGCGGGCCCATGCTGAGGAACCCCCACCCCCAGGTGCCAGCCATACGACATACATGGTATAGAATACAGTTTATTTAGAGACATGGGAAGGGGAGTTGAATAGAGACAGGAGGCTGGGGGGAGGGAGAAAGGGTCAGAGAGAGGAAAAGGCAGAGAGAGTAAGAGAGTGAGGAGGGGCCAGACAGCCCCTTTTAAATCAAGTCAGGCTTACCTGGAAACAGCCAGGTAACTGTTGGGTGGAGCTTAGAAGGAATGCCAACATTAAATTTCTTTCTTTTTTTCTTTCTTTCTTTTTTCTCCCCCGAGACGGGTTTCTCTGTATAGCCCTGGCTGTCCTGGAACTCACTCTGTAGACCAGGCTGGCCTCAAACTCAGAAATCCGCCTGCCTCTGCCTCCCGAGTGCTGGGATTAAAGGCATGTGCCACCACTGCCCGGTTTTAAGTTTCTTTTTTAAAAAATGGAAAAAGGGCTCAGTGAGAAGTGTTAGCTTTCTGCACCCCACAGTTACCTGGCAACAGGTATGCTCCACCCCACAGTTGCCCACCTGGCCCACTATAAAAGGGGCTGCTTGCCCCTCTTCTCTCTCTTGCTCTTGCTTCTCTCTCTGGCATCTCTTATCTCTTACCTCTCCCCATTCCCTTCCCCTCTCTCTCTCCACGTGGTCATGGCTGGCCTCTCCACTTCTCTACTCTCTCCCTCTCTCTCTGCCTTTCTCTGCCTCTACTACCCTCTTAGTTCTCCTCCCCAGGCCCTGAATCAACTCTATTCTATCCTATACTGTGGTGTGGCTGGTCCCTCAGGGGAAAGGGGTGCCTCAGCATGAGCCTGCTGAGACACACTCTTCCCCTACACCTTCAAAGACTATATATATATATATATATATAGTCTTTTTATAAACACATCAGGAAGCACATGAGGTACAAAGGCCTGAGGTCAGTTTTCAATAATGTCGGGGGCTGTTGGTAGGGAGGAGAAAGGGGAAAGAATAGAAAGCAGATTTGACTGCTCAAGCTTTTGATCCTAGCACAGAGAGGTTGAGACAGGATGGCTGCCAAGAGATTGAGACCTTCAATGCAAGCCTGGAGCCAGCCTGAGTTACAATATGAGACCCTGTCTTAACAAAAAAAGATTAAGAAGTATTGTATTTATTACTTTCTTTTTGCTACCACGACAAAATGCCTGAGAAAACAACTTAGGAAGGAGGGCTTGTTTGGGTTCATGGTTTCAGACGTTTTGGTTCATGGTCACTTGGTTTCATTGCTTCTGGGTCTTTGGTTTGGTTGGAATTTATGTACTGGGGCAGTTATTTACAAAACAAAACAAAACAAAAACAACAACAACAAAAAACCTCATACAGGTTGCAAACAGAACCTGAGGAAAGGCCAGGTAAGACACACCCTCAGTGACCCACTTCTTCCAAATAGGTCTGTTCCACAATTTACACCATCTCCCAATAATACCTTCTGAGATTTAATACATCAGTGGCTTCGGTCAGAGGCATCAGTATCCAGTCACTCCCTCCATTAGCTGGCAACCAAACCTTTTCTGTGTGATGAATCTTCGAGGGGCATTTTAGATTCGAACCCTAGCAAATATCAAGATCTAATTTACATTCCATCATCCAGAAGTTTTCTGAAGTCCGGATTACACAAAAATTTATAGCGAGGCATCATATGCTAACAGTCATCTAATTTTATTTTTCTCTGTTATTTTCTAACGATGCTTCCCTAAGGCATGGTTTTAATAGTGTGCAACGCAAAGAAGCATAAGCTTAATTCTAGGAGCATTGAGTTAACAGGGAAGGGATAAATCTACTGTATCCGATGATCATTCCGGACCCAGAATATTACATTTCAGCCTGTCCACCGCCAGCAATGACTACAGTGGTTGGGAGCTTTTCGAAATACATTAGAAGACTGAAATGTAATATGCATGAGATCCTTGTAGACAGGAAGAGGTAAATCGCTTTATTTCTCTCTGCACCTTTCCCCAGTTTAGTTACACCAAGCCCATTTTGCGTTCCTGACACTCTTCCAGGTTTATCAGGGTTGAGGGCAGGAGTCATTCCTAACCGAACCAGCTGGCTCCTAGACTAAGGTTGGTAATCTTGCACCAGGGATAATCTTGTTTTCAACTCACTGGTGGTCATTTTCAGGAGCCAAGATCCGCCTCCGGGTTCTCTATTAGAGTTCTTTGGCCCAAAGGACTTTGCCCTTCCTTAAGTGACGGGTCATCCTGCTACTTTCTGCGGCAGGACTCTGGGGAAGAGACACCTTCCTATCACACCCTCCGGCGACTTCGAGACTGTCACGGGAGCTGCGCAAGGAGCAGCCCTGGTGGGGTCGCAAACGCGAAGCTGGGGCCGCCGGAGCCGAACAGGGAACGGCGTTTGCCGGGGCCGAGGCGGAAGCCGGATCCTTTGGCGGACCGGACCGCGGGAACCCGGAAACGCCTGGGCCTCACCGAAGCGGTCCGGGCGACGGAGCCGGCGGGAGCCGGCAGCGCTGCGGGTCAGCGGGCGCGGCGGAGCCGGCGGGCTCGACAGCCTGTGTCGCCCGGCGTCGCGGAGCCCGGGGCTCCAGTGCGGGCAGCTGGCCGAGCCTCACGGCGGGTGAGCGGAGGGCGCTTGCAGGACGCTGGCGGGACGCCGAGGCCGGAGGCTTGTGGGCTGGGCTGGCGTGGGGGCGGTAGAGGTACAAGATGCCTGGGCCACCGGGACCGCAGCGGAGGGCTGCAGCACTACTAGTTCATGGGGAGCAGATGAATGGGCGCCTTGTACCTCTGGCCTGGACGTGCTGGAACGTTCTGGGTGGAGGAGGAGGGGAGGGGTGTGGCAGGCAATATGCCCGCAAGCTCCAGACTGGCCGGCCAAGTGCCTTGGGGGCCAGGCTGGCGGTCAGTCCTTCCGTGGTCTTCTCTGGAGCTCCGGCCCAGCTTGTGACCCTGGGGTAGGGACGAGTCTGCTCCGTGAGGACTGTGTGCTCAAGAAGCTGCAGGGACTTCAAGAGATGGAAAGGGTGCCCGTGGTAAGGCTAGACCGAAGGCGATGGGTGTCCATGTGAGGCTCCCGTCAGTGTGTGTGGCGAGAGGTTGCAGGGTTTCTAAGTAGTGAACATTTTATTTAAGCTAACTCAAGTTTCTGCTAGTTCAAATTAATTGAGGGATATTAAATGAAGTAATGGACCTTAACTGTAACAAGGCACTTATAATTTCTTTCCTTTGAGGAGCGTGCCCTTTATTATTATTAAACGCAGTATTTGAAGATGGCAGTTGAGTCTTTGTAGGCACTTAATTTGGTAGTTACAGGTAATGTTTGGTTGTTTCTCACGTCTTAATTCCCATTGCTACTAACTCAAGTTGTTTGCTTTCAAATGAATGACTTCCACGTGTACGTTTCTGACTAACTTCCCTCCCTTTAATTTTTTTCCCTACTTTATCTGCTCCTATTTTCTGGCCGCTTTCAGATGCACCATACCAATAACTTCCAAACAGAACTTGCTGCTTTTAAGTCGCTCTTCTTTGCAACTACTCCTGGCCTGATAGCACGCGCACGCGCAGGAGCCCCTCTCTTCTCTGCCTCCCTATCTGGTTCTCTTCATCCACCCCCAAACCCCCACTGTGTGTAGCTATGCTGGGAAATGAACCCCGTGGGAATATTGACCGAGCACTCTGTCACTGAGCTGTAACTTTAGTTCTTTGTCATCACTTTTTGTTTGTTTATTTATTTTTTGTTTTTCGAGACAGGGTTTCTCTGTGTAGCCCTAGCTGTCCTGGAACTCACTCTGTAGACCAGGCTGTGTAATCATTTTTTAAAGCCGGAGATTTAATGGCATTCTCTGGCTGTTCTCTCAGAAATACTCAGCGACTATTTACTTATTTAATGGTTCTGGGGGTGGAACATAGGGCATAGTGAATGCTAGGTAAGTGCTTCGATACTGAGAGGTACCCCTAACCAAGAATAAATTTTAAATAATTTAGGCCGCCATTAAAAACCTTCAAAATTTAAACCACTCCACGATACAAATTAATTTAATTCTTTTTAAAAAAGTAACTTTATCCAACATATTGGAATGTTTTTTAGACAACCATAGGATTTTTATTTATTTATATGTTTAATTTGAGATAGGGTTTCATATCATAGTCCTCCAGACTGACCTGGAGCTTAATAAGTAGTCCAGGATAGCCTATAACTGTGGCAGTCTTCCATTAGATCTTAATTATCTCTGAAGTAGGACAATTGTCATTGACTCCATTTAGATGGCTATTGAAGATCACACAGGTCAGGGCATTTGCTCTTGGTCATGGATCACTTGAGTTTGAGATTGATATATGTACTCAAGTTTGTGCCTTTTAAGGAAGTTAATATCCCAAATGAATGTGCATAGGTGACAGACTCAGTGGAAATAGTTTCTCCATTAGAAGCTGCATTTTATGATTCAGTAATAGGACTAGCTAGGGTTATGATTATAATTCAGTAACTTGGAGCTTCTTTTCTTGAAAAATTTTCAGTTCCTATTTGATGTTAAATAATTTTTTCCCCAAAGTACAGATTAATGTGAATTGGTTGCTTAATATTAGATTTCAGTTCTAAAAACAGCAAGTGTATGTTAAGGCTATTCAACTTAATTGTCTCCATTAATGAAAGAGTATAATACTGTGATGTGTGTGTGTTCTTTGTTTGTTTTTTGTTGAGACTGATTGGAAATGGATGTAGGGTTTTATCTCCATTAGGACTACAGGCTTGTGGCACTAAGCGTGGTATGTTTATATGTGTGTGCACTTAAGTGTATTTTAATTTTTAAAGAATCTTTTTTTTTAAAAGATTTCATTTATTTGCATATATTTCGTTTATATGAGTACACTGTAGCTGTCTTCAGACACCCCAGAAGAGGGCATCGGATATCATTTCAGGTGGTTGTGAGCCACCATGTGGTTGCTGGGAATTGAACTCGGGACCTCTGGAAGAGTAAGCAGCCAGTGCTCTTAACTGCTGAGCCATCTCTCCCGCCCTAAAGAATCTTTTTAAAAGCTTATTTTCTATGTGTTTTGCGTGCATGTATCTATGTGTACCATGTACATACAGTGCTCTCAGGCCTGAAGAAGGTTCTGGATTCTTAGGAACTGGAGTTACAGGTGGTTGTACACCACCAATGCTAGGAATTGAACTCTACTCCTTTGCAAGAGCAACCATTGCTCTTAAACCCCCGCCATCTTTCCAGTCCTGTTAGGTATTTTAAAATGTGTTTTGTTGTTGGTGTTTAAGGCAGTGACTTTTGAAGCTAAAGTGTTAGTCAGCTTCTCTAGTTTTCTGCACAGAACTGTTTATCAACTACATTGAAGATACCATCAAATGAAATCCACCCAAACCAAACCACCACCTCCACCACGACCAATAACAACAATAACAGAAAGATTAAGGTATTTGACTGTATCCCAAATTAGGCAACATTGTAGAAATTAATCTAACATTGAAGCTTTAGGTTACATCAGATAAAATGCTTAGAAACAACTTCATTCCACAAAGAAAGATTCACGTATGACTTTATACTCTGTCTCCCCCCCACACCCCCCTTAAAAGTTAGATAAGATATATTTTCAGGAGCCAGTGAGCTGGCTCAGTGGGCATTTTTAGTTTATGTGTATGGGTGTTTTGTATTTGCATCCGCACCATTTGTATGCAGAGTCCAGAAAAGGGCATCAGATCCCCTGGAACTGTAGTTAGTATTATTTTATTTTTATTTTAGTATTTTATGTGGCTGAGTGTTTTGCTGGCATGTATGTCTGTGCAGCACAAACATACAGTGCCCTCGGAGGCCAAAAGAGGGCATCAGATCTCTTGGAACTAGAGTTACTGACAGACTTGAGTTGCATGTGGGTCTAAGAATTGAACTTGGGTCTCCTGCAAGAGTAGTCAGTGCCTTAGTCACTGAGCCATCTCTTCAACCCCAGAATCTTAAACTGCAAAAGAAGTGATATCTTCTTTTCAAATTAAATCATATTTAAATGAGAGAATCTGTATGTAATGACTAGCAAGAAACCTGACATCATAGGTGCTCAAGGTTCTTACTTAATTTATGAAGCTGTAGTTTTTAGAAAATGTTAAGGGAGGATCAGTTTTGTCCCTTGTCTGTCTTCTATGTCCAAAGGTTTACCACCCTTAAACCCTGAAAGCTCTAGAGCCCTTGAGAAAGACTTAATTCACAAAGAGATCATTCTTTCTGGAGGATTTAAATGCTAAGGATTTTATCTATTGTCAAGCTTTTTGTAAATCCAACACAGAGCAAATACCTAATCTGACAGGTGCTGCTGGTGAGGCAATGCAGGGAAATACAACACTGAAAAGAAGAAAATCTCTACCCTGTTGCCCAACCTAGGATACTCCACAGTCACTTATCCTAATCTTGGCTTGTTTGTTTGTTTGGTTTGATTTGTTTCCTTTGAGATGGTATCTTCTGTATGGCTGGTAAACAATTCGGGGCTGTCAACCACAGAAACTGATTAACATTGTATCTTCAAAAGTCATTGGTCAAAATGTGCTCTTACAAAGATAAGCACAGTGTGTGTGTGTGTGTGTGTGTGTGTGTGTGTGTGTGGTAAGTCGCAGGAAGACTGCAGGATAGTTTAGTGGTATTACACATACCTAGCCTGCAGCAAGTCCCAGAACTACCCAGGGAATGGGGAGAGACACTCCCTTCTGTACTAGTAGATGCTCGTATCTTACAGGACTCAGAATACTGTCCTCTCTTAGTGAAGGTTCCTGAGCCTTCCAGGAAAGTTTTTTTTTTGTTGTTTTTTTGTTTTTTTTTTTAAAAAAAAGACAAATATTTGTTCAAAAAACACACGAAACAATGAATGATTTGAGATAGGCTGTAGTTTATGACCAGAAATTTAGCTTAAAACCAGATTATGAAGGGCTGTGTAGCCTCCATTTGGTAAAGCTATCAGTTGGATTTTACAGACGGGAAAGAATGTGATTAAATATGTATTTTCTTAAGATACCTGCTGTATGGAGGGTAAGTTAGGGTGGGAAGAGGCTGAGCCTGTCCGTATCAGTTAGCAGGCAGGGTGATGAAGGACGTGGATAAGCACAATTAATATAATTTATATTTTACTGAGTTTAAGCACATCAAATTATAGTGTATCTAAACTTCTGAGACTGGAAGATTATCTATGTGGTGGGGGAGCTCATTTTGCCCACATGTATGTCTGTGCAGCTATTTTCTTCATCTAAAATGCATTTTTGTTTTATTGAGATATATCAACAAATAGAAATTGTATATCAATAAAATGATTTTATGTATATCAGATAGTTTCCTTAATATATCCATCATTGTACATGGTTATCATTTGTATGCAGTGGAGGAGTGCTACTCTTGAGAGTTACTCTCAGCAAATTTCAAAGAAAAGATGTAAACAGAGAAGTGTGTTTTCTGTAGATTCTGTGCTCTGTCTGGGCAGACTTTGTTAAATTCATAGCATGGCAGAAGTGTGTACATATACTGGGTGGGTGGGCAAGAAATCCAGAGACATTAGTGATCCTCAACCCTGACAACCCTTCTGCTAAACTGCCTTTAGCTGTCTTCTCATTCCTTAGATAGCACAACTAAATTGTGGGACTCTCTCAATGGCACTTTAATAAAAACTTAATGATTTGGCTGGAAAGAAGGCTCAATGCTTAAGAGCACTTGCTGCTTTTGTGAAGGATTCAGTTTGGTTTCCATCACCCACACAACAGCTCAAAACTGTCTATAACTTGAGTTACAGGGGGTTACAGGGGATCTGATATTTGTTCTGACCTCCACACTTCTGCACTCACACAGTGCATTGGCATACATTCAAGGAAACACATAAATAAACTAAAATAAAATTTTACTCAAAACAAAAGAGCCCTTTCATCGCTGTACCTGAACGTCACACCCTCTTTACTGCTCTCCATCTGGAGATTCTGTCTCCCTCACAGTGAGGGAGAACTAGGTACATTTCAGCTACCAGAGCCATCCAGCTTGGAAGTAGAAGCTAAGGAACTCGCCCTTATTTTAGAATTTGTAAACTGCCCCTAAGTGTATTGCCTGGGGGAGCAGGGGAAAATATGCTGCTGTAGGAGTGAACTTTTACCTGTCTTTTCCCCCACTTCTTTGAGACAGGGTTTCTCTGTATAGCCCTGACTACCTGTGTAGTCAGGTAGCCCTGACTGTCCTGGAACTCACTTTGTAGACCAAGCTGGCCTCAAACTCAGACAGAGATCCGCCTGTTTCTGCTGGGATTAAAGGCATGTGCCACAACTGTCTGACATTTTTAAAACCTTTTTAATTTGAGAAATAAATAACATTTTATATTACTGCAACAAAGAAGAGAGCTTCTATGTATAGCCTGCCACCTAAAGGAAGACCACATTGCATCTAGTCACTGGCTGGCCAAATCTATCTTTGGCTCTCATGGAAAGCATGTGGCACTTGCATACCAGTTGACATTGGTCCTGTAGAGCTACTCTATCTGTGGGTCTAGGAGTAAAGATGATGCTAAAGGGCACTCCTGGTGGCAGGGCGTGTTCAGAGGCAGGCTGAACTCTGAGTTCAGAGTCAGCTTGGTCTATAAAGTGAGTTCCAGGACAGCCCAAGCTACACAGACAAACACTGTCACAAACAAACAAACAAACAAACAAACAGTATGAGTCATTGTGCTGTATGATCCTCATGTATTCTCTTATGCCCACTCTTTTTTCAGTTGGTGTCTCACTATGAAACTGTGGAAGGCCTGAAATTAGCTACTTAGACCTGGTTGGCCTTGAACTTGAGGTGATCCTCCTGCCTCTGTTTGCCAAATTCTGGGATATAGGCATGCACACTTGGCTTATCTTAATCTTCTAATTTCTTTCTGTTGTTCGTTTGTTTTTTGAGTCAGGGTCTCATGCAGCCTAGGCTGGCCTCAAATTCACTCCCTAGCAGAGAAGACCTTGGACTCTTCCTGATTCTCCTGTGTCCGCTGCCCAGATGTTGGGATTATAGGCATGTATCATCATTCCTAGCTTCAAGATTCTGAATTTCACCTGCGTTTGAACATAGAAAAGGAACTCTTCCCATAACCTTCACCAAGGAACAAAACAAGTATAGGTTCTGTAGACCATATGTGTTTTGGGAGAGATTCAGCCTAGTACAGTTTTTAAGGCATTTTGATGTACTGAGATGCAGAGATTATAAAACTATGCAGAATATCATCCTGAGATCCTGTAAGGTTTTCAATTAAATTTGCCTTTTATTTCAGCCTCCCATAGGATCAGACTGGGTTTGTTTCTCAGAAATGCCAAGTTTACTAAATGAAGTGTGGTTTTGTTCCAGGGTAGTGGTAGAAACTTATGATTCTCTTTGTCTCTTGGGCTACAAATTTAGGGTCTTGATGTCATTCTTTCTCTGAGTTTTGTAGCTACTTAGAAGCTACCAGTGAAAGCTCTGTACTCCCATTGCCAATACAGTGGGTGGTGAGCCAGCCCTTCTTCACACAACTTCTGTTGCAGCTGACTATTGAGGAAGATGTAGAGAATGTTTACTACACAAGACACCAGTATTTCTTTGACCATTAATCTGGTGACACTGGAAAATTAATTCCAGATTCTTGTTGTTATGATTCTCTTACCTCTGGGTAAGAGGTGAGACCACATTTGATCTCAATATCTGTACCAGTTAGGGCTCAGTTAGGAAAGCAGAATCCTTCAGTCATGGAAAAAGGCATTTAGAATAGCCACAAGTAAAGTACAAGTGAAAGAAGAGGGAATTGGGGAATTAGTTTAAAACCTGCTCAGTAGCCCTCATGACACAAATGTGGACTGGACAAGTCAGAACTTTCTAAGAAGTCTAGGAAGTCAGCCATGTCTGCATCTTAATTCCAGAGTAGGACCGTGGAATAAAGCTGGTGGGAAATTATGGAGCTCTGTCATCTCAGTCAAGAGTCTGATGAAGTCTGAGGCCACTGCTACTTAGATGGGAAAAAGGGCTGACCTAGAGAAAGGAGAGTGAGGAGACACTGGAACCTGCTAGTACCTGTGTTGCCCTCTCTGTGGTAAACAAGCTTAAATGACATTTGGTTGCTTGTTTATTTAGTGTGTCTGGGGTCCATGCTATGGCACATATGTGGAAGTCTGGACAGCTTGTGGGAGTTGGTTCTCTTTCCACAATGTGAGTTTCCAGGGATTGAACACAGGTTGTCAGGCTTAGTGGCAAACACTACCCACTGAGCCATCTCTTAACTCTCTTCCTCCAGTCTTCAGTTAATATCTCTTAATTTACGTGTGCATGCTTAGTGATTCCCTGATTATAACACAGGACCACTCACAAAAAGGCTTTGGAGCTTTTCTAAGTTGACATAGCTTCCCCTTTTCCTTTCTGCCCTATGTTTTTTTCCTGTCATACAAGTTCATAGACAATTTTCATTCCCCCCTCCCCTCATCTTGAAATGTTTGAATGTATCTTCCATGCTGAAGACCAAGGCCCATACAGAAACAGATGGTTTAGATTGTTTTGATTTTTACTGTGTACCCAATGCTAATGACAGTGCTGACCATACTAAGTGTGACTTGCATATCTGATGGCTTATTCCAGTCTTGACAGCTGAGTCTTGTTCATAATTTTAACCTCTTGTCTCCTTAGTTTTGAATTTTTCATAGTGGTCGTTGTTTCTTGCTACCATCTGGCTTTTATATTATGTTCTGATCTTTGGAGAATGTCTTTAACTCTTGCCTTTAGTGGTGGGAAATGACCACAGGGGGGAAATGACAGTGCAGCATAGTACAGGGCAGGAAATGGGTGTGTGCATTTCACTGCTGTGTGAGCACACAAAGGCAGGGCAGAGCTTCTCTTATTGGGCCATATCATTGTTTTCCCTATCACTGAATACTGAGCAAATCTTACCTACAAATTGGCATAAAATAGATTTTATATTTGTATAGCTGAAGAAATATTTGAACATTTGATTTTTGCTTGATTGCAATAATGGAAAGTCTGTAGTCCACGAAAGAACACGTTAAAAATTGACAGAGCTGTAACTTACACCAATGATGGCATCTTGTTTAAACAGACATGGAACACCTTGAGGAAGAAAGGGCAGTGAGAAACAGTGAAGGGTGTTTAACTTGGGGTATATGAGGAACTTGTAGGCACCAACGTGTCAGCTAAGGATGTGGCTTAGCGGAGGAGTTCTTGACTAGTATGTACAAGGCCCTAGTAAATCACTGGAAGAAAGTCTGCAGCCATAGGGATTTTCAGATTTGTCTATAAGGGCCTATCTACCAAGATGAATATACATGATTGGTGTATGGTAGTTTTTGTTTTTGTTTTGGACCAGGGTGTCTCTTATGTAGTCATGGGTGTCTTGAAACTTGCTATGTAAAATAAGCTGTCTTTAAGCATACAGACACACTACTGCCTCTTCCACCTGTATGTTGGAATTAAAGGCATGTGTCATTATGTCTGGCAGTGTATGGTATTTTGAGTATTTCAGAAATTAATATATATCTGTATATTATGATCACATTAATGATCACAACTAATGATCCCATCTAATCACAGTAATCCTCATTAATTTGGGGAAAGGTGGTCATCACTAATAATGTACAGTAATGATGTATATGCGTTATGACACTCGTGTGTATGCACATATATTTGTGTGTTTGCAGTGCTGGGGATTAAACCCATTGCTTCATGCATGCCAGCCGGGTGCTGTACCACTGAAGTATTCTTCTAGTCCTATAATGTACTATTATTTAACTTGAGATAACTTAGAATTGCTTGTCAAATCTTTATAAAACAAGGATCTTTGGATCCTAAAGGAACACTTTAATGAAAAAGAAGGATATAATTACCATATAAATATGTTTAAATTGTAGGTTCTGGAGGTTTTCTTGTTGTTTTGTTTTTTTGAGACCGTCTCTGTAGCCATAACTGGCTTGAAGCTGGCTATGTAGCTATGTAGATGAGGCTAGCTTTGAACTCAGAGATCTGCTTGCCTGCCTCTAGAGTGCTGGGATCAAAGGCATGCACTGTCATGCCTGGTCTCCCATATGTAGACCTAGTAGTAGGCAAGTGCTCTGGCACTTAGCTATGTCTCAAGCCCTCTGTTTTGGTTTTCATTTTCTTTTTTTCTGAAGACTATTAAACAATTATTGAGAATCTCTTGGAATTGAAAAAAGCGTAGTAGTTTTTTGTCTGTTGTTCAAAATGTAAAAATAAATTCTGATTAAGCCATCATCTGAACTCATTGAATTTCAATGAGTAGAATATGGATTGATTAATTTTTGTGATCTGTTTTCCCTCGAAGAAATTAAAAAAAAATAAACTCAACTTTATAAATATTAAATGCACTCAGCAATTCAGATGAAATATGGCAATTAGTAAGCAAGTGCAAGATTTACTGATGAGAGCTGGGAGTGTAACTCAGTGATAAGAACTTGCCTAGCATGTGTCAAGATCGAGTTTAATCCTCAGTACATAGGCAAGGGAAAGGGAAGGGTCTAGAAGACAGCCTAACCAGACCTAGAATCAATTCCTATCCATAGGACATAAAGGACTTCGAGAGGTAGGAACTACATGATTACTACTTATCAGTGTGGTATAAAATCGAGAGACCAAAGCACTAATAAGCCTTTATTAAAAACATGTACACAGATGTGTGTATGTTTGGTAATGGAAAAGCAAAATTGTGAAAGTATGTGCTGGCTTAGAAACTTACTTGTTTATTTATTGAGATGGAGTCTAACTATGTAGCCCTGGGTGGCCTGGAACTCAGTTACGTAGATCAGCTGTCCTTGAATTTGTGGTGATCTCCTGCAGCTGACCACCAAGTGCTGGGATTACATGCATGCTACTACCATGCCTGGCCAGAAACTGACCTTTACATTTTTATTTGTTGATAAATTAGAATATTGTTGTTAAAATAGATGTCTTAATAATCTTGGTAGCACAGGATAAGCACACAGCTGACTTCCTTGAACATATTTGAAATCACTCTTTGATATTTTGGGGGGAGTTGCTGATAACTTTCTGTGTAGAGAGAAGAAATGGCAGCGTAGTGTCCTAGCATTTTACACTATTGTGTACTATGATCCAGGAAAGATGTTTAACTGAATGAGCTGGTATTTCTAATATCTAATTATGTGATCCTGAACAGGTTTTCAGACTTTATTATTCACCATTTTATTCATTTTTAAAATGAAAAGCAATTAACTTAGTTTCTAAAGCATGATCCACTTTTAAAATGCTGTTGTGTTATTTCCCACTCCCCCAAAAGTTAGCAGTTCTATTTCTCTTATGTTTGTGATACCAGACATCTTTATTGGTTTAGTTGTCTTTATTATTGGTGAAGTATCTTTTGCCTATTTTTAAATTGATTTTTGTCTTCTACTTTAAATATTATAAAAATTCTCTCTATATATGTTATATAATCTATATTCTTGATACAACTCCAGCATATATATGTATGTCTATGCATATACTATATATATCTGTGCACACACACATATATACATACATACTTATATGTATATACACATTTATACACATATATAAATAAACATTTTTTCACTTTTTTTTTTTTTTTCCCCGAGACAGGGTTTCTCTGTGTAGCCCTGACTATCCTGGAACTCACTCTGTAGACCAGGCTGGCCTCAAGAACTCAGAAATCCATCTGCCTCTGTCTCCCAAGTGCTGGGATTAAAGGTGTGCACCACCACTGCCCAGCTGATCTTTTCACTTTTAACATGAAGAGGTTATGAGATGTTTTTCTAATGTATGAACCACCACTAATGCTCTTATTGTATTTCACATTAGGACTTTCTTTGCTATAAGGGTTTACAGAAGTAAGGCAGATGATTAATAAAGAAGTCCATGTGTTTGCTCCTGTGAGGTGTAAAAAAGTATATCCTTAACCTTTGTCTCTGAAATTCAAATAAAATGCTTCTAATAATATCTCCAGTGATTTATGCATCTGTATTTAGTGGTAAATATGTATTTTTCATCATTACAGTTTTTATTTTTATACTGTGGCATTGTTCATATTTGGAATATATTTAGCTGTAGGTAGGGATTGCCAAATTTCCTAAATATCAATTTTTTGTCTTTAGAAATAGTTTTCTTCAGGCCTGGAGAGATGGTTCAGTGGTTAAGAGCACTGGCTGCTCTTGAAAGGACCTGGCACCTACATGGTAGCTTACGACAGTTTGTAACTCCGCTTCCAGAGGATACAGTGCTGTCTTCTGGCCTCTGCAGGCACTGCACTTACATGGCACACAGATATACATGCAGGGAAAACCCACATGCAAAATACTAAAATACTAATGACATATATTTTAAGGGGCTAGAAAGATGGCTCAGTTGTCAAGAGCACTTATTGTTCTTGCAGAAGACCTGGGTTCAGTTCCTGGCATGCACATGCTGGCTCACAGCCAACCTAACTGCACTTCCCAGAGATTTCATACCCTTTTCTGACTTCCTTGGACACCAGGAACACACATGGTGTGCATACACATATGTATGCAAAACACTCACGCACAGAAAAGAAATATAAGTATTAATTTTTTTTTAAGAGTAGGTTTCTGTCGGGCATAGTGGCACATGCCTTTAATCCCAGCACTCTAGAGTCAGAGGCAACCAAATCTCTGTTGAATTCAAGTCAGCCTGATATACATATCAGGTTCCTGGCCAGCCAGGGCTCTGTCTCAGAGAAAGAAAGACAAGGGGTGTTTGTAGTCTCTGTAAACATGGTACTTAGCCTAATGATTGCTGAATCTGCTTGATCATGTACTATTTTAGTAGTTAGTAATTGTGGGGTGGTCATTTATCTAGTACTCTAAATAGCTTGACTGTGAGAGTTCAAAAGAAATGTATTAGAAAAGTTCATACAGATTTAGAAAATTTGAGTGGAAGATGGGAGTCATGGAAAAGAGAGTTCAGCAAAGACCATGGGAACAGAATATTCCTGGCGTTAATCCAAAGATTCCCTAGCCTGAGCTAAGGCTACAGGAAACTCCGGTGGAGATTTAGTGTGGCCTTGACCACTAAGTTTTAAAGTGGGCTTAATTGAAATTAATTTACTTACAATAAGATGTGCCTACTTTAACTGCAGTCCCGTGATTTTTGATAAGTCAATATCATTATATAATTACTACCCCGAATATTGTAACCACCAGTAGAATTCCTTATTATGCTTTTGTAGCCAACTCTCAATCCTGACTCTTCACGGCAGTCAGTCTTAAGTTTGTATCTATCAATACAGATTAGTGTTGCGCTTTTTTTTGGGAGAAATTTATGTAAACAGAATTATATAGCATATATTGTTTTAAAAATTATGTTTCAGTATGATATGATGTAATTTATTTTGTGTATTTGTGGGTACATGTATGCTATGGTACACATGTGGAGGTCAGAGAACTTCAGGATTTAATTTTCTCCTCCTGTGTGAAGGCAAGATCTCTCTTATTTCTTCTGCCATCCTGATCATTCCAGCCTAGCTAACCAGTGAGCTTCTGGGTGATTCTCTTGTCTTTGCCTCCCATCTGGCCATGGGATTTACAGATGTGAGTCAGTGGATACCTTGATTCCCAGGATTGAACTTGGATCATCAGTCTTACCCAGATAGCACTTGTATTTTCTGAGCCTTTCCTCTGGCCCATAGATGATATTTTTACTTTATTTTATTTGAAAAGATTTGTTTATTTATTTATTGTGTATACACTGTTCTGTCTGCATGTATGCCTGCAGGCCAGAAGAGGAACCCGATCTCATTACAGATGGCTGTGAGCCACCATGTGGTTACTTGGAATTGAACTCAGGACCTCTGGAAGAGCAGCCAGTGCTCTTGACCTCTGAGCCATTTCTCCTGCCCCATAGGTGATATTTAAAAAAAAAAAAAAAAAAATTACCTTATCTTATTTGTGTGCAATTTTGACTTATCTTATTTGTGTGCAATTTTGACTTATCTTATTTGTGTGTGTGTGTGTGTTTATACACATGTGTATATGAGTGAATATGGATGCCTACAGGCTCCAGAAGAGGGTCAGCTGGAGTTACAGGTGGTTCTAAGCTGCCTAAAATGTGCTGGGAACTGAATTCAAGTCCTCTAAAGAATAGTTTGCACTCAAGCACTGTGCCGTCTCTCAGTGTAATGGCACTGGGGACTATGACCTTTGGTTTAATGATAAGTAGATTATGAGAATGAAGCCTAGACAAGATTAAGGCCCCCAGAGAACTCTTGATGCTCTCCCATGTGAGGTTCCAATGTCAGGATAGTCATCTGCAGTCCTTGAAGACAGACCTTACCAGAACCTGACAATGCTTCCATAGTTATCTGGGACTCCCAGTCTCTAGAACTGTGGGAAATAAATTCCAGTTATTTATAAGCTACTCAGAAACAGGAACGGATAGCTGTCTCAACAAAGTAGGATATATGGATCCAATTCCGGACTGTGTATTCCAGTGGTCTATACCTCTGTGCTTATGATGGCTGTCTTCTGTAGCTTTCTAGTGAGTCTGCAAGCTCAGTAGCTCAGTACTTTAATTCCTTTAACGTGCGCTTTCCAAATCTATCTGTCTGTCTGTCTGTCTATCCTTCCTTCCTTCCTTTCTTCCTTCCTTCTTTCTTTTTTTGGTGTTTCAAGACAGGGTTTCTCCATGTAACCCTCCCCAACCAGGCTGGCCTCAAACTCAGAAATTGCCTGCCTTCTGAGCACTGGGATTAAAGGTACCACCACCACCTGGCTTTCCAAATGGTTTTTATTGATTAGGTCCTTCATATTTGCATGTGAGTCTTAAAATCACCTTGATAGCATATGATTTGTGACTTAAGTTACTCTAAAGGCTGAGGCAGGAGGACAACTTGAGCCCAAGAGTTTTAAGACCAGCCTTGGCAAAAAAAGGGAGATCCTGAAAAGCAACTCAAAAAATATTACCAAAAAAGAAAGAAGAAATCATCCTTGTAGTTTCTACTAAAGAAGGTGTCTTAGTCACTGTGCTATTGTTGTGAAGAGACACTATGACCAACTCTTACAAGAGAAAGCATTTAATTGAGGGCTTGCTTACAGTTTCAGAGGTTTAGTGTATTACCTTCATACAGGGGGGATGTGCATATACAGCCAGGCATGGTGCTGGAGTAGTGGAGAACAACATCCTGATCTACAGGCAGAAAGAAAGAGTGACACTTGGCCTGGCTTGGCCTTTTAAAACCTCAAAGGTTACCCCAATGGCTTTCTCTATCAAGGCCATGTCTCCTAATACTTCGCAAATGGTGCTACTCTCTGATAACTAACAACTCAAGTATCTGAGCTTATGCAGCCACTCTTAATCATTCCCCTACAGATGGCTGTAGGGATGTTTTGACGGATTGTGTTGTATTTTAAAATCCATCTGAGGCACAAAAGGTATATGATCTTGGGTGAGAACTAGGGTGAGGGCCATGCTTAAGCATGCTTATGCTCTGTGTGGACTGTCTGCATGTCTGCTATACTTAGCTGAAACATTCTAGTTCTTTACTTTTTTTCTCATTCTACCATATTTTTTTTTTTAAGTAGGTCAAATATTTTTAGTTATGACTGGATTTGCCTACTATTTTTCTTTTATTTCTGATCATCTTGTTTTATATGTTTTGAAGCTATGTTAATAAGGTACATATACACTTATAATGACTATAGGTATACTGATCTGTTTTTAAAGATTTATTTATTTATTTATCGTATGTAAGTACACTGTAGCTATCTACAGACACACTAGAAGAGGGCATCAGATCTCATTACAGATGGTTGTGAGCCACCATGTGGTTGCTGGGAATTGAACTCAGGACCTCAGCAATCAGTGCTGTTAACTGCTGAGCCATTTCTCTATCCCATATTGATCCTTTTATTACTATGAAATATCCTTCAGATCTAGAAGTAATGTAAGCTTTTTGCCTGACATTAATAAAAGCCTTCCAATTTTTTTATGGTTTCCTCATGGTATCTTTATTCTTCCTGTCCGTCTCTTTCCTATTCTTCCTTTTCCTTCCCTTCAAGGAATCGCTCCATTCTTCCTTTTTTGTGAGGCTAGGCTTTATTCAGTAAGTTGCCCAGGCTAGTTTTGGACTTCTAGACTTAAGTAATCTTCCTGAATTAGTCTCTCAAATAGCTGGGACTTTAGTTGTCAAACTATTAAGATGGCCAATACTTTCACTTTTCAACATAATTCTACTTTACATTTAAGGTGAGTCCATTGGGACTGGGCTGTTGGTTAGAGATAGACAACAAGTTTAGTATGTGTGAAAGTGTGGGATCACTTCCTGGCATCACTGAGTCATAATAATAATAGCAGTAGTGATAAAAGTCTCTTGGAGCAATGTTGAAATATTTTATTGGACTAGAAGGACTTTGTGGTTGATGTTATTAGGGAAGTTTAATAATTTTTTGTTATATTTTTATGGTAGCTTCCTTGAAATTCTTATAACATCAATATCTGGGTTATTTTTTGTATTATCTGTTGTTTGTTGTTATTCAATTAAGATTCTTTTTTTGTTTTTTTTCCAGTGACTATACTCATTTTGAGTTGTATCTTGAACATTTGTGTATTATGAAACTCTGGTTCCTACTTAAATCTCTTTTTTATTCCTAGCACTTGTGGGAGAGCTGGAATTCTGTTTGCTAATAGTAAGTTTGTATATGACAGGGGTGGCCAACAGGACTCCACCCCACAGTCCCTGTCTGCAGATTGTGGTGGGAGGAAGGGATTACCACCTCAACTCTCAATAGTTCAGTTAACAAGGCTTTCCCCACAGTTTATACAGTACTTGGCTGCAATGGTCTTTAGTTGTTTGGCTAGAGAAACTGAGTTTTCCTCGGCTGTTTTGTTGTTCTACACTGGTGGCAGTTCCAGATTAGATGGTGCTGGAGCACTTGAATAGAGAATACGTAGGTAGGCAAGAATGGCCAAGATTTCAGTGCCGACCCTCTCAGGCCTAAGTCAGTTTTGCCCTTTTTTCTTCAGTTTTCTGGCAGATGCCTCTGTCTTTGGCTTGCTTTATGGTTTTGACTTTTTATTGTTGTTCTTGTTGCAGTTAGAAAGAGGATGCTTGTCTTCTTTGGAACCTTTGTCTCTTGTTGGATATTAGTTTCTGTACTTTTTAATTTGATTAACTTGCCCTGTTTATTTTGTTTTTCAGACAAATGAAGAGAAAACAATGTCTGCCAACCTAAAATATCTTTCCTTGGGAATTTTGGTGTTTCAGACTACCAGTCTTGTTCTAACGATGCGTTATTCTAGAACTTTAAAAGAGGAGGGGCCTCGTTATTTGTCTTCTACAGCAGTGGTTGTGGCTGAATTTTTGAAGATAATAGCCTGCATCTTTTTAGTCTACAAAGACAGTAGTAGGTATCTAGGGTGTTTTCCCTTTTAATTTATGTGAGTAGTTTAATTTTTATATGTGTAAATATAATTGTAACTACGCATTTGATCATTTACCTTATTTAATTTCCCTAGACTTAACATTCCAATATTTTTGAAAAAATTATTAAGACAGGGCTCAAGGGGATGGCCTGATTGGTAAAAATACTTACTATGCAAGTGTGAGGACCTGAGTTTGGATTTTCAGCACCCACAAAAATAGCTGGGTATGGTGGTGTGAGTTTGTCATTTCAGCACTGGGAGGTGGAACTAGGAGGACCCCAGGAGACTCTGGCCTGCCAGTCTGGTCTACTTGACAAGCTTGAGGTTTAATGAGAGACCTTGTCTAAAATAAGGGAAAGAGCCACTTAGAAAGACAGTCAACATCAACTCATATGCACACATGCACATGCACACTCACACTCAGACGCACACACAGTTGTGTTAGTAGCAATTTTGGTTTGTACTAAAACTATTATGTACAGTCTGAAACACAATCCATGCCTAGTTAGTGCTATGAGTATGAATCCTAGCTGTATTTATACTTTATTAGTTTGAGAAAAAGTGGATTCTCTAATGCTTTGTTTGAATTATAAAGTCCATAATAATTCTTTACTAAAGACTTTTCCTAGTTACGTTGACTAATCCAACAGTGAGTCACTTGGTACAGTTTAAAGATTTTCATTGGGATATCATTTATGAACTGTATAGTTGTTCTTTGGTTCTAGAGATTGAGCCTTGGGCTTTGCATATCCTAAGCATATGCACTTGCTCTACCATTGGGGTACGTTCCAGCCTCAACTTAGCCTTTGCAGGCAGATTTTTAGAGTATTCAATTGTGATTTTTGTTTTTCATTCTTGAGACAGTGCCTTACTATGTCATTCAGGTTGGCCATAAATTCTTGATCATTCTATCTTAGCCTTCTATGTGCTAGCTTATAATTGATTGTTACCTGGCTTTAATTTTTAAGTTGTGATAACATGTGTGTAAGTGTGTGTGTGTGTGTGTGTATGTGAGGGTTTGCTATTGTAACAATGCATTTTTACACTCACAATATTGTACATCCTCCACTGTTTCCAAAGCTTTCTCAATACAACTGAGCAGAAATTCTATATGACTATTAAGTAGTAACTCCTCATTCACCTTTCCGCCAGTTCTTGGTAACCTCTGACTTAGATTCTGCTTCTGAATTTACCTATTCTAGATATTTCATATAAGGTGGATTATATAATGCTCATTCTTGCCTGTCTGGCTTAGCTCACTAACATAATATTTTCAAAGCTTATGTGTCAGATTTTTGTTTTTTGTATACTGTATAGTATACAGTATATACTTTTTTCTTAATCATGTGTTGGTAGCCACTGGTTATTTCTGCGTTTTGGCTCCCGTGAACCATGTTGGAAGAAACAGTGACTAATGCTGCAAAGCTGTACAAGTATATGTTAGAGTTTCTGCTTTCATTTGGGTGGGGCTATATGCTTATATCCCCTCCCACCACCAAAGAGAATTGCTGGGTCATTGTCATCTGGTTGTTCTTCATCTACCTCTTTTTAAAAGAAAATGTATTGCATATATGTATGTGGTGGGTGTGCACATGCCATGGCATGTGAGTGTAGGTCAAAAGACAACTTGTGTGAATCTGTTCTGTTCTTGAGCCATGCGAGTCCCAGGGATTAAATGTAGGTCATCAGGTTTGGTGGCAAGTGCCATTACCCAGTGAGGCACATCAAACTTCTCCACCACTCTGTTTAGTTTTATTACTTTTCATTGCATTTTATTTATTTATTGTGAGAGGGAAGGAGGTATGAGTACATGCCATTGTGCACATGTGGAGATCAGAGGACTACATGGAGTTCTCTTTTCTACCTCATGGACCCTGGAGCTTGAACTCGATGGTCAGGCTTGGCAGCTAGCACCTTACCATACCTTTGCCACCTACCGGGTCATCTTGCCAACCTTCAGTTTATATTTTACTAACACTGTATGAAATTTCTATTTTCTCACCACATTTTTCTTCCTGTCTGTCATATTTTCTGTTACTCTCTCTGTGTATGTGTGTTCAAATCTACAGCCTCATATATACCAGACAAATGACTACACTCCGAGTTGTGCCCATACCCTGCCACCCTTCATTATAGCCATTCTGGGGATGAAGAAGTATTTCACTGTGGTTTTGACTTGCATGCTTCTGATCATTAATAGTGGTGAACATTTGATATGACTTGACTGGTACATTATATATGTGAAGGTCAAGAAAGAGGATAGATACAGTTTTAAGAATGATTTTTAGGTTTTTAGACTAAATTGTTGTTTGTATTGGTATGGCAGTAAACGATACAGGGACGATATATTTGGTGATGAATCAAATGACTTCCTTTTGATTCATGTGAAGTGGGAAATACCTATAAAGCACTTAAAGCCAAGGAAAAGACCAGGTTATATACACACTAGAGGGAAAGAAGACGGTAAATGAGCCACAGAAAGATAGACAGTCATGACAATGTCAGGAAAGCGGAGAGGTTACTTTTATTGCTAAGGTCTAGATATTATAAGTACCTACCGCATTTAATACTGGAGCCAGGAGACCTTTAACAGAAATGGTTGCATTGTGGATAGATGTGGTGAGGCCGGCTTTCAGTGAGCTTAAGCATGACTGTACACAGTACACCAAAGTGAATTCCAGGCCTGGGAAAGTCGTTCAGTTGGGACTTGATAGCTAAGTGGCAGGGGCTGAGGAGATCGCTCAGGGGTTGATTTCCATGGGAGGCCTGTCCTTTTCTGAAGGGAAACAGAGGAGTGGAATGAGAAAGGGGTAGAAAGGGTACTCGGAGGGGAGGAAGGAGAGGAAACTGCAGCTGAGATATATGAGAAAAAATAAGTTTAAAAATTATAAAACAAATAAATTGAGCTTTTGGTTGTCACACATACATTTGTATTCGTGTCTTAGTCAGGGTTTCTATTCCTGCACAAACATCATGACCAAGATGCAAGTTGGGGAGGAAAGGGTTTGTTGAGCTTTCACTTCCATGCTGCTGTTCATCACTAAAGGAAGTCAGAACTGGAACTCAAGCAGGTCAAGGAGCAGGAGCTGATGCAGAGGCCATGGAGGGATGTAACTTACTGGCTTGCTTCTCCTGGCTTGCTCAGCTGGCTTTCTTATAGAGCCCAAGACTACCAACCCACAGATGGTACCACCCACAATGGGCCCTCCCACCCTTGATCACTAATTGAGAAAATGCCTTACAGCTGAGTCTCATGGGGGCATTTTCTCAACTGAAGCTCCTTTCTCTCAATAACTCCAGCTTGTGTCAAGTTGACACACAAAACCAGCCAGTACAATGTGTAAATGTACTTCCATAGTCAATTTTTTCTTTCCTGTGTTTCTATTTTATATATATGGATGTTTTTGCCTGCATGTATCTCTGTGCATGTATGGATGCACCTGCACAGGTCAGAAGAAGGCATTGGATCCCCTGGAACTGGAGTAACAGGTGGTTGAGGCATCACATAGGTTCTGGGTATAGAACCCTGGCCTCCTGTAAGAGTAGCCAGTGCTCTTAAGTGCTAGGGCCATCATCTCTCCAGCCCCTACAGTCAATCTTGTGCTCTTAACTGCTAGGCTACCACCTCAAAGCCCCTACAGTCAATCTTGTGCTTTTCCAGCACAAATGAGTATAAAGATAATGATGTCAATATGCACCTCCGTAATATTTATCATTTGAACAACTTGTATCACAAAGTATCCCAGTGTAGCTCATTTTTCTGTTTTTAAAGATTTATTTTAGCCATGTGTGGTGGTGCAGGCTTTCAGTCCCAGCACTTGGGAGGCAGAGATATGTGGATGCCTGAGTTTGAGACCAGCCTGGTCTACAGAGTGAGTTTCAGAACAACCAGGGCTACGCTGAGAAAACATGCCTTCAAAAAAAAAAAAAAAGATTTATTTTAAAATTTTAAGTGTGTGTGTGTGTGTGTGTGTGTGTGTGTACGTGTGTGTGCCTGAGTGCATGTGTCCACAGAGTTCAGATGTGTGGGATCCGTATGAAACTGGAGTTATAGGTGGTTTTGAGCCACCCAGTGTGGATATTAGGAATCGAACTCTGTTCCTTTGCAAGAGCAATGCTTTTTCTTAGTTGCTGAGCCATCTCTCCTGCCCCCATTTTCTGTTTTTAAAGTGAGAAAACTGAGGCCTATAAAGAAAAAAAGAGCTTATGATTTCTGCAGAGATACTTTAATAACTGATTTCCCCCCATTTTGTTTCTTCTAGAATGTAGTGTGAGAACACTGAATAGAGTACTGCATGATGAAATTCTTAATAAACCCATGGAAACACTTAAGCTTGCTATTCCATCAGGGATATATACTCTTCAGAACAACTTACTCTATGTGGCACTGTCAAACCTAGATGCAGCCACTTACCAGGTACCTAGATACAGCTCTAATGATCCTTTTAAAAAACAAATAAAGACAAAACCCAAACATTACTAATATTGCTCTTTTCTTTTTTAGGTTACATATCAGTTGAAAATACTTACAACAGCATTATTTTCTGTGTCTATGCTTGGTAAAAAATTAGGTGTGTACCAGTGGCTCTCCCTAGTGATTCTGATGGCAGGAGTTGCTTTTGTACAGGTAACTATTCAAGATAAGTATGCCTTTCATTTCTGTCACAGTTTGAAAACCTGATATATTTTGCATAGAAAGTATGGTTCCATTACCTGTTCGAGCAAGTAAATGCTGACATGTTTTTTATGGCTCCATGTAAGCAAATACTGCATTGAGAGTATGTGATATGACGTAAGTAAATAAATACACGAATGAATTTTTCATAGTAAAGAACTGAGCAGTTAGGCTATGGCATAGCTTAGAGGCAGAGAAGTGGCTTTGGTCCTCAATACCACACACACTAGTGCACACACATGAACAACCGCACGCGTGCGCACACACACATGTGCGCACACACACACACACACACACACACACAGTTGTCTTTTGTAGCCCTAGCTGATCTGGAGCTTCCTCTGCAGATGAGTGTGTCCTCAAACTCTGGCAAGTCTCCTGCCTTTGCCTTCTGAGTGCTGAGATCACAGTCATAAGCCACTGTGTCTGGCTTTTTCTTAGAATTGATTCATATGTGTCTGTGTGGGCCAGTGCATATGTGTGTAGAGACCAGAGGAGAATGCTAGGTGTCCTGTGTCACTCTCTGTCAATTGCTCTCCCTGAATCCGGGGTTTGTATTTTCTTGGGTAGGGTGAAAGCCAGTGAGCCCCAGTGATCTTGTTATTTCTGCCTTCTGAGCTGGGGTTACAGGTGTGCACAGGATGCACAGGCTGTCACATGGGTTTTCTGACCCAGTGTGGTCCTCATTATTGCACAGCACACTGTCTAAACTGATGAACTGTCTCTGCAGCTGTTTCATTCACATATTAATAATTGTTTTCTTTCAAAGTCTCTTTTGGGTTTTTTTTGTTGTTTTGGCCTAGAGGGAGGTTTTATTTTATTATTTTTTTATTTATTTAAAGGGTATTTTATTTTATTCTCTTTCATTTTTTTAACATTTGCTTTATGACCTAAAATGTAATGTATTTTGGAAAAAATTCCATAATATCCAAGAATCTATACTCCTTACCTTAATGTTCTTAATGGCTGTGCTGTCTTTTCAGCAGCTACATTTTGTTGTTTCAGAGATCTCACTATGTAGCCTGGAGCTCACCATCTTCTGCTTCAGCTCTGAGAGTGCTGGGAGTGTAGGGTTGAGCCACTCCTCTTGGCAAGAGGGGGAGAGGAGGAAGGAACAATCCAACAAGACATTGCACAGTGAAACTTGGCCTTAAGAGCAAAACCAACAAACAAATCACGTAAAAGAGATAAGCTTAAGTTTCATGAGCGCTGTGGCACCTCAGATCATGAGTGATCCTGTGGCCCCCTTACCATCTACCATCTTTGTTAAGACTGGTTTTTCTAACTCAAGAGCTTTCTGATGATTCCGCATTCTTATTCTCCACGGAGTCATTGCCTCCCACTTTTGTGTTCCTTTTTATTTTGTGTGTGTTTATGTGCATGGTGTGTGTGTTCGTGTGCTTGGTAGCCACATAAGATAGTGGCTACACTATTTTCAGATACATAGACTGTTTTCCTCCTCACAGGAAGCATATTGAGTACTTACATAGTAGAGGGCCAAGGGAGAAAGGGGACAGTTTCAATAGTCAAGGAATTAGTCGTCAGTATCATTGCTGCAGTGAAGGCAAATTGAATAGGAAGTGAACCCTTTTGGTTGTTAAAAGTTGTTTAAGCTCGCATAGTAGCACACACCTATAATCCCCTCACTTTGGAGGCTGAGGCAGGAAGATTGCTGTCAGCTAAAGTTAGCCTGGACTATGTAATATACTCCCCATACCAAAAAATAAAAAAAACTAACATTGAAGTCTCTGATAGTGGTGGTGCACGCCTTTAATCCCAGAACTCGGGAGGCAGAGGCAGGCGGATTTCTGAGTTCAAGGCCAGCCTGGTCTACAGAGTGAGTTCCAGGACAGCCAGAGCTACACAGAGAAACCCTGTCTTGAAAAGACAAAAAAAAAAAAAGAGAAAAAAGACTCTTGTAACTATGAAAAGTATGATTTCAACACTACTGAAGATAAAGAGAGATACATTTAGATACAGTAAGGATAGATAGATGACTTCAATGCCTAACTCTTATGAATAGGTAGACAATTAACGAAAGTGGTCAACAGACTTAACCCAAACATACTTATCTGATAGAGATACAAGATATTCCATCTAAAAATAAGGAATACAGATTCATAGATATCTTGAAAATTTCTCCAAAATAGATTGCAGGTTTAGATCATAAAACAAATGTTAAAAACTGAAAGACAAAGAATTAAAAAACAAAACCAAAAAACCCCAACTTTAAATAAATAAAAAAATCCTCCCTCTAGGCCAAAACCACAAAAAAACAACAATAACAACAAAAACCAAAACTAATTCATGCGTAAAATAGCTGAGGAATATGTCAGCTACTGCTATTTAGAAACATACAATTTATGTGAAAACACAAAAGACCCTGATAGCCAAGTCAACTCTGAGCAAAAATAGCAATGCTAGCCATGCCTGGTGACTCACACTTATAATCCTAGCACTGAAGACGCTGAGGCAGGAGAATTACCATGAA
This sequence comes from Rhynchomys soricoides, assembly GCA_019843965.1. NCBI lineage: Eukaryota > Metazoa > Chordata > Mammalia > Rodentia > Muridae > Rhynchomys > Rhynchomys soricoides. The sequence goes on from JADRCH010000243.1 coordinate 3,965,898, forward strand.
TTTGAGGCCATCTTGGGCTACCTAGTGAATTCTAGGCTATTGTAGGCTATAGTGTGAGTTCCTGTCAATGCCCCATTCACAAAGCAGTTTGGGAGGTATCACAGTACCTGTTTTCAAATTATGCTTTAGAAATGTGATAATAAAAACAGCATGGTACAGCACAAAAATAGACATGTGGACCCTTGGATGAGAAGGTCTCAGAAATAAACCACCTTATTGACAAAGGTGATTAATCCATATGTCTTAGGATTTCTATTGCTGCAATGAAACACCATGACCAAAAAAGCAAGTTAGAAAGGAAAGGGTTTATTTAGCTTACACTTCCATATCACTGTTCATCATCAAAGGCAGGAACTCAAAACAGGGCGGGAGCCTGATGACGTACACCTTTAATCCCGGCACTTGGGAGGCAGAGGCAGGTGGTCCCTGTTTAAGGCCTGCCTGGTACAGAGCTAATTCCAGTGTACCCAGGGCTACACAAATAAACTCAGTCTTGAACCCCCCCACCCCCCTCCCAAAAAAATAAAAATAAAAAAATAAAAACACAATAAAAAGGAGAGAGGGAAACCTAGATTTAAAAAAAAAAAGATATAAAAATAGAAAGGAACTAGTTTGAAAAAGAAACGGAGCAGTGGGAATGCAGACAGGTAATGACGGAGGGGGTATGATCAAAGTGCATGAGACACATATATGAACATGTCAAAATGAAATCCATTGCACGTTGATATACATAGTTTAAAACGGATAGTTTCATTAGAAGTGGCTTAGTAAGTCTCAGAACATCAGAAGAGTGAGACATAGAAGTGAAGGGATATTTAACAGTAGTTAAATGGTTACACCGTGGTCAGTAACATCCTAATCATATGGGGACTTTGCCCAGTACAGTAACTTCATAGTCTTTCGTGTTTTGATGGACTGTATTTTCCTTAGAGTGTTTGTGGTTCCCTTCCCACCAGCTTCTCTTCCTACTGTGCTTGAGGAAGCTGATCTCCCATTGTGTGTACTTTTGCTGAGGCAGTACCACAATGTGCTGTGGAGGTTCAGGGCCTGCTTGTGAGAGTCGGTCCTAGGGATCAGACTCAGGTTGTCAGTCTTGGCTGCAAGTGCACCTACCCACTGCCCTCTTGAGTGTTGCTTTTGTTTTTCTTCAGTGGCCTTCAGATTCTCAAGAGCTGAACTCTAAGGACCTTTCAACTGGCTCACAGTTTGTAGGCCTCATGGCTGTTCTCACAGCCTGTTTTTCAAGTGGCTTTGCTGGAGTTTATTTTGAGAAAATCTTAAAAGAAACAAAGCAATCAGTATGGATAAGAAACATTCAACTTGGTAAGTTTTAAAGGCTTTGTAATATATATTTCTAAATAACAATACCAGTCATGTATGGTGGTTCTCACCTCTGATCCTAGCACTCATGAGGCTGAGGCAGGAAACCAACCAATCAGGCCACATAGGGAGACCACATCTTTAAAAGAAACCAGAGAAAGATTTATGTTCTTCTATTTGTAGATCTTTAAGTACATAGGCCTTGAATGCAAATGTGTTGTTGATACAAAGAACTGGTAATGATCTTGCCCTTAGAAAACTGGATTTGAAATGAGTGCCTTGGCTCATGATATGGAAAAGCAGGTTGATGATCCGAGAGTGTAGCCTGCTCCTGCCCTCAGTTATGGAGTCTTCTTACCATGTCTCCTCCTCTTCCTCCTCTTCTTCCTCCTCTTCTTCCTCTTCTTCCTCCTCCTCCTCTTCTTCTTCTTTTTTTTTTTTTTGGTTTTTCGGTTTTTTGAGACGGGGTTTCTCTGTGTAGCCCTGGCTGTCCTGGAACTCCCTCTGTAGACCAGGCTGGCCTCGAACTCAGAAATCCGCCTGCCTCTGCCTCCCAGGTGCTGGGATTAAAGGAGTGTGCTACCACTGCCCGGCCTTCTTACCATGTTTATCAGTAGCGCCTCTTCTTTTGTGAAGATGCTACAACTAATTTACATATTTTACTCCTAAAATGGAAGAAGTTGGAAATGAAATGATTTTCATCTATTTTACAGTAGTAACATGCTGTTTTATTTCATTGTGATGTTTTGTCTTTTTACCATACTCCTTCCTAACTGGTGGAAAATAGATTAGAGGGGAAGAAAATTTCAGTATTGGTAACAAGTGTCAAAAAACAAACAAACTAACTGAAAAAAAAAAAAACCAACCAGAAAATAAGACTCTCTGAATAAATTATTTTGATTAAGTAGTGTAAGTAAGATTGTACTTTGGAAGAGAGAGAGAAAATGTAAAGTGAAAGAGGATCCAGAGCCAGATTGCCTGGATTCAACTATTGAGTCCATTTCATTGTGTGAACTTGGAGAGGTTTCCTCATTGATAAAAGTAAGCACACAAGTGTCAACCCAAGAGGCTTGTATGTAGCATGTTAGTGTCCGTAAAGCATTTGGAACAAGGATTATATAGATATCTAATATTATTAGTCAGTGGAATATCTGGCCACTATTAGAATGGGAAAGGTCTATCTATATATACTGTCATAATTCATTTATTTTCTTGTATGTTGTTAGACAGCCTTTTGTCACCATGACAAACACACAAGATAAATCAGCTTACAAAGAGATAACATTTGCTTTGTCTTAAAATTTTGGGGCTTCTGGGTGATATTCCATTGACTGTTTTGGCCTGTGGCAGGGCAGGACATAGTATCAGAATGTGCAAGGCAGACGAAGCTATTTATTTATGGTGGCACAATAAATAGAAATAGAGAAGAAGAGACTAGGGACCCACAGTTCTGATCATAGGCATGCTTCCAAGCGACCTATGGCTTCCCACTAAGCCCATCCTCATAGTGGTGAAGAGTGAGAGAGCAATTCTTGAATACTTGGGGGTTTGGAGGACTTTCCAGCTCTAACATGCACTAAATATGTATTTTAGTAATTGTCACATTTTAATTTTTATGTTAAATTTTTTAAAAGTCACATGCCATGGTTAGTTTCATACTAAAATGAGACACATTAAATGGTTAGAGCTTGTATAAATGAACTTTACATGGTCCTCACACTCTACCTAGCTACAGCTTTATTTAAAACCATCACATGTACCCTCTTTGATGGCATTCATAATGTGTGCCACAGGATGTGGCCCTTGTAGGTTTCTGTAAGCCAACAGTGCTCCATTTTCCTGAGACTGTATTGATGTGTGGAATTCAACAATGAAGTTCACTGAGCCAGTTTCCTCTAACAATGAGACTCCAGTAGTAAATACAGAAGTTGATAATGGCTTTGACTGCTTCTTAGCCTGGAGTTTTGGTTATCAAGTATTGTACTTAAAAAGAAAAATCTTAAAAATAAAATTTATTATTTTTGAAAAACTTAACGAATAAAGAACATCACACATGGAAAGAGGTCAGCCATAGATTATATAACTCTGAACTTATATACGATTACAGTAGGCTGGACCAGAAGCTGTGGCACTTCACATTGGATTTTGCACTTTTACTATCAAGTGCATGTACATATGTACATGTCCACTATCAAAACCAAAAAAAAAAAAAAAAAGAATGACAGACTTAGAACTAGAAGCTCAGCTAGCTTTATATTTTTTTTGTAACTCATATTCATTGCCTGTATTAATAAAAACCTTTATAAAGAAATTCTATGTCATATGTGTTAGCTTTCTTGTATGTAATTATGAATGTTACTCATACAAATGTGGTCATAGCAATAGGAAAATTGATACAGTCGAATGCTACAGGCAAGCATTTTACAAATGCTTGAATGGATCATTAATCTAATAATTCAAAATCTGTAATTTAAATATTATTATAGTGTTTAATGGTAAATTATTTTAAAAATTAGTTTCATGCCTGTACTGGCTAGTTTTGTGTGTCAACTTGACACAAGCTGGAGTTAGCACAGAGAAAGGAGCTTCAGGTGAGAAAATGCCTCTATGAGATACAGGTGTAAGGCATTTTCTCAATTAGTGATCAAGGGCGGAGGGTCACTTGTGGGTGGTACCATCTGTGGGCTGGTAGTCTTGGGTTCTATAAGAGGGCAGGCTGGGCAAGTCAGGAGAAGCAAGCCAGTAAGTAACATCCCTCCATGGCCTCTGCACCAGCTCCTGCTTCCTGACCTGCTTGAGTCCCAGTCCTGACTTCCTTTAGTGATGAACAGCAACATGGAAGTGTAAGCTCAATAAATCCTTTCCTCCCCAAATTGCATCTTGGTCTTGATGTCTGTGCAGGAATAGAAACCCTGACTAAGACAATGCCTATCTACTTCTGTATATGTTTTGTAGTCATCATATAGTATTATGTAAAATTTGTTGTTTATATATAAGTCAAGTGATTTTTTTTTTTTTCCTGAGGCAGGGTTTCTCTGGGTAGTCCTGGCTGTCTTGGGACTCACTCAGTAGACCAGGTTAGCTTCAAACTCAGAGATCCACCTACCTCTGCCTCCCTAGTGCTGGAATTAAAGGCGTGCACCACCACCCAACTCAAGTGAAATATTTTATAAGGTATTCATCAATAAGCAATAAGTTGTGCAACATGGCGCAGGCCTGTAATCCCAGTACTTGGGAGACCAAGGCAGCAGAAACAAGAGTTCAGTCCAGTTTGTGGTACGTGCTAAATCCCAGGTTATCCTCCAATGCAAAGCAGGACCCTGCCAATCGGAGCAGGGGGAGAAGGGAAGAGGATTGTCAACAGAAGAATATCTCTTCAGAAAAACTGCCACATAACCTAGGTTTTACTTTCTTTTAGGTTTCTTTGGGAGTATATTTGGATTAATGGGTGTATATGTTTATGATGGAGACTTGGTATCAAAGAACGGATTTTTTCAGGGATATAATCAACTGACGTGGATAGTTGTTGTTCTGCAGGTAAAGCACTTAAGTCTTTGTTTAATACTACTGAATGTTGCTTCAGCACAGAGAATAAAGTGAAACGGTACCGGCGTGTGGGATTTAAGGGGTCCAGACCCATTGATTCATGGGTAGATAGATAGGGACATGGACATGCATGCAGGCAAAATAGCCATAATAAATAATCAATAGATTAATTAATAATAGTAATTTTTTTAAAAAGTAAATAGTGAAGCTGGGCTGTGGTGGCATACACCTTTAATCCCAGCACTCTGGAGGCAGTGTCAGGAGGATTTCTGTGAGTTTGAGGGCAGTTGGTTTACATAGCAAGCTGCAGGACATCCAGGGCTATAGAGACCCTGTCTCAAAAAATAATATTTAATAGTTAAAACTAAGGGTAAATATAACTTTTGATTTTTCTGCTGCAATTATCACTGCATAGAAAAGCTGTAGTCAGCCCTTTAAAGATGGAAGGAGCCTTTTAAGATAATTATGCAAGTTTTTAAGCTTTATTTTATATTTACATAGTAGAATGTTTCTGTCAAATTTCTTCAGTGTGAAGGTGGCTTTAGCTGTACAAGAGATGACTAATTTCATCTCCAAAAATACATCTTGATATTCTGGAAAATATAAAAATGAAGAAATAATTTTCCTTAAAGCATACTTTGCTAGAGTTATTTGAAGTCATAAAGCTTGAGGACCTGGCAAGTAGAGAAGTGCCAAAGAATAGTGGTATTTTAAAGTAGGAAGGGTGTTTCCATTTTTATAAAAGAAGACACAAAGGGAAGTTAGAATTTAAAGTGAAGGTATGGTATACATAAAGAGCTTATAAATGATATATTTTACCTAGTCACGGGAAAGCTCTTCTTTAAAAGAGGGCTAAAAACTGGTTGGTTGGTTTGTCTTGGTGTAGAAAGGATCTCTCTACATAGCTCTTGCTGGAACTCAGTATGTAGACCAGGCTGGCCTCAGTCACAGAGATATGCTGGCCTCTGCATGTATTCCAGTGACTGCTGGAATTAAAGGCGTGTGCCACCATGCAACGTTTTTTATTTTAAAGTTAGTATAACTGATATGAAGAGTCCAACAGGGAATAAATAGATGAACAACAGTATTTCCCTGAAATATTGATTCAAACATAATTTTTAGTAAGTCTATTGGGATAATTCATGACTTTTTATAAATTAAACTTCCGTCATTATAGAAGGCAGTTAGAGTGGGTACTCTTGGTTTGGTTTGGAAGCAGATATATAGGGTTTGCTAGGAAACAAAGCCAGGTCATACAGATGGTCTTTTATCAGTTTGAGAAAATTAAGGGTGTGCGATTTTGGAATATTTGCATATACATAATGAGGTATCTTGTGACTGTGACTCGAGTCTAAACAAAATTTTGTTTTATGTATGAGCATACACATAGCCTGGAAGTGATATCAATACAGTTTATAATCCACCTGCATTGTATGACTGACCCATCAAGTGTGGCAGGTGTAGACTTCCATTTGTGTGTCAAAGAAGTGTAGGGTTTGGGAGCATTTTGAATTTTTGTATAGTAAGTAAAGTCTCGTGTGTGTGTGTGTGTGTGTGTGTGTGTGTGTGTGTGTATTGAACCCAGTGCCCTCATACCTACTAGGCAGTAATTTACGACTGAGCTACCCATCACTCATTAAGGGTTTTGTTGTTGTTATTGTTCGTTTGTTTAGTTTTTTACTTAATTTTATGTGTTTATGTGTGTGCCTGAGTGTATGCATGAACATGCAATGCCTGCAGAGACCAGAAGAAACATCGAACCCTTGGAACTGGAGTTACAGATGGTTGTGAGCTGCCTAACATGGGTGCTGGGAACTAAACCCAGGTCTTCTGCAAGAGCAGCCATCACCCTTAACCCCTGAGCCATCTCTCCAGCTTCCCCCATCTCCTATTTGTAAGTAGCCACAATCTAGAATTTGAGACTGCTTTAGTAGAAGGTTCTTTCTATGCTGTGGCGAGAGCTTAGAGAACTTAGCTATAAATGTTCTAGGTTTGGGGTTTAATCTCTAGCACTGAAAAAAAAAAAAAAAAATCACTCCCAAACCAAACCAAACAGTACATCCTGACAGCCATAAGAGGTAGATTAGAATGTGGGAGGAAGCTGAAGGATAAGGCTAAATGAGAAGACGATTGGAAAGGAATTTAAAAAGGCGTTTTTCTTCAAGCTTAAACCTCGTGTGTATTTGCTTCTTCAGCTGTCCAAACACGTGCTGTTTAGTTATTGAATTTGATGAAAATAGGCCATTTGTAATTTGATCAAATTCTGCTACAGCAAACCTTAGGTTGCTTTGATGGTTACACTGAGGGCTATGAAACAAAACTGGAAGTCTGTTGTGTTTAATGATTCATTTGCTGGGATATATTATTTGTAGAACAGAAGCCTTAAATCTTCCCTGAGAAATGAATTGTTTTGAAAAGCAGTTTTATGTTCATTTAAAAAATATTCTCTTAAAACTCTGACAGGCACTTGGAGGCCTTGTGATAGCTGCCGTCATCAAGTATGCAGATAACATTTTAAAAGGATTTGCCACCTCCTTATCCATAATATTGTCAACAATCATATCTTATTTTTGGTTGCAAGATTTTGTGCCAACCAGGTAAAATACTTCTTTCTATTTATCTTTTTTATCTTTCCATTCTAATTCTTTCTTGTATGTCTTATTTTGTTGTTAGTATTACCATGGTTCCTTTAGGTTTGCTTATTCACTTTCCAAAAGTTCATTAAGCGGCCACTCTGTGCCAGCAATCACTCTGCTGGATTCTGGAAAAAAGAAACCTATGAAAGAGAAGGGTGTGTTCAAGAAGGTCATAGTGACTAGAAAACCAGACACAAGATTAATTATAACATGGTCAGCATGTAAACATTGGTCTTGAGTTTTATTATTACTTTGGATTTTGAACTAAATTCCCCTAAGTTTAGCATAAAATAATGGACTTTTCCTTTTACATTTTATGTTTTTTAACATTCTGGACCTTTTATGGAATGAATCCCATACAGAAGGTGCATGTAGGTGAGGTACTGCACCATGGAGTGTAGGCTCAAAGCCAGGGTCTGCACTGCATCCTACCTATTTGGGACTTTGGGACAAATTTTTAAAGCCCTGGAAAGCGTTTCCTGAAGGTACAATATTGGGCTAATCCTTGTACTGCTTCAAGGCATTCAAGAACAAAATGAAGTCTCCATGTAAAGTACTTAGCTGAGCACCTGGATCATGGAAGCACTCAACATTTATTAATTACTATGTTTCTGGAATATTTCTTTCCCAAATTACAAGTGTTTTTATAGTACAGATATAGATATAGTTCAGATATGGTAAAGAACTTAATTTGCTTTTAATCTGACTTTCTCTTTTTCTTTCTTTTTCATCCTATTTAGTGTCTTTTTCCTTGGAGCCATCCTTGTAATAGCAGCTACTTTCTTGTATGGGTATGATCCCAAACCTGCAGGAAATCCCACTAAAGCATAGTCATGCCCTACCCTTAGCTGGACTTTCACAATGGTGCCCTAGGAACCTCAACATTAATCTTGCACAGAGGACTTCTGCAGATTCTATGAAGAAATCATCATGCTAAATTTGATCATTCTGTTCAAATGGTTTGAAAATGTGTAGCCTTCAGTATGAAATGCGTACATCATCTGCAACCCTAGCTTGGAAGTGTGTCCAGGAAGTAGGGTTAGAGGGGATCCTGGGAGGAGGCCTTAAGTCTGAGCTCGTAATGACTTCAGCCTTTTAGTTGCTGCAGAATTGTCCAGTGCAGCCTTTGCAAGAGCACACACATGCAAATGAAGACCAAGGTTTGCAAGGTAGACCTGCCCTCACTTCTCACACGTTCTTAACCCTACTCCTTCTATACAGATGTATCAAGTTACATGAACTATTTAAATGGAAATTTACAGTTGCCTATCAAGCTGTGAACAAATATAATTTAAAACCATTTTCATGTATCTGGGATTTTTATATTTATACAGAAGATTACTAAGGAAAGGATTGCTAAATTTTATTTGTTTAATTCCATAAGACTTGATGAAGTAGTAATCTGGGTTTGAATCATATTTAAATTTAGTGTAGAAAGAAATTTGTCTCTCTCTGTATGTCTGACCATTTACTGCTTTGAGACAGCTGAATGCAGTTTGGTTCTTCCTGTGCTAGAATAGCAGTGACTGGCACTAATGGAGTTTAGCCATCATTTCCCAGTTGTGTTTCTCTTCTCATCATCACCTTAAACTGAATTTGTGTGTGTTGCCATTAAAAATTTTAAATGAATTTAAAGGGATTAAGTCCTCATTTAATAATTGAAATAAAATGATGATTACTATACAGTCTCCATGTGGAGAAATCTAAACTATGAAACATATTGTATATAGTTTTGAAATGGAGAATTTTCATGTTAATCTGCAGTAGGAATTTCTTTTAATCTGCAACTGTTGACAGAAACCACACTCAAAAGAGTATTAGTTCTATCAGTGGACCATGGTCAAACTGACTGTCTTGCAGACATTCCTCACTGCCATAATGTTCCTTTCTGTTTTCTTTCTTTTTTTTTTTAATTTTCAAGACAATTTTCTCTGTGTAGTCCTGGCTGTCCTGGAACTCACTCTGTAGACCAGGCTGGCCTCGAACTCAGAAATCTGCCTGCCTCTGTCTCCTGAGTGCTGGGATTAAAGGCGTGTGCCACCACTGCCCAGCATCTGTTTTCTTTTTCTTAAAGCATATTGTAATCTGTTTTGTTTTTGTTTTTTGTTTTTCTTAAGGCAGATTTTCATTATGTAGACCAGACTGGCCTTGAACTCACAACTATCTATCTGGCAGCCTCTGTCTGCCGAGTGATGGGATTAAGGGTGTGGCCACTCTGCCCACCCCACTACATTGTTTTAAGTGAGTTGCATTATATTTTAAGTTCTAAGGCTATTTAGAAGTTTTTTATCTCTTAAAGCCCACTCTCCCCAGGAACACTCTGATCTTGTGTCTGGAAGGTATGACTGCCTTGCGTTTCCTTTCTGGTCTTCCCTTTAGTGCTTCTGGGAAGGTGCAACAATTTGCTTTAAAATAGTAGATTTTCTTTCTTTTTAACACTGGAGTTGAGGATACAAATTATGAGTTATTTAATAATAGATTCGAAGGAGTGAGAATATATTAAAAAATAGTAAAATAAACTGGGAGGCAAAAATGCATTCTATATTTAGAATATAAGTTATTTAATTATTGACCATAATGCAGAATTATGTATTGAATATAAGATCTATTTTATTCTTTCATTTATATTGTATATATTTTAAAACTTTGTTCTAATAAATATAAACCTATAAAAAGGTAACTATTTTTTATGTAGTTCTAATAGATTTTGTTAAATGGAGTTTGACTCAAAAGCACTATTGTAAAAAATTGTAAGATTCTCTTGGCAACCTCGGATTGGCTATTTGATTTTTTTGCCAGAGCAGATGTACATTCAACATTGAACACAGCTAACCAATTCCATTCAGCATTTCAAAGTGCTTTAAATGATAGAATATTTAACGTCATTGCACCAATGAAGAAAAAGTGATAGCAGGCTTTCTGAATGCCAGGTTTATGGTTTTCAGTGACCACCTTTTAGACTGAATCACTATTGTGAGCATGGTGTGAGGCCACCGCAGCATTCAAGCTCTTGCTAGGACCTATGACTAAGTGCACCCCAGATCTTGCAAATATACAAAATTCAGGAGGACAGATTCCTGTTCTGCTCATATTAAAGCAGTGTGTGGGTAAGTGTGTTAATACACTGTGGATTCAAATTAATGGCTACTTAGATCTAGTCTACCCTGCCTTAGCCTACAGAAGGAATATGTACAAAGAAGTAATTGGATAGTAAGGTTGTTGAAATTATAATACATTTTAGGTGTCTGAAGATCTTTTATGCACCATTTATATTTTTCCTTTCTAGTCAGTTAAAAAGTAATTGGGCTGAATGTATAGTCTAAAAATTTATAAGGACGTAATAACATTGGGGGAAATGGGCTTGTAACCTAGACTGGGTCATATATATTGATGCTGAAATGTTATGTAATGTGGTTTGTATTTTGATGACATTCAAAGGTGTAATTGTGTCATGCTTTTATAACTCTTTGATTATTTAAATTTTATGCTTTTAAAGGTGTTATTCTCACCTACTTGTTATTTCTCAGCTACTTTCTCTAAAAGAACATGTGAATTCCTGGCGATGAGTGCCCGCTGAGAGCTGCATTAAAGCTAGGCACAGCACACTGGGAGGAAGCTTGATGCCAAGGCAGGCCCTCAGTGCAGACGGCAGCTCTTTACTGAGCGGTTTTCACGTTGTAAGTCACCTTTACAATAGAGCATGGCGGTTAGAGATGCAGAACTGAAATGTTTACATCAATTTCTATGGAGAGACACAGAACTGCATACGAAGAAAAGGCAGCTTGATGTTTAAACCAGAGTCTATTAAGAAATTCCAAAAGGAAATCGACATTCTGCTCTGGACCCTAAAATAGAGTACTATTCTTACAAATCAAGTTACTAGACTTCAAAACTGTCATTATACTGTCGTTTTGTTTTGTTTTGTCTTTTTTGAGGCAGCATATGCTGCCCTGGCTGCCCTGGAACTTAATGTGTAGACCAGGCTGGCCTGGAACTCAGAGATCTGCCTGTCTCTGCCTTCAGAGTGCTGGGATTAAAGGTGTGCACCACCACCCCCATTTGAGTTTTGTTAGTTTTTAAAGAAAGGCTTTAGTGCCACTCATTCTATTTAAACAATCAAAGTAGAATATTTGATTACTGTAGATATATCTTTACCTGGGATTTATAAAAAGTAATTATATTAAAAGCCATATCAAGGATCCCCAAGATACTTAAAGAAGTTCTAGGGCCAAAGAAAATGCACCCGTATCACAGTCTGGTCCATGGCCTTGCTTTACCAGATACATATGGAGAGTATCCTGTCATTTACAACTTTAGACACATGCTTGAAAGCGGGGTTTTTTTTTTCAAGAATAACTATAATTCTAGCTTTTGGTTGTTTCTGCATTTCCCTTTAAACCCGTCTGTCTAACAACCTGATACTAAGTATCCTACCGAAGCCTGCCTCTGTGAACAGCCTTGCTTAAGTCAGTTGTGATACCTGTACCAAGATTCAGGTTTGAGACTTTAACAGTTGTATATAATAGTTTGTTTGTTGTCTCTTTTCTTGTAAGACATGATTTGTTGTGATTTAAAACAATACTTTCAAATGATTTTGATCCTAAATTGATATATGTCTGTATTTCATTTACATAAAATTATTTTTTGAGGTTTGGGAATGCAATTTGTATGTTTAAATTTTTATGGATACATAATTCAAAGGAATGTATAAACTGTCTTTTATTAAGTGGATTTTTAGATGATAAATTTCTCATGTCATTTTTGGTACCATTATTATCTATTAAAAATAGATAAGGGAAATATATTATTTTCATAAATAACTACATATATTTTTCTATATTTCCACTTTCCCTTTTTACCTGTGTCTGATTTAATCTGGGGATTAGTTTCTTATTTTTATATTTCAGGAATGAATTGCTTATCTTCATCTTTTGGAAACTTGTTTTTTTTAATTTTTTGGATTTTCAAGACAGGGTTTCTCTGTATAGCCCTGGCTGTCCTGTAACTCACTCTGTAGACCAGGCTGGCCTCAGAAATCTGCCTGCCTCTGCCTCCCGAGTGCTGGGATTAAAGGTATGCACCACCATGGCCCGGCTTTTGGAAATTTTTATCACAAGTAATTTTGCTTCCTTTTCTTTGTTTTAGCCACAAACTAGCTTTTATTTCAAATGGTTAGAATTTCTCTGCCTATATAGTGATCACAGCCCAAAAGTATTTTGTTTGAAATAAATTACTTCTTTGCTGCTGGCAGGTTCAGTAGTTACTCAGGATCATTCCTTCACTGCCTGAGTGGGATTGCTTCTGCCTTGACCCCCGTGCAGTACCAGGCCAAAGAAGGGTATCCCCACTTCTACTCCCTCTAGCCACACATGGAATGCTCTAAGAGCCCAGGAAGGTTAAAATCTCAGCATTTTAAAAAGCAAAGGTTTGTTTGTCAGGATCTCTTGAAAAGCACTAAGTGAAAATTTTCTCTATTTTCTGTGCTAGCCTACTTCTTTTGAGACTAGAGAAGTAAAGTAGCTCAGTGGTTCAGAGAACATATTGCTCTCTTAGAGAACCCCCATTTTTCCCCCAGCAACCTCATTAGACAACTTCCAACTATCTGTAATTCCAGCTCCAGGGGATCTGAGGCCTCTGTTCTCTACCAGCCCTTGTATTTATGTGCACATACCCAAATGCAGACACATGCCTACACATATATTAAAATAATAAAACCAGGTGTGGTGACTATGTCTTTATTCCCAGGACTTGAGAGGCAGAGGCAGTTAGATCTCTGTGAGTTTAAGGCTGGCCTGATCTATATAATGAGATCCTATCTCAAATTAAACAAACAAACAAACAAACAATAAAAGAATAGATAAAAGTTTGCCAGGCATGGTGATACACACCTTTAATCCTAGCACTTAGGAGGTTCAAGCAGATCTTTTGAGTTTGAGACCATGCTGGTCTACATTGGGAGTTACAGTATAATCAGGGCTACATAGTGAGATCCTGTCTCAAAAAATAATGAGAAATCTTTTTTTTTTAAAGGCCTCTTTTGCTAGGAACACATCACAAGCTAGATGAACTGGTACAGCCTCGTAATGCAAGTGCTCCTGGGGCTGAGGCAGTGGGGTTACTTGAAGCCAGTGTGGGCTACAGGCAAGGCTGAGGGCGAGCCTGCATTTCACAGCAGAACCCTGTCTCATCTCCCCCTTTCTTTCTCTTCTTTCCCCTTTTTCTTTTTTCTCTTCCTCTCTTTTCCTGTTTTACTTTCTTACTTATATCTCTGAGAATTTTGTTTTCCATTTATTTTATGTTCTCTCCATTTTCCTTATCAGTTATATTTGATTTTGTATTAGATATTTTAGTTTTATGTAATATTTGCCACTTCAGTAGCTTTAATCATGCTGTGATGGACTGTGCCAGTGTAGCTGTGAAAATTTCATGGGCTATATCTGTGAACTCACAAAGATGATATTGTTAAGGAACTTCTTTTGTTGTTGATTTTAGTTTTGAGACAGTGTCTCACGATCTAGCCTGGGTTGTCTTAAAGCTTGTTATGTAGCTAAGGCTGATATCAAACATTTCCTATTCCTGTAGCCTCCTGGGTACTGGGCTTTCCCCATACCACCTGGTAGAATATTTAGAATAATTATTTAAATTACATTTTATTGTATGGGTAGTTTGCCATGTAGATCTGTGCAGTCATTTTATACCTTGTGCCCAAGGAGATCAAAAGAAGGTATTGGACCTATCGTACCGAAGTTACAGATAATTGTGTAATATGGGTTCTTGGAATTGAACCCCGGTCCTTTGGAAGGACATCTACTGCTCTTAACTTCTAAACCATCTTTCCAGCCCCCTTAAACTACATTTAAAAATATTTAGGGACCAGAAAGATGACTCAGTGGTTAAGAGCATTGACTGCTCTTCCAAAGGTCCCAGCAACCACATGATACTTAAAACCATCTGTAATGGGATCTGATGCCCTTTTCTGGTGTGTCTGAAGACAGTTATAGTGTACTCATGTGCATTAAAAAACAATTTAGTGTGTGTGTGGAGGTACTGTGATGCCAATGTGGAAGTCAGAGGACAATTTGTGGGTGTACATTTGGGTTCAGGGATCAGATTCTGATCATCAGGCTTAGCAGCGAGCACCTTTACCAGCTGAGACATCTCACCTGCCCCCAGTAAAAAAATCTAAGGTGCTTTAATTCTGTATGTGACTGTGTGTCTGTGTATGGTAAGTACATGAGTGTGGGTGAAGGCCGGAAGAAGTGTCTGATACCATGAAGTTACAGTTACTGGAGACTGTCAGCTGCCAGATGTAGCTGCTAGGAACCAAATTTTAGTCTTCTCAAAAATAGATACGTGCTCTTAACCACAGAGCCATCTCTCTAGAACCATTTTTTAAAATAAAAATTACCTAGCTTTTCATTTTGAAACATACAAAACATAAAAGCTGAAAGATAACATACCACCCAAATGTAGCAGCTAGCTTTTTTTTTTTTAAGAGTTTTACCTCTGTCAGGACACTCAATCCCTAAATGTTTCAGCTTGTATGCCCGTAAAACATTTTCCTTACTGGCCTCAGTTCCGTCATCACACTTAAGAAAGCTCAATTCAGATTTTATCAATTTCATACTGAAATATTTCTAGTTGTCTTTAAAATGACTTTTTACTGGATTTGGGTTGAAGTTTGTGTTTTCTCTTTGGTCTAAAACAGTTTCCCAGTTTGCATTGCTCCCCCTAGAACAAGCCTTCTGAAGACTCAAAGCCTCTCATATCATACGGCCTTTTGTGTATATGCCCTAGGACTCTTCCCTTCTTTTCAGCTGGAAGCGAGGTCATAGGCTGGTACTGCTAGGTTAATGGCTTAGGCAAGCGTAGTTTAATTTTTTTCAGGGTCTCTGTATGTACCCCTGGCTATCCTGGAACTCACCATGTAGACCAGATTGTCCTGGAACTCACAGAGATCCACCTGCCTCTGCTTCTGAGTTGTGGGATCAAAGATCAGACTACCTTGTTGAGCTATGATCCATTTTAAAAAAAGATTTATTTTTTTATCTTCTGTATAGGGTTGCTCTGTTTTCACACACACCCGAAGAGGGACTCAAATCCTATTTACAGATGGCTGTGAACCACTGTGTGGTTCCTAGGAGTTGAACTTGGGACCTCCGAAAGAGTAAGCCAGTTCTTTTAACCACTGAGCTTTCTCTCCAGCCCCCCACAGTTCATCTTTTTAAGACCATGCACTTGAATCAGTATTTCTGATTCAGTTTGTGGGGTGTGTCTCCTTACTTTCATTTTTAGAAAAGATACATTGTAGCCTCTGCTAGCCTACGTCTCTCAGAGTAGCCAATGCAGTCCTTACTCTGGCCTCAGCCTCCTGACTTCCTCTGATTGCAGGGATTGCAGGCCTTAAAGTGTGATGTTATGGTTTTTATTATTTAACTTCTTACAGTGAAACAATTTGGCTCCTAATATTAACATTCTTGTGTTTTACTATGAATTTAAATGCTACAATACCAATATTCTAATGGCAAACATACTGTGTAAAATTATAAATTTATTTGCATTTTTGTTTATTATTTGAATGTAGACGGTCCACTTAAGATATACATTCAACCATCTATTTAAAAGTTAATGTGCTTAAAAGTATGTATTTAAAAGTAAGGCCAGGCATGACAGCATACACTTTTTTTATTTTGATTTTTTTTTACTTACTCACTTTACATTCTGCTCACTGTCCCCTCCTACTCCCACAATCCTTCCCCCCTCCCCTCTCCCCTTGTCTGGCATACCCTTTTAATCCCAGGATTCAGGAGGCAGAGACAGGAAGATCTTTGTGAGTTCTAGGCCAGCAAGTTCTACATGGTGTAACCCTGTCTCAGGAGAAAAAAAAGGAATTCAGGTCTTCTTTTCATGGTTATTAGTGTAACAAAAATAGGCTCACTAGTTCTTATTTGTATCCAGTTTTATAAATTTAAGCTTTTATTATTGAATTCACCATTTTTTTTTACTGGATCCAAAACTTAAAACTATGTGAGAAATTATAGTATTTAGAACTTATAGAAATTCACAGAGAAGCCTGCTTAGTCCCTCTGTCTGTCCCACTCCATTGTCAAGTGCCTTGTGTGGGTAGTAACTCTACCAGGTCAGAGCTCTGCTTCTTTCTGAAAGGCGAACGCATGTGGCACTGTGTTCCCAGTGCTGCTTTTCCTCCACGATTGTGTTCTCTGTTCTGTAAGGCTTTGAGCTCTCTATATTCTTAGTGATCACCTCCACACCTAGTTTGCTCTGGGGCTCGTTTTGTTAACTTGTTTAAACTACTTTCCTGAGCTTTGGCTCTCACCTACTTGTCCATGTGCCTACATTCAGGGAACACTGTCATCCTTGTTCTACCCTGTCAGATCTTTGCAGTTGTGTTATTTCTAGTTAAACACTATTTTTTTAACACTAGTCTAAGAAAACTGGCGAGCACTGTTGCAGGTATTCAAATAGCTTGAATAACTGACACTAACCATATTTTATAAGTAACTTTGATATAGCTGAAGTATGCGTTTGGGAGGTCATAAAAGGTTGGAGTAACCATATATTTTTTTTCCAGTCTGGCTCTCATGTAGTCTGTGGCTAACCTTGAACTTGCCATAGAGGCTGGCCTTGAACTCCTGGTCACTCTGTCTCTACATCACAAATGCCAGGACCACAGGTGTGCACCACCACACCTGCCTTAAAACAGCCTTCTTAATCCTCGACACCCGTCCAAAATACGGCCTGGAGATTTAGTTATGAAGTCTCTCCCACCCTCAACAGCTGATTCAGGTTGGACTTCAAGGACGTTTCTATATGAGAATTTTATTTTTAAAGTAAGTATGATAAAAAATCTTACCACTCAAGATGCTTTTCTTTTTCCATCTATAAAAATTGGTCTGTTTTTCATTTTTTTAAAAAAAATTATATATTTATTTTTATTTATATAAATACACTGTAGCAGTCTTCAGACACACCAGAAGAGGGCATCAGATCCCATTACAGATGGTTGTGAGCCACCATGTGGTTGCTGGGAATTGAACTCAGGTCCTCTGGAAGAGGAATCCGTGCTCTTAACTACTGAGCCATCTCTCCAGCCCTATTTTCCATTTCTTGTCAGTATGGAAGTAGAAGGAACAGGACATCCAACCAGGTTTATTTTTAATATTTTGAAATTTACAGAAAAGCTACAGTAACTCTCGTATTCATGTGTGCCCCATACTTTCTGCTTTACCTTGTCTAATAGTTACTTATGCCGTGTCACAAATAGCCCAATGTTCAGTGGCCTGAAGAATCTACCCCAGCCCATTTTTAAGACAGGGTCTCATATCCCACCCAGGCTGCTCTCAGACTGATTCTCTCTTGTGCCAGGATCTGGGCATCCACTTCCATGCTGAATTCACTGATTGTTGGGTATAGGATCCACAGCCCTGTGCTTACAGGACGAGCACTCCAAAAGAACCACCTACAACCCCATCCCAGTAATGTGGCTAAGCTGGGTATTCCTAGCTGAAGGTCTCATAAAGTCTGCAGTCAGCGCCTCAAGGCTTGACCAGGTGTAGAGGATCTGTTTCCAAGATAATCCTCAAAGCTTTGTAGGAGGTTTCAGCTCAGCAGTGGCACCTCTTCATAGTTCCTCTGCTATTATGGCATAACAGTCGACAACCCCTGCCTGGAGTCTGTTATGGCATAACAGACAACCCCTGCCTAGAGTGAATGAAAAGCCTAGCAAAAACATGCAGTGCCTTTTATGACCTTTCCTCTGAAGTCAATGCTGTCACTTCTGCTTTGCCCTGTTAAAACAAGGGCATCACTAACTAGGCCACAAGCCAGGAAAGGGAGCCCAATCCACTTCTCCCAGGGAGGAATATCATTGAGTTTGTGAACATTATCTTACTTAGGCCACCATATCCAGGCTCACTGTTTCCACATTTTGGTTTGTCTCCAGATTCCCTTCATCGAACATTTTGAGGGTGGATAGCATGAGTTGTGCTCGTTCACTACCTAGCACTGAAGGTATATTTAAGAAAAAGGTTTTCAACAGTTATCGAAATGAAGACTTTGCCAGGCATGGTGGCACATGACTTTGGTCACAATATGGGAGGTAGGGAGATCCCTGAGTTTGAGGCCAGCCCGGTTTACGTAATGAGCTTCTGCCTCAAAATAAATATCAGTACTGTTAATACTTCATATTCCACCTGTCTGCTCTTTCTACTAGTTTTCTAGTCAAACTGATTTTTAAAAGCCTATATAGTATGACGTCTAGACTAGGAGAGAATGTACTGGGACTAGGGGGTATGTAAGCCCACATGACCTAGCTGAGCATCAGATCAACAGCTAAAACACCTCTACCTGCTACCGACCATTCCTGGAAAACTTTCCAGTTCCCTTCAGTGTTTTGGTGAGAGCGCGTTTGATGTGGATGGTAACAGCTTGGGACACCTAAGCAGCTGAGAAAGTATTTGTCAGATTTGAGTAGGTAAAACCTTTTTGAAACTTGAGTTCATCTGTGAAGGAGAAACTTAACGTAGCCACTGCTCAGCACCTTAGAAGGGAAAAGATAACCAGCCAGAGCACCTGGCCCCACCCGGTCCCGCGGCACCTCTCAGCCATCAGCTGGCGCAGAGATGAAGGGGCGTGGCCTCGCTGCGGGGGCGTGGCTGCGTCACGGGGGCGGGGCGGGCGACTCAGCAGATCGCACGATGTGACGCGCCGCCGGAGGCAGGCCGGGCCCTCAAGATGGCGGCGTGCGCCCTGAGCGGCTCGGCCCGGCAGTAGTGGCGGGACCGCACTCGCCGCTGGGGCCGCCCGCCCCCTGAGTGGCTGCTGCAGCGCCGGGAGTCGAGGATGGTAAAATGACCCAGGGGAAGAAAAAGAAACGGGCCGCGAACCGCAGTATCATGCTGGCCAAGAAGATCATCATTAAGGACGGAGGCACGGTGAGTGCTGGTTCCGCGCCGCAGGGCGGCCCCGGCGCGGGCCCAGCTCGCTCTTCCCCCCGCTTCCGCCTTCTCTGGGCCGGGAGCGCCCTGCCCTCCCGCACTGCCGGCGCTGCCGCGGTCTCGGCCTACGGCCTCCGCGGCCTAGCTCCTCTCTGGTAGCCGTTCGCACCTGCGGCCGGGCGCTGCGTCTCCGGAGCCTGCGGCCTCGGCC
The DNA here is from genome assembly GCA_019843965.1 of Rhynchomys soricoides. Taxonomy (NCBI): domain Eukaryota; kingdom Metazoa; phylum Chordata; class Mammalia; order Rodentia; family Muridae; genus Rhynchomys; species Rhynchomys soricoides. The sequence goes on from JADRCH010000243.1 coordinate 3,985,568, forward strand.
CACGTGCGCCCGGCCTCGGGAGGAGGCGTCGGTCCCTCGGCAGCCTCGCCAGGCCCAGCGCGGCGCGCGAGGAGGCTGGGCAGCCTTGCGCTCCGTATGCTGTGGCGGGTGGCCGCCGCTGCGGCCCGCTGGGCCAGGGTACGTGCGTTGTCCCATCGCGGTCATTGGCAGCCGGAGCAGCGGCTCTGAGCTGCTCGGCTACCTTGTCGGGGAGTGGGCTCTCCGCCTCTCCCGGCGTCGGAAGCCTGACCTTACCTGGGGCCCTCATCCTCTCCTTTAGAGAAATCACCTTGTGCCCAGAATAACAGTCTTTAGAATTGGTCATGGCGTGAGGATCGGGAAAGACTCTGGCAGGCTGGCTGAGGCTAAAAATGTGCCTTTTAGACATTCGTTATTCGCAGAAAACTTTATGCACTGTGCAGTGGGCTACCAGACGTCGATATAGGATTTGTCATTGGAAAACAAACGTACACTTTTTGTTATGCTGTGTGTTGTAGTGTTACACTCTGATCTTTGCTGAATCCTTTGGTATCACGATCCGATATAGAATGGAAAAGTAAGATGTGGCTCTGCCGTGGAGTTGCAGACATTGTTTCTTTCCATTTGTTTGTAGTTTAATGGATCCTTGGTCAATGCTAGCAAAGCACTAAATATGTAAGTAGGCCACCACAGAGGATTTGCTGAAATCAGTTTAAAATAAATGACAACTTTCTTTTGACATTTGAGAACATGGCCTAGTCCAACTGCCAACATTTAGAAAGCTTGGGACATATGGAACGGCTTCAGAATTTGTTCAGTTAACTGTCAGATATATTAGTTGTCGTAGCTTTGACATTTATTGAAAAAAAGAGTTCAGTGTTTTCCAGATCCTTTTTACTGTACCTGATCAAAGTGTTACTTTGATGACTTCTCATTAGCTGTCTTGACCAAGTTAGTAGGAACTGAGTTAGTAGTTGGGAGGGAAGAATTTTGTTGTCAGGAATAGAAAAAATTTCAGCGAAGCATATTTTATAAAACCAGGTGATATTTAAGACCAATATTCCTTGCAAAAGACAAGAGTCAAACTAATTAAAAAGTAGACCTTTTATGTTTGGATTTTTTGTTTGGTTTGCTCTGTAAAATATGTTTTTAATGAGATACTGGGGATCAAACTTCCAGCTTGTGTCAGCCTACAGAAGATTCTTTCCAAGTTCTGACTTTGAGAAGAGATACATGTTTTTGTTGTTGTTGGGTTTTTGTTTTGTTTTTTGAGAAAAGATTCAGGTAGATCAGAATGACTTCAAAGTTAGGATCCTCTTACTTCTTCTTTCCAAGTGCTGGGATTTTAGCCGTGTGCTGCCATGCCTGGAGAGAAGAGCTTCTGTTTAAGTCTTTTTGCTGTTTATAAAGACATAGCAAATTTGTAGCTTGCTTTAGTACACAAAGCTTTAGTACACAAAATACTACATTTTTACTTGTAAAAATGTCTTGATGGTACACTAAATCAATGACAACTTTCCTTGAAGGCCGAGGGCTTAGCAAAATAGTCCTTTCCCATCTTACTACATACTTGGAAGCCAGGTGATAATCCAACACTAAGGAGGCAGAGGCAGGTGGGTCTCTGAGTTCAAGGCCAGCCTGGTCTACAGAGTGAGTTCAGTTCAGCCAAGGCTATACAGAGAAACCCTGTCTCAAGAAAACAAGACAAACAAAAGATTATTTATTTTAAAGAAGTGTACACAGAGAGAGAGAGAGAGGAGTGTTTTTTTTTTCTCTTGAATGTATGTATTGGTTCAGCGTGATTGCCTGGTGCCTGAGGAGGTCAGAAGAGGGGATCACATCCTCTGGGTGGTTACGGGCTGCCATGTGAGAGCTGGGAACCAAACACCAGTACTCTGCAAGAGAAGTGAGTGCTCACTCATAATGGCCAAGCCTCCTCTCCAGTTTCTGTTCTTAAGAGCACTGGTGCGGTCTCTTTTCACTATTGAATCCCACTGGGCATCTAGTGTGTGGGTGGGTAGATGGATGGATAAGTTTTGTGAGTCTGTGTGTGGGGGGAGGGGGGAGTGTTTAGTTTCAAGAGGACATTGCTTTTCTGAGCCTATACATATAAATTAGACTACTATTGGGAACATTATGTTTTTATTTGACATGTATGGATGTATTGACTGCAAATGTCTCACCATGTGAGTGCTGGGGCTTTGGAGGCAAGAAAATCCCATGGAACTGGAGTTATGGTTGGTTGTTAGACACCATATGGGTCCCAGAAATCAAACCAGGGTCCTGTGGAAGAGCTGCTAGCAGGTGACCTTTACCACTAGGCATTTCTCCATTCCTCTCCACTCCAACCCTCCTCCTCCGTTGTTAAAGGAAAAGTTGACTTTGGTTTCCTCCTGTGTGTTGTGTTGTAGATTGTTGTAGAGCTGCTGTTACTGACATTACAGTCTTCAGCCTTTAAAGGAGTCATACTGTTGGGTTCTGTGGCAGTCCTTGAACAGTATTTGACACAGTTGATCAATGAGTAATCTGAGTCTCTTTATTCTTTTTAGGGTTAATGTTCTAAGTTTGTTCTAAGCTAGTGATTTGGCAAAAATCAGAGTAGATTTATAGTCATCAATTGAAGAAATGAGTGCTTCTGAATGAGCTAGGTTAGCCATGACTTATTTGTGCTGCGTTTTAAACTCATGACCTCACATGTGCTTGGCAAGTGCTCTGCCATTAAGTAGTACCCTAATGGTATGCTACTCATTTATTTCCCCTTGAACTTGTGTTCAGTCTGCACTGAGGCCTGAAGGAGGCTAAATTGCAGCTTTAAGTGGTAGAACAGAGGTAAATCAGATTAAGTTGCTGGGCGCTGGTGGCGCACGCCTTTAATCCCAGCACTCAGGAGGCAGAGACAGGCGGATTTCTGAGTTTGAGGCCAGCCTGGTCTACAGAGTGAGTTCCAGGACAGCCAGGGCTACACAGAGAAACCCTGTCTCAAAAACAAAACAAAACAAAGATTCAGTTGTATGATGTATGTATGAGAAGTTTTGTTGAGGTTGCTGGAAATAAACCCAGGTTTTCACAAACGCTAAGCAAGCACTTTAGGGTGAGCCACAGTCCCCAGTGTGTATCAGGAGTTTCAAACCAGAGAAGTTCACTCTGAAGTTTGCAAAATTTTTCTTGTTATAATTTTCTTGGCAGATTTTATTACCCTGCCTTTATTTTTTTCTAAGTACTTTACTAAGTTTACTAAGCTAAGGGGAGATATATTTAGTATTTATACTATATATTAAGGTATATTTATACAAATATAACAAAATAAATCACTATTTTGTTCATGTGGAATACATTAAGACCATGAAGTTATTTTTATTTAGACGTTCAGTTTTACCTTTTTAAAACTATTCAATGCCTTGTATCCATTACACACAGTACTGCATTACATAAGGCCTTTTTTTCATTCAGTGTGTAATGTGCTTTGACAGTAGCTTCCCATACTCCCTACCTTCCCTTTTTTGCCATTTCCCAAGGCTTCTTTAGTCCACTAGACAATTTAATTCTGCTTTCATGTCATGAATACATCCATGATTTTGTGTATCTGTAAAATTAAGGAGTCATACATGAGAGAAAACATGGGTTGTCTCCTGAGACTCACCTAATTCACTTCATGTCTCCAGCTGTACCGATTTTTATGCACATTACATTAGTTGTTTTGTTATTTTGTTTTGTTTGGATTTTTCAAGATCAGGTTTCTCTGTGTAGCCCTGGCTGTCCTTTTGGAACTCTGTAGACCAGGCTAGCCTCAAACTCAGAGATCTACCTGCCTCTGCATCCCAAGTGCTGGGAGTAAAGGTGTGCACTACCACCTAGCCATATTAGTTGTTCTTTATGGCTGGACAGTGTGTGTGTGTGTGTGTGTGTGTGTGTGTGTGTGTGTGTGTTTTGTCTGCTCCTTTGTTAAGGAGTAGCTAGGTTCCCATAACGATTGTTGTAGTAAGCAAGCAGTGATGTGCAAATGTTTGTGGTATACTGATTTGGGCTCCTTTGGGTATGTATTACCAAGGAGTGGTAGACCCCACTTGTAGCAGATCTGTTTTTAGTGTTTGAGAGACCTCCTGCTGCTGTCCATAGTGGTTGGAGTATCTGTTATCCCCACCAGCAGCATTGGATAAGGCTTCCCTCCCTATTGCTGGCTTCCTAGCTGGCACTTGAGTTTTTCCCTCTTAATGACTGCCTGGTTAAAGTGATGGGATTTCAGTGCTGTTTAAATTTGCATTTTTCTTTTGTGAGATGGGACATTTTTTCATGTGTTTGTTGAACATTATCTGCTGACCCCAACTTCATTTCATTTGCCCAGTAATTGATTGGGTTGTTTGATTTACTGTTTACTTTTTAAAAATTCTTTGTATAATCTGTCAGATGTATAGTTAGCAAGAATTTTCTCCCATTCTCTAGTTCACCCTTGCTGTACAGAAGCTTCTTAGTTTCATGTAATCCTACTTGTCAATTCTTGACATTTTTCCCCCCTGTTTTATTGATGTCTTTTTTAGAAAATCCTTGCCTGCTCCTCAGGTTCCATGGTTCTGGTCTTTGATCCATTTTGAATTGATTTTTGTGCAAGGTGAGATCTAGGGATTTAGTTCATTCTTCCATATTTGGAAATCCAAAACCATTAATTAAAGAAGCTCTCCTTTCTCCAGTACATGTTTCTATGCATCTGTCAAAATTTAGGTGGCTGTAACTGTGGGATTATTTCTGGGTTCTTCTTTCATTTCTGTTTAACTCCATGACTGTTTGTGCCAATACTAGGCTGTTGGGGGTTTTGTTGTTGTTTTTTTAAAAAAAACTATGCCTCTGTCATATAGTTTGAGGTCATTGTTATGCCCTAGCATTGGTCTTTCTGCTAAGGATTGCTTTGGATATTTAAAATTTATTTTTTTCTTTGATTTTCTAGTTTGAGGAATGGCATTGGAATTTTGATGGGGATTGCATTGAATCTGTAGATAGCTTTTAGTAGGATGGCCATTTTCCAGTAGGCTTCAAATCTGTGAACACACAATTGTCATTTTGTTTCCCGTTTTGTTACGTTCTTCAATGTTTTCAAGTTTTGACATAGATTTCTTTTACTTCTTTGGTTATGCTTTCTCCAAGGCATTTGTTTATTTTTATGTGTATGAGTATTTTACCTGAATGTACATCTGTGTACCACATTTGGGGCTGGTGTCCTTGGCAACCAGAAGAGACCATGGATCTCCTCGGATTGGCATTCCAGATGGTCATGAGGCACTATGTGGGAGCTAGGATTTAAACCTGGATCTTCTGCAAGAGTAGCTAGTGATCTTAATGTGCTGAGCCATCTCTATGACCCCTGATTACTTATTTGAGCTAGTTATGAATGGGATTAGTTTCTTGATTTTCTTCTCAGAGTACTTGTTATTTATGTATAGGAAGGTTACTAATTTTGCACTTGTCTTAGTCAGGGTTTCTATTCCTGCACAAAGATCATGACCAAGATGCAAGTTGGGGGGGAAAGGGTTTATTGAGCTTACACTTCCATGCTGCTGTTCATCACCAAAGGAAGTCAGGACTGGCACTCAAACAGGTCAGGAAGCAGGAGCTGATGCAGAGACCATGGAGGGATGTAACTTACTGACTTGCTTGCTTCTCCTGGCTTGCTCAGCTGGCTTTCTTATAGAGCCCAAGACTACCAGCCCACAGATGGTACCACCCACAAGGAGCCCTTCCCTCCTTGATCACTAATTGAGAAAATGCCTTAACCCTGGATCTCATGGAGGCATTTTCTCAACTGAAACTCCTTTCTCTGTGATAACTCCAGCTTGTGTCAAGTTGACATACAAAACTAGCCAGTACAATTGACTCCTTGTCAACTTGACACACAAACACGTCACCAATTAGCCTTGACCCTTACTTCCTTATTCATCCCCAAGATCTAAATAACTGTAAAAGTCCCACGGTCTTTGCAGATACTTACATATTAACATTTCAGTCCCTTTTAAACATTCACTCTCTTAAAATTCAAAGTCTTTTAAACATTCAAAGTCTCTTAACTGTGGGCTCCACTAAAATACCTTCTTTCTTCAAGAGGGAAAAATTATCAGGCCACAATCACAATCAAAAGCAAAATCAAACTCCAACCGTCCAGTATCTGGAATCCACTCACCATCTTCTGGATTCCTCCAAGGGCTTGAGTCACTTCCTCAGCTCTGCCCTTTGTAGCACACACCTTGTCTTCTAGGCTCCAGATGCCTGTACTCCACTGCTGCTGCTGTTCTTGGTGGCCATCTCATGGTACTGGCATCTCCAAAACACTGCTGTCTTCTGCTGCAACTAAGCTTTACCAACAGCCTCTCATAGGCTCTCTTCATGGTGCCAAGCCGCACCTCCTTTGCATGACCCCTTCAGTCCTGGGCTGTCAATTGCAACTGAGGCTGCACCTTCACCAATGGCCTTCCACGGCCTCTCACAGTGCCCAGGCCTCAGCTGCTCTTCATGACTCCTTCATGCCTTCAAAACCAGTACCACCTGGGTGACTCTTACACATTACCAACTCCAGCCACTGAACAAGGTACAGCCTTGGCTATCTCTGGAATGCAGCCTCTGTGCTCTCAGAAAACACTTGTCAGAAGAGTTCACCTCAATGATGCTGGTCTCTTCCCTATCACCGCCAATTTCCCAGCTCTAGCTAACCAGCATCAATAGTCCCAGTAATGCAATGGTTTTGCTTTAGTAGTTCTGGTATCTTGTTAATCACAACTGATTTCTTCAGCCCCAGCTTAACGAAAACCACAGAATCAGCAATAGCCCTGATAAGAGTCTTTAATCTTCTCTCTGAAACTTCACAAGCCAGGCCTCCACCTTCTTCACTGTTCTCAACATTATCTTCCAAGCTCCTACAGAACATTCCACTCTTAACATCCCAATGACTCTTTTAGCTCAAAGTTCCAAAGTCCTTCCACTGACCTCCCCAAGACATGGTCAGGTTGTCACAGGAATGCCCCACTACTCTGGTACCAATTTGTCTTAGTCAGGGTTTCTATTCCTGCACAGACATCGTGACCAAGAAGCAAGTTGGGGAGGAAAGGGATTATTGAGCTTACACTTCCATGCTGCTGTTCATCACCAAAGGAAGTCAGAACTGGAACTCAAGCAGGTCAGGAAGCAGGAGCTGATGCAGAGGCCATGGAGGGATGTAACTTACTGACTTGCTTGCTTCTCCTGGCTTGCTCAGCTGGCTTTCTTATAGAACCCAAGACTACCAGCCCACAGATGGTACCACCCACAAGTGACCCTCCGCCCTTGATCACTAATTGAGAAAATGCCTTACAGCTGGATCTCATGGAGGAATTTTCTCCACTGAAACTCCTTTCTCTGTGATAACTCCAGCTTGTGTCACGTTGACACACAAAACCAGGCAGTCCAGCACTTTATCAGAATTTGTCTTTAGGCTCTAACCTAAAGAACTATATGATCTGCAAGTGTTTGCCTTTTTCCTTTCCTGTTTGTACCTTTGTCTTAACTGCTCAAGTTAAGACTTCAAGCACCATGTTGACAAGTGTAAAAAGTAAGTACACGCCCTTTTCTTGTTTCCTATTTTAGTAGAAATCTTTTTGAGTTTTCCCCTGTTTAGTAGTCTTTCTCAGATTTAAGAGTGGGTCTGTTTGAGAACAGCATAAGTAACTGTAGAGTAAGTTACTATATGTTAAAGTATGTCTGTAATTTGCCGACCATTATTTTACCCATGGAAGTAATGATGGCATTGGTGAGTTTGCTTCCAAAATGTCTGTACATAGCAGTAAGAACGTATGCACTAACTTTTAGTGCATATAAAGACATGGTTAAAGTTTCTACGATTTAGAAGTCAAGTTCTAAAGAATGATGGCATGCATCTAAAATAGCACTCTTAGGGACAGTGAGGCGAGAAGATTGTGAAATAGAGGACAGGCTGGGCAAACTCCAATAGCTTGAGCTGTATGGAACCTTGTCTCAAAGAGACAGAGGAAAAGAAAGATGGTTAGACCCAAGGCAACTTGTGCCATTTCAGAATACATCCTATCAGTTGTTAAATCATTGTCTTTAGTAATGTATGTTAACTATAACACTACTGCTTAAGGATGTGAGCTATGCAGTTATTTACATGAGTTATATATTTTATTGAAATTTAATTTTTGTTAGATTTAAAGTACATGTGTTTGTTTAGACTTATTTATGCCTAGTGTACGTGTATGGGTATTTTGCTTGCCGTGTGCTCTGGTGGTGCTCTGGTGGTGCTCTCAGAGGCCAGAGAGCATTGGATTCCGTGGAACTGAAGTTAAAGAATTATAGACAGTTGTGAGCCAGTGTGGATGGTAGAACTATAACCCAGGTCCACTGGAAGAGAAACAAGTGTCCTTAACCACGGATCCATCTCCCTAGCCCAGGTTCTCTTGTTTTTATAAGATCTTCATTGATTTTTTCTTTTTTTTAAATGTAGGCATGGAACTACACCACTGATAAAGCTAGGTAGTTTTTTGTGCTAAATAAAATCACTTCATTATAGTGAATTCACAAATAAAATCATTACATGTCAAGACTAAGGTAGCCATTTACATGCTTGCCCAGTCCCCAACTCTGCATTTCTCAGCGACTCTCAGTACTATAAAGTGACTGGAGCCTGGAGCCTAAGGTCCTCCCCTTGCCCACTATTATCCTTTTTATACTTTCCCTGTCCATCAGAACAGTATCGTCGTCGTTACTGTTATTTCTGAGTGTGTGAGCAGGTGTTCGGGAGTACATCGTGAGTACCACATGCATGTCTGGGTTCAGAGGACAAGCCTCCGGACTCAATCCTTCTATCTTTCTGTGGGTCCCGGGACTGAACTCAGGCCTTGAGGTTTGTTGCAGCAGGTGTTTTTAGCAGCTGAACTCCCTTACATTTAATGCCCTAATTAGTTCGGGAAAAGAAGAGCACTGTGACAATTGAAACTTGAGAAGCGTCCTCCTTTGTGCCTCCATGTCCTTTGCCTGCCTTTCATTTCCTTGTCACCCATTGTCACCTCTTAGTCTCCTTCCTAATGCTACACTGAACTGACACTCACACATCCTCATAGCAAAGAGATGCCACCAGCCTAGACATCTGCTCATCAGGAGATGAATGGCCAAGGAAATGTGGCACATGTACAAGGTGGAATATTCTATAAAGAAAAATGGAATTAGGAGATTTACAAAAAAATAGAAGAAATTCAGGGGAAAAATATACATTCCCCCTTGTATGCAGATCTAGCCTATAATGCATATATGTATGTATGAAAATGTATAGTTCTGTATGGTAACTTAGGAAGATTGACTTTTTTGGATATAGATTCTCATGTAGCCCAGGCTGGCCAGGAACTTCACTATGCAGGTGAGGATAACCTTGAACTCCTGATCCTTTTTTTTTTTTAATTGTTTCTTTTAAATGATGGAATTCTAGGAGTGTACCACTGTTCCAGACTACTTTAAAGACTTATTTTTAAAAATTTAATGCGGCTGGGTATAGTGGCACACAGTTTTAGTTTCAGAACTCAGAGAGGAGCAGGTGGGTCTCTGTGAGTTCAAGGCCCGCCTGATCTACAAATCCAGTTCTAGGACAGCCAGGATTACACAGCAAAACCCTGTCTTGGGAAACAAAACAAAAGCATTAATGTGTATGAGTATTTGACTTGCATATGTTTCTGTGCATCGCATCATGCATTTTTTGCTCATTCATTAAGGCGTTAAAAGGTGTTGGATCTCCCAAATTTAGAGTTAGAGACATTGGTAGCTTTCATATGGTTTCTGGGAATCAGACTACCTAAAAAAATTAGTTGCTATATTGTCTGCAAAATAAAATGTGCCTGGAGAAGAAGAGCACCAGATCCCTTCCTCTCGCCTCTTCCACCACCTGCTGTGGAGGATTGAACCTAGGGCCTCGTATGTACCAGGGCTGCCACTGAACTACCTCCTCACTTTTTCTTCCTGCCTTTAATGAGAAGAGTCAGTGTCTAGACCCAGTCCCCAGTGCTACTCCATATTTTTAAAAAAAAAAAAATATATTGCACATGATAGAGGATCTTTATAGACCCAGACATTTGTAAACAGCCTTAAGGATTTGTATTTTCTTTTCCCCCTTCATATCCTTGGGACTGGTTCCAAGGCTCCTCTCCCATGCCGGAAGATGGGAAGATGCTGATGTTCAAAACGGCATACTATTTGTAAATAATAGATAACAGGCTCCTGTATACTTTCTTATTTCCAGATTACTTGTAATATTTTGTGCAGTGCTACTGCTCTGTAACAGTTGGTAGACTGTTTCTAGGGAGTGATGACAGAACAGCTGCATGTGTTCAGTATGAACGTGATTGTTGATGTGCAGTTGGTGGGATCAGTGCAGAGTCCCTTGCTATAGAGTACCAGCTGTACTAACTTTGGTAGGTGTGTGGTAGGCAGCACCTCCTTAGCTTACGTGTGCTTCAGTATTTGCTTCAAATGGGTGTATGTGGATAAATTAGCAAGCTGTTTTCTTAGATCTGTATTTTGTTCAAACAAACATAGTTAGGATTACTGCTTACCAATTTAATCATGGTATCTGCCAAAAGTTGCAAATTATTGTAGTGTAACTTGTTTGTACTAACAGAAGTTTGAAGTTTAAGTAAAATAAATAGCTTTTCTGAAGTAGTAGTCTGACAAGTACATATGATCTAAAAATTTCAATTATTTAAAAGCACAAATGTTCGTTAGCATTGTTTGAATTTGCAAGTGTCAGTTAAGAATAAGACTGAAGGATTGGAGGTATAGCTTTGTGGTAGAGCACTTGTTTAGCATATGTGGGGCCCTGGGTTTGATGCGCAGATGTCACAACTAGAGAGTTGATACTTTTAGTCAGGGTGCATCAAGGTCCCTGAAATTGGTTTTGTCTTTTTGAAAGCAGATGTGGTTGCTTATCCTTGATAGTGGGTTGACTGTCTCAAAGTATAAAACAGTTGGGAAATCCATTATGTAAAATTTTCTTTTGTTAGATTATTTTAAAATAATTAGTGAGACACTAAGACCAGTCTTGCAGTTAGGCTTCATCCTAAATATTAATGACTGTTTGATTTTAGTTAGCTATTTGTAAATTTTAGTTTTACCTTGTTTAACACATTCGTTTGTAGGCATTCCGAATGCTGCTTAAATTGGTGGAATGCGCACGTCTTTCCCACTAAGAATGGAAAGGGGCATTAGGTGACTGTTTTTTAACTTTTCCACTTGAGAGCCCTTTTCTCCTGAGGAATTTTTATGCATCCCTGGATGTACAAGTATATAAAATAAGTACACAAATAACACTTAGGGAAGTTTTCATTTCCTGTAACTAAACTGTTACTTCTCTGTGAGAGCAGGAAGAACCTTACGTAGTTCATAGCACATAGTTGAGAGTCAGCAGAGCTCTTGGAGGCAATATCACCCAGTGTACGAGCATCTGGTCCACTAGTGGACTTTCGGTAGCCCTTGATTACACTGTTGACAGGGAGCTGTGGCTTGCAGCCACTGCTCAGTGCCATGAGAGTTTTGTGCTGTATATCACTAACCCTGGAAAGAAATCAAAATTTGCAGCCTGATTTCTTCTGAATGTGCATTGCTTTTGTTCTGGTGTGAAAAGTTGGAAACAGTATGTTGAGTCATCGTTAGGGCAGGGTGGTGTGTAGGCTACCCTCAGTCACCTAGCAACTACAAAACTGTTGTCAGTAGGAATCAGGTTGTAGGTATTAGCCACTCTGGTATGCCTTAAGATACAAGGGGGGGGTTTATTGTTATCCCGTAAGTAATAAGCTGTGGTGTGGCCTCATTGAATGCCCTCCTGGGCTCTGGAGTTGCTTGCTTCTCCTACACAGCCACTTTTTTTTTTTTTTTAGAGATTTATTTATTTTTCTTTTATGTATATAGCTGTTTTGCCTGTATGCATGTTTGCACCGCATGCTGGTGCCTGCAGAAGCCAGAAGACCGTGTTGGATCTCCTAGGACTGGAGTTACAGATGGTTGTTAACCAGGATGTGGGTGCTGGGAATCAAACCCAGGTCACCTAAATAAAGGACTTATAAGTGCTGTTAACCTCAGAGCCATCTTTCTGGCTCCTGAAGTTTATTCCTAACCACTGTGTATGTTGACTTGTCTTTGTTGTGACAGAATACCTGAGTTGTTTGTTTGAATGCAAATTCTCAACTGAAAAACTGAAATTGGTTAAAGAGTCCAAACTGCAGTAGACCGACTATCCCCATTGTTAGGTAGTATGTTCATAAGCAGTAAATGTTGAATATCTTCATCATTGTTATTCAGGAGTACACTGTTACTTTGTTAACTTTTGAAAACATGTCTTTCTACAGCCTCAAGGAATAGGCTCCCCTAGTGTTTATCATGCGGTTATTGTCATCTTTTTGGAGTTTTTTGCTTGGGGACTTCTGACAGCACCCACATTGGTGGTAAGTAATCTTTAATGTACATATCACTTTTTCTATAGCAGAAAAGATGGCCTGTTTTCTGTAGTGAACCAACACTAACTGGTCATTTCTTGAGAAGTGGCCTGTGCTTACTGCTTTGGCTACCTCTTGCAAGTATCCCTTACCTAGGGTGGCAACACAGGTGTGTGAATGGGCCTGTCATTGGATGTGTCCAAGAAGAGACTTAGTCCCCCTGTTAGGTAGAGAGGAGGGACTTTTATACTGATAGGCTTCAGGAAGGTGAAATCTAGGGCCCATATTATTCAACCTAATTATTTTGAGGTAACGTGCATAGTTTTCTTCTCCTAAGTCAAGTTTCTTTGATTTGAGCTCAAGATCTACAAAGGCTAAAAGTAATGTTACCTATGTTTTCCTAGATTTGGAATCCATAGAAGTCTGTTTTACTGAACCAAACAGCCCAGGGGATGGATAATTTCCTCCTGTCAGTGCCGAGAAAGAAAATTGAGTGAGATTCCCATCTATAGAAGAGTCTGTATCTCGAAAGAAGTAACTAGCTTACAGAATCTCAGAATAGAATTTTTTTTTTAAATTTTGTGTATGGGTATTTTGCCTGCCTGTATACATATGTCTGCCACATATATGCCTGGTGCCTGCACAGAGGATCAGACAGATCTCCTGGAAGTGGATTTACAGATCGTTTTGAGCCTCTAGAAAAGCAGCTAGTGAGTGCTCTTAACATTTAAGCCATCTCTCCAGGCCCCTAGAAGAGAAATTTAAAACACGTTTGCTTACTTGTATGTATGGTCATGAGCTTGATCATTTTATACTCATGAGACTTTAAAGATTGTTCATTTAAAAAAAAATATCAAATGACTATATGTAAGTAGTTTTCAAGAGTCTAAAAATGTTCACAATCCGTATTGCTTGGCGGATTTATCTACACCTACACGATCATTGCTTTTTGTGTATAAAATATTGATGTTTAATGAGGTTACTTTTGAATACACAGGCCATAAATCATCGTCAAATAAGTAGTTCTTCTTTATAATCTGTCATTTATTTAAAGTTAGGATAGTTCCCTCAATAATATACTTAGTTATAAGAATGCCAATTTGAAGGGATTTTGATTGAGATCCTTTCTTTTTAAAAGGTACAGCTAATTACCTAAAATGTATCATTAGTTCTTCAGAATATAAGTTTGTGTGTATATGATGTGCACTCTTGCTCTTAAAGGATTATCACTGTGCTGCTCAGGCTTACCTTGAACTCTGTAACCCTCCTGCCTCAGCTCACATAGGAGCTGGAATTACAGTATAGAAATGTGTTAAGTATGACGTGAAGGTTCTCCTGAATTCCTACCCACTGGGTATCTAGGCATGACAAGAACATGTAGCTTCTTGGTGGCCTTTATCTCTACCGTTATGAGAGTAAGTCAGATAGGGACAATTAGTTAGAATGTGTTATCTGCTCAGCGATGTTTCCAAAACTCTAGGCATTCAATCTTGTTTTAGTAAAATTGAACAAAAGAATCTAGGGCTTCTTCATGCAGGCTGTGTAAGTGCTCTGCTCTGAACCATATTTATTCCCAGTCCTGATAAAGCGGTTTAACTGCTGAAGTTAATTAACACCTTGAGAGTGGTGCAGAATCTTTGCTTCAGTTCCTTGGGTCTTTGTTGTAACTAACAGAAAGATGTCTCAGAAGCTGGAGATAGAGCTTCGTGGCTAAGAGCATTTGGCTCCTCATACAGAGGACCCTAGTTTGGTTCCCAGCACCTCTGTTGGGTCATTCAAAACCACCTGTAATTCCTGCTTCAGGGGACCCAACATTGTCTTCTGGCCTCCATGGATACTAACAAGCATGCAACACATACACATAAATAAAAATTCTTTCAAAAATGAGAAAAAGATCTCAAGCTAGCATTGCTCGCTTGCTCCCTCCTTTCCTCCTTCCTCCCTCCCTGTCCTGGGGATTAGTGTGTGTAGGGCCTCAGGCATGCTCATCAAGTACTCTAAAACATCCAGTTGTGACTTTGCTATTTTGAAACTAGATAATTATTATTATCCCCAACAAATAAGAGAGAGCTGCCTTGTGCATAGTAGGCTGCTTATCAGTGTTGCTGACTTAGTAGATGCTGATGGTATCTTCTCTTCTGCTCCTCTCCGGGTTGTGATAATAAAGCTTAAAGCCCACTTGGTTAAGAGCTACTGATTCAAAATCTTGGAATATTAATAAAAACAGAACCAGAAACAGGCCTTTTCTCATTCATGAGCTTCTTCAATTCGCATTTTACTTGTTATTGTCATCTTTCCTTTCATCTGTGCTGGGTGTAAATCCCAGGCAGGGCCTTGTCTATGCCAGGCAAGGGCTATACCATAGGGCTCTACTTCCATCTTCTAAGTTTCTCCTTTTTATAATGCATATGTTTTCCCAGGTCTCTTGTCATTGACAAGAAGAGGAACTAAAGGGAAGGGGAGATTTCTTAGTTCTTGCAGGATGTCATGAGTACACTCAGCAGTGTTTCTTCCTCTCGTGGCCCTTCCCCCTTGTCAGAACAGGTAGTGTTCTGAGTGGAAGAAACGCTTCCAAGCTAACTTCCAAGCTGGGCGGGAGCTCATTTGCTCCATGTCTGAGAGCCCACAGCACCATGCTAATTTGGAAATCCATATGAAATAAAACTAGGCTGTAGCAGGAAAGGTTGGTTGAGTGTAGAAGGAGCACACCTTTCATCCCAGCACTTGGGAAGCAGAGGCCGGTGAATCTCTGAATTCATGGCCAGCCTGGTCTATAGAGCAAGTTCTAGGACAGCTAGGGCCACACAGAGAAAAACCTTGTCTTGAAAAAAAAGAAAGGAAGGAAAGAAAAGAAAAAAAGAAAAACCAAGGGCATGAGTTGTTTGAAATATTAATGTGGACATTTTACCGAGAAAAATATAATGTGGTTTTTATTGTCTTAGGTATTGCATGAAACCTTCCCTAAACATACATTTCTGATGAATGGCCTAATTCAAGGAGTAAAGGTATGGTTAATTCTATGTGTGTGCATATATATACATATTGTATGCTGATTACCTAATCCCCGAGGAATAAAGTTTTTATAACTAGATAGAGTGTAATTTGAGGTAATACTTAATTCCTTTTGGACTCTGGGTTTTGCATAGGCTTTGACTCAGACTTTGTATTTCTTGTTTTGTATTAGAACTCTCGTTTAAGAGGTTTCAGCATGCTCGTAACTGTATAGGCGTAAGCTTTAAAGAGAGTGGTGAGAGAGAAGTAACTTACTCCCAAGCCCTTCATCCATATAGTCTTTTTATAAACAGATAGTCTATTTACCATATAAAACAGGGAGCCTGTGATACTCTTCCAGAATTGCTGGTTGAGTTCCTGTAGTTGGAAGTACATTACCATTTCATATTTAATACTCAGGCAGAAACCAACAGATGACTTCCTTAGCCAACCTAAAGAAATTTTAAAACAATATTTAGGTAAGAAATGAGTTATTAAAACTAAATGATTTATTTATCCTAGAAGTAGAGTCGCTATAAAGTTTTTTTGTTCCAGCAAAATAGTTGATTGTTGGCTCCTGCATGTTCAGCATCCTTTTTTTTACCATTTGGATTTCTAGGGTTTGTTGTCATTCCTCAGTGCCCCACTTATTGGTGCTCTTTCTGATGTTTGGGGCCGAAAATCCTTCTTGCTGCTAACAGTGTTTTTCACATGTGCCCCCATTCCTCTAATGAAGATCAGCCCATGGTATGTATATGCTCACCTCTATACTGCAATTAAGTAACTAATTTGCTATTGCTTTCTTAATGCTTCTTTATTTCTTGTACTTTTCTTAGACAGTTTACTTATCTGTTTAGATTTAATTTTATTCTTTAGCATATTTTTTCTTTGACACAGATAAGAAGGCTCAAGGGGGTAAAAACCAGTATCTGAATAATGTTAGTGAAGGTTTGGAATTAGATGCTGTATTAAGAAGCATCTAGACTGCAAGCAACCCTGCTTTTGGATTTCATGGCTCAAATTTCAAAGCAGTCTTTTAGAAGCTGGAGAGGTGTGCTGGCTTCTGTTTTCTTAAGTAGGGATTTTGTACAGTTCATCCCTATCTATATTCATTAGGAATGGATTTATTAAAAAAGCCCAAAATGATAGTTGCTCGAAATCTGTTTATTTCTTTTCATATTAAAAAGATTCTGGAGTTCAGCAGTCTTAAGCCTGAGTGTACGTCATGTGACCGGTAGTGACCCTGGACTGCACTCTGCCACCCCTCCCTTCACAGCCACCTTAGCCTTACTGAAGCCCCAGCCGTCATGTCGGCCTGAGGCGAAAGGTGGAAAGTGAGGCTACAAACTTTGCTGGGTTTTGATGGGTTATGTTTTGTTTGATGGGTTATGTTTTGTTTGATGGGTTATGTTTTGTTTTACTTTGTTTTTGCAGCAAGATCTTGTGTTAACATATAGAAGAACATTCTCAGCCACTCTAATAAGAATTAGGATTGATTCTGGGGTAGTAGTCTAGACCCAGCACACAGGAGGCAGAGGCAAGTGGATCTCTAAGTTCGAGGCCAACCTCTTCTACAGAGTGAGTTTAAGGACAGCCAGGGCTACACAGAGAAACCCTGTCCTGAAAAGCAGAAAACAAACAAAAAGAGTGTGTGTGTTATTTTTCCCTTAGAGAAAAGGAGAAGAAGTTCATACACACAAAAGAACAAATGCCCAAAGTGAGCAGGGTTGTGGATCTAAGGTTTTTCTCTAATGCTCTTTCTACTCCGTGGTGTAGGTATTTCCAGTGAGTGTCTAGCAGTGTTTAGGAGAAATGTGGAAGGGTCTTCTCAGAGGTTGAATGCCAGCTTTAAAACTCAAGCCTCTGATGAACATGCCAAAGATGCAAATGCAGTCTTAACCAAAGGAATCTAGCAAAAAATGCATTTTGGAAAGAAGTGTGTTTAAAATCTTTTAGGACCACTGAGGTCCTGATGGGATGGTAATGTGCATGTTAATGACTAAGCATGACTTAAACCAAATGTCACCGTCACAATAGGTTTCTAGAGTCATTTTTAGTAAAATACAACGTGCTTTTAAAATATCATCTCTTTGTTTTAGAGAGAGAGAGAGAGAGAGAGAGAGAGAGAGAGAGAGAGAGCGCGCACCAGTCCCACACTTTCCCATCAGGGTTCATGCGGAGGCCAGATTAATACTGGGCTTGTTAGTGGCAGTAGTTACTTCTCCATCTTGATTTTGGAGAAAAGTCACCAAGCCTGGGGGCACAGTTTTTATGCTAGACTTGACTGTCTGCTGAGCTCCTACTCTGTGCTCTAGTGCTGAGGTTATAGAGCTCACTGCTATGCCCAGTTTTTCATTTTTACGTAGTGTTGAGGCTCTGCGTTCAGTTCTTGCTTGTGCGAAAAGCTAGTTACCCATGAGCCACCTTCCCACCCCGTTTATTCTTTATAATAACTGTCTTAATTTTATGAGCGCTTCCATTCAGGTTTCTTCAGTGTAAAGAGTTTTGCCAACAATTGAAGAGCCAAAAATAATGGGAGGAAAACATGTAACCTGTGTATATATGCTCACAAGCATGCAGGGACTTGTCTATGTGTGGTACTTGGATGAAAGGTAGTAATGAATGAATCATGGTAGTTTTCATCTTGTTGCTGGTTTTGGTAGAACCAAAGCCCTTGGCAGTTTAACTGTTCAGATTAAAGATTACCTAACATTAAGTGCTGAATTTTCTATAGTGGCTGAGTTGTTATGAAGGTCATTTCTAGCTCTACGTCTTCATAGTAACTGGCTAGGATTTATAGATGTGATGGTTCATGCATTGTCCTGGAAAGCTCCTGACTAGAATGAGCTGTTCTTACTGTAACTAATAGACATGGAGAAGCATTTTAAGTAATGGTGCTGGTTCTAACCAGTTTTTCTTGCTTGCCTTTCATTCTTAGGTGGTACTTTGCTGTTATCTCTGTATCTGGGGTTTTTGCAGTAACATTCTCTGTGGTATTTGCATATGTAGCAGATATAACTCAAGAACATGAACGAAGCATGGCTTACGGGCTGGTATGTATGCTTACTCCTTCCAACCGTCTTCTGCGTCTGCTGCAAAGTGCCTTGGGTTAAGTGTCCCTTTCTGCAAGAAATGCTAACTTATAGTCATTTATTAGATTGCACTTAAAAGTCTTTCCAAAAATGTGATGGTTCGTGTCTGTAATCTCAGAATTAAGGAAACTGATGCCTATTAATCAATTAATCTAGGCTAATTAAACAAGACTGTCATGAAGACCTAGAACCATGCAAGCTTTGACAGTTACTATCCAGGAACTACCTGCAAGTGTTGTTATAGTTAAATGATGGTGTATTTTGTATTATCATTTTTAATGGAATTCTAAAATAAGGAAATAAAATTATTACTCATTTGATAACTCATTGAATTAATGTAAAATATAAGAGGCTAACATCTAGTTTAGGGTTTGGTAAACTTTTTTTGAGGCTTTGTAAGCCATGTATAGTCTCTATCCATTTTGTGTGTGTATGTGTATCTACACAATTCCTTTTAAGAGTGTAATAACCAGAGCCAGAGAGATGGCTCAGCATGTAAACGAGCTTGCTACCATGCCTAATGACCTGGTTTTGATCTCTAGAACCCACGTGATAGAAAAGAACTGACTTCTGCAGGTTTTCCTCTGATCTTCATTTGCGTATCATGGTACACATATGCACACATGCACATACACCTCATAAATTGAAAAGAGTGTCCTCCCTTCTTACCTCATGTGGCTCACAGACAGTTGCTTGCCATATTTATAGAGACTAATTGTAGTACAGTCTGATTTCCTTTCAAATCTAAGAATAAAATGGCTACCAGAACCATAGTCATATAGTGTTTGTTAACTAGTCAGAAAGCAGTAGGGCAGGGAGGAGTTTCAGCCACCACGAGA
This sequence comes from Rhynchomys soricoides, assembly GCA_019843965.1. Taxonomy (NCBI): domain Eukaryota; kingdom Metazoa; phylum Chordata; class Mammalia; order Rodentia; family Muridae; genus Rhynchomys; species Rhynchomys soricoides. Next base: position 4,004,915 of record JADRCH010000243.1, read on the forward strand.
TATGTGTATGATAAAAACGGGCTGGGTATTGTAGCTGCCTGAGCTTTAGTTCTTGGGAGAGGACTTCTGATTAAAGGTATTGCAAAAAAATGAGGGTGTTGGAAGGATTTGGGGAAAGAAGGGTAGGGAGACTGTGGGGCTCACAGGAAGTACTAGTGGGTTTAGCTGCGGGGTCAACCTTTAAGTAGTAACGAGGCTGATGATAGCCAGTGGGGTTTTGCTGCTTTTTGTTTGTTTTTTAAAAAAGCAAACTGAGCTTTCTTGAAGTATACTTAAAATTCATCCATTTCTTGTGCAACTATCACGATAATACAGTTAGAGCTAAGGGTTGCACTGAAGTAACTAAATTTTCCCCAACCAAAGTCTTTTCCTTTTTTAGATAGGGCCTTACTATACCTGGGCTGGCTTACTTCTGCCTCTGTGCTGGGATTATAGACCAACCACACAAGGCTAGTCATGCATGCCTTTAATCTCAGAAGAGGTGGACACAGGCATCTTTGAATTTTAGGCCAATCTGGTCTACATAGCAATTTCCAGGCCAGCAGAAAAATCAACAAAAAAGAGTTTTGCAGCCAGGTCACTTCTTAGTTTTGACCAAGATCAAGTGAAGGATTTCCAGCCTTTAAAGGCCTAGCCTAGCAGTAGATACTCACATAGAGATGATGTGGAGCTAGAGACAGGAGAAAGTGAGCTTTTTGGTCCTCTCCTTTCTGCTAGAAGGAAATAGCCACAGGCTGGCAGGATTGAGAACGGAAAGCACAGAGGGACCCTGATCAGGCATTTGTTGACTGCATTGCAAACGTGAGCTCCCCTGACGTGATGGTGGAAGTGAGTACCCTGCCCCATGTGTGGGAGCTCCACTCTTGCTCTGTGTTGTGGTGCCGTAGTGAGCTAGCACTGCTGTCTGGTTTAGAATACTTCCACTGACCCGGAGAACATTCAGACCCATTTATCGTCCTCTGCGCCCTGAGGCCGGACAGCAGTCTGCACTCTGTCCATATGCTTTTGTCTTTGTAGACATTTCATACAGATTACATAGGATAAGTCAGACTTTTTATGTCTAGGATCTTTTGGCTTAGTGCACTCTTGAGACTTACCTGATCCATCCAAGTTGCTGTGTAGTTTCTGTGTTTGGGACAAACTATATTTTGTTAATTAAGGGGAGAATGCCTCTTGATGTATGCATGGGTTAAAAGATACAACTTTTTAAAAGTTTAATTATGAGAGACCCAGGGTTCTCTAATGAGCAGCAGCTTGTAGATTTCTCCTTTTCCATTTGATGTTATGAATGAGTGTTAGGTCTGTAAAGATAAGAAGGGATGGCAATCTGGACTTGATTCCTGGGTCCCATGCCTTGAAATGTATAGAGCCTACTGTGACAAGTTGTCCTCTGACTTCTGTATGTGTACCTATAGCACTAGCATGCACATACGTACATACATACATATGTACATAAGTACGTACATACATACATGAGTGAATGTAAAAAAAAAAAAATACCTGAATTTATTTTAGTCATTATTCATAAAGTTGCAAATAAACACTCTTGTGTTGATTAACTACATTCAGAACCCAAAATGGCATAGAAACAGTAGTTTTCACTTTTATTTCTTCTGTCTTTCTCCTCTGAATCCTGGAGTGAACATAGGGCCTCACTTAAGGTAGGCAGTTACCAGTCCTGGCTCTAATTTCACATCTGCTGATTTGTAGTTCATCGCTGTGGTAAGCCAGCTCTCTAATCTTTGCTTATGCTAGGCTTGTTCACACCTCTTCAGAGGTTGAGAGAAGGTCTCAGTGACAGGTATTTTTGCTCTTCCTGATCCTGCTGTTAAGTCTCTTTAAGTTCGATTTCAGCTATCCCTAAATATGTATCATAGTAAACATTTAATTATCTATTTAATATTGATGAGAAAAATCACAATGAAATTGAATCCTTTACAACAGTGAATGATTTTAGACTTTATAGAAAGTGCAAGGGACTGATACTGTGCTGAAAACAGGACAGGACCGGAAGGGTGCATTCGTGTGCTCTGGGTTCCTCACGTCCTCAACCAATCACCTTTTAGCTCCGTGTTGGCTTGTAGTTCTGTTTTCCTATGAGTTGGTCTGTAGGATATATTCACACAAAAGGCTCCAAAGTTTAAAAGAAAGTTTGAGAGGCTGGACCATCTTCTTAAGCAAGAATCTGATCTGCTGAACTTTCTGCAAGAGAGCACAAGAAAAGTGCAGTTACAGCTGGCCTGTAAAGCAGGATGGGTGCTGACAGGGGAGTACCAGATAACCCCCTTCTCTGTTCCTGATTGCAGGTTTCCGCCACATTCGCTGCCAGCTTAGTTACCAGCCCTGCAATTGGAGCCTACCTTGGACGGGTGTATGGGGACAGCTTAGTGGTGGTCCTCGCCACAGCAATAGCCCTGCTAGACATCTGTTTTATCCTCGTTGCTGTGCCAGAGTCATTGCCTGAGAAGATGCGGCCAGCATCGTGGGGAGCTCCCATTTCCTGGGAACAGGCTGACCCCTTTGCAGTAAGTTTTTCCTTGGCAAAAGAGAATACCTGCCTGATTCACTGGAATACAAATACTTCTCTCTGGATGTTTGGGGCGTGGGGGGCATCTTAAAGTTTATATATTTATATTATCAGGGTCTCACTATGCAGCCTAAGGCGGCCTGTAATTGGAGACCATTCTGTGTCAGTCAGCTGAGTTCTGCAAATTCAAGTATTCATCACCAAAAGGGCTCTTTTTAAACATTTTTAAAAACAGTTTGAAATATTTTTCAGGTGAGCTTGAGAAGGATGAAATAAAGAGAAAACTAGTTGTAAGTGTGAGGTTTTGATGTAAGCACGTGTTGATGTTTCTCCTATTCTAGTCTTTAAAAAAAGTGGGCCAAGATTCCATAGTGCTGCTGATCTGTATCACGGTGTTTCTCTCCTACCTACCTGAAGCAGGCCAGTACTCCAGCTTCTTCTTATACCTCAGACAGGTAAGCTCATTGTACTGAAGCAAACTTGTCATGTTAGCACCATAAGAACAGTATTCCTCTTTACAGAGGAATACTTGTCCTAGTGTGCTTTCTATTGCTGTGATAAAACACTCACCAAAAGCAACTCAGGGAAGAAAGGATTATTTGGCTTTATTTCCATGTACAGTCCCATCTTCAGAGGGAATCAGGGCAGAAACCTGGAAGCAGGAACTGAAGCCAAGACTATGGAGGAGTGCTGCTTCCTGGCTTGCTCCTCGGGTTCATGCTCAGCTAGCTAACTACCTTTCTTGCCTCCCAGGACCGCCTTGCTCCAGGGTGGTACCATCTGCTGTGTGCTGGACCCTCCTACATCAGTCAGTAATCAAGGAAGTGTCCCCGCAGATTTGCCTAGAGGCCAATCTGATGAAAACATTAAGTTAAGGTTTTCTCTTCCCAGGTGACTCTATAGTTTGTGTCACATTGACAAAAGAACTACCACTTCAACACTGTTTTATAAACAGTAGCCAGCAAGAACTTAACCTCCTGATAGAAGATCTGTTTCTGCTCCCCATCCTTGGTACTGGAGATGAAACCCAGGATCTCATGTTGTAGTTATTTTTGAAATGACTTTGGGTGCTTGATAGCTTAGTTATGGCCAAATAAAAAACATCTATTATATATAAGAAGTTATTTTTAATATGGTAAGCCACTTTTTTCTGAAGAATAATATGTATAAGTAAATTAAAATTAGAATGAAAAATTGTCAATAAGCATTTTTCTAGCCATTTAATGTTAATATACATGTGGTTACAGTAGTATATATTTGCTATGCTTCTTTTTTCATTAATTTTACTTGTTTTGGAAACCTTCTAGATAATGAAATTTTCCCCAGAAAGTGTGGCAGCCTTTATAGCAGTCCTTGGCATTCTGTCCATTATTGCACAGGTGAGTTTCTGCTTTACTTAAATTGATGTCAAAGGAGGCCTAACACAGTGAAAGCCTTGTGCTGCTTTGAATATGCTTGTCACTATTAGGAAGTGTGGCCTTGGGGAAGGAAGTGTGTGTCATTGTGGGTATGGGCTGTAAGACCCTCCTCCTAGCAGCCTGGAAGCCAGTCATCTAGAGGCATTCAGATAAAGATGTAGAACTCTCAGCTCCTCCTGCACCATGCCTGTCTGGATACTGCCATGCTCCTTCCTTGATGATAATGGACTGAACCTCTGAACCTATAAGCCAGCCCCAATTAACTGTTGTCGTTATAAGAGTTGCCTTGGTCATGGTGTCTGTTCACAACAGTAAAACCCTAACTAAGATAGGGGTGTTGGTGGAATTTTTTTTTTTTTTGAGACAGGGTCTCTCTGTGTAGTCCTGACTCTTTAAGAAGTCACTGTGTAGACCAAGCTGGACTCAAAGTCACAGAGATCCTCCTGCCTTCCAAGTGCAGGGACTAAAGGCCTGTGCCACCATGTCTGGCAAGAAACAAGTCTGATTTGTAGAGTCGAAAACTTGTTAGCAGAGCTAGTAATTGATCAGACTTTCTGGATGGATACGTATTAGTGAATGTGTGATGTATAACATGACAGTTTATTGATTTATATCAGGACTCCTCCTTGCTCTGTGAATTTACTCTTCAAATAGTCACTGAATGTCGACAGTCCAGACCCTGGTTGAGCAGCGGTATTGATTCCTGCTATCTAGACTTTACGTTCTGGGGAGTGAGGCAGGATGTATAGGTTAAGTTGGAAACGTTACTTACGCTTCCAACACAACTATACAGAACAGGAGGAGTGGTCAAGAAACTTGGAAAGGGTCATTTGAGAAGTACTTAGTATACAAGGTAGCCTTTGGCCAAGGATGTGCAGATACAGCTGGAGGAGGAGAACGCTAAGTTGTGGAATAATGAAAGTAATGCCCAAGGGTGAGAGTGCTCCCATGCACGGATAAGAAAGCTGAGAGGCCATTTGGACTGCTGGTGTAGGCGGGGAAAGGGCCAGGGAGTAATTCCAAGGGGCTCCTGGAAGCCCAGCACAGAAACAGTGATTGTTGACACAGTGGGTCTTTTAGTCTTTGGGTGTGAGAGATTCTTTCAATGAGACTGACTTAGTGATTGTACACAGGATGTGACCCCAGGAAGGGAGGCGACCAGTGTTTCTGGATTCTGTATTTGACTTGAATGACTTCTTGTGGCCTTAAAAAAATAAATATATTTACCTTTTGCTCCCACTTGCAAGGTAAACAGGCTAGGTGATGTTTTGTTGTTGTTGGTGGTGGTGGGGTGTGTGTGTGTGTGTGTTTCCAGGGTCTCTCTTATTGAACTCTTCCTGAATTAGGATTTATTGTTCCTGACCTTGTAAATTGAGAAAGATCATAAATTCTGTAAGTTGACAGTGTTAGGCAGTTGTGTTGAGTGGTGGGCTAGACTGTGCAGTTTTATAAGCAGGCTTTGTGGGAGCTGTGATTGCCTGTGGAAGTGTCAGCTTCTGTAGCCTCACATTCCTGAAGAGTGCATGCTTGTGCCCATAGCTGGCCCTTCAGCTGTGTGCCTACCTCAGGCTGTGGGGATTTCATCAAGGTGACTATCTTTTAGCAGGGCTTATCACTCTGGGGTGCAGCAATGATGAGGGCCTATTTTCTACCCTGTGAGCCTCCAGAGCAGAGGTTCTCATCTTGTGGGTCATGAGCCCACAGGGGTCACAGATCAGCTATTTACATTTCATAACAGCAAAATCACAGTTATGAAGTAGCAATGAAAATAGATGTATGGTGGGGGTCACCACAGCATAAGGAACTGTGTGAAAGGTCACAGAATTACAAAGTTGAGAACCATTGCTCTAGACCCTTAAGAGGAAGCAGGACTTTTGAGGTGCAAGTGGTGTGTTTGGAGGTAGTCTTGAGTACTTCTTCCCAGAATGCAGAATGTAGTGAAGAAACTGCAAAATGACTGTTTCACTAGGAGAAAGTCTTTGTTGCAGAAAAGAGAGAGAACAGCCAAAGGCATCTGGAAGAGTTGAGAGCCGAGAGAAAGGGACAGACTGGACATGGCCAAGGCTAGAGAAGTGGGAATGATAAGAGAGGAAATAGGAGACAATGGGTGTAAGGAGGAGAGCAGGCAGTGGGGACAGGAGGATACTTGTGAATAGGACTTAGGAGCCTGGAGGCCAGCATGAGCTTTGATATGCAACCCAGGTCCATGGTGAACCATTGTCCCTTTTGCAGAGGCAAAGGAAGTGACTCCTTTTGACAGAGGAATTTCACAAGTTCCTGAGAAGTGCTGGATTTAGACCTAAGATCTAACAGTTTTGAGTTTACAAATTCTAGTCCTCCTAATACGTAAGTTGTTGCCTGTAATATTGTCTACCCACAAGCAAATAACACCCAAGGAAGTGTGTTTGTTACTTATTGCTTTACAAGGATGTAACATACACAAAATCTTTGTTTTTTGTTTTCTTTTCAAGACAGGGTTTCTCTGTGTTGCTCTGGCTGTCCTGGAACTCACTCTGTAGACCAGGCTGGCCCCAAACTCAGAAATCTGCCTGCCTCTGCCTTCCGAGTGCTGGGATTAAAGGCATGCGCCACCACTGCTCGGCCACAAAATCTTACTAGATGAAATAAAAGTTGAAATTCTCACATATGTGTAAAATACTAGCTTTTTCCAGTCCTTTTTTTCCGTGAGTTGAACTTCTGGCAAGCTGCTGGGTGGGGCATTTTGTGGAGTGGTTACCAGGAGTCTAATCCCACAAGGTGGGCGGGCCTGGGAACTCAGTCCTGCATGCTCTGCACTTTTACCAGAGTCTTAGGGAGGAGAGCTGAGTCTTCAGATGTTTCTAGGAGCCTAGTCCATGGTCATGGGTTCTTATTTGAAAATCCTTCTAGGAATCTTTTTTGAGGCAAGGACTCATTCTAACTCATGCTAGTCTAGCACTCAGCTGTAGCCTAGGCTGGCCTCAAACATAGGTCAGTTCTTCTGATTAGCCTCAGGTTAGAGACCTGAGTCACCCACCACACACCTAGCAGTAAAAGAAGCTTTATTTGTTTTTAACTAGCATATTTGTGACCAAATCTCATAAAATGTTAAATGATTAAATTTCAACTTACACTCTAATTATCTGATGTGTCAGGAAGTAATGAGAGTGACTCGGTCACCACTTCCATGGACTTCATAGCTATTTTGCCTGCTATGTTCTGCATTAGTTACAATAGCAAAGTCAGATTTCTGTAGGAAAGTAATTTTTTTGGGGGGGGGGGAGGGCAAGGTTAGTTTTGATTCCCTAACCCATGGTGAATTTCATTTGCTTTAGAAATATAGGAATGTCCATCTACCTATAAAGCCATTTATTAAATGCTTTCTATGTGCCAGGCATAGCTCTAAGCACTTCATATAAATGATTCATTTCATCCAGTATTGAATTCTGAAATTGCTGCTGTTATTTCCACTTGGTAAGAAAAAAACTGAAGTAGACTCATCCAGGATCTCAAGGATTGTGGTCCATCGTGTTTTTTCAAAGTCTGTGCTCTTCAATATAATTTTCCCGACTCATACTTGATAGTTAATAGAGTCCTCACAAGTTCAACAGCAGACTTAGATGAAGTTGTATATGACCATAGGATGGCATTGAGGTATACCTTAGTTACTATTTTATTTCTGTGATAAGACACTGTGACCATGCCAATCAATAGAAAGTTTAATCTGGGGTTCACAGTTCCAGAGGGCTAGAGTCAATGACTGTTATGGTGGGGAACGTGGCCTCTGGTAACCAGGCAAGATGCTGAGACAGCAGTTCCTGAGAACGTGGTCTGGTCCACATTCAGGAGATGGAGAGTGCTGAGAATGAATGGTGATGCTTCAAACAGTCCCACCAATATGGGGACCAAGTATTGAAAACAGATGGCTCACTTGGCTTTGAATTTCCTTTAGGCTGTTACATAACAGCCCTCTCCATCAGGAGCCCAGAGGTTTTGGTCGGGGTTGTCCTCTTTGTAAGTGTTAGGATAGAAACTCTGCCTCTGCGCGTGTGCTAAAAGGTGCTTCATTAGAGGGAAGAAACTCTTTTTGAAAACTTTGTGATATGGGCCAGCAAGATGGCCCATAGGTAAAGGAACTTGCCGTGAAGGAGAAAACCTATTCCTGAAAATAAATAAATGCAATTTATTTTTAAAAAGAGAAAACAAAAAAACCTTTGTGATAATTGTCTTTGCCTTTCAGACCATAGTCTTGAGTTTACTCATGAGGTCAATTGGAAATAAGAACACCATCTTACTGGGTCTGGGATTTCAAATATTGCAGCTGGCGTGGTACGGCTTTGGTTCAGAACCTTGGTAGGTGTATGTATTGTGACGTTTTAATTTTTTTATATTATTTGAAAGTTTTATTTGTATGATGTAATTTGATTAAATCAACCCACTACCATCTGCTTCCTGATCCTCTTCCAACTCTCTGACACATCTCTCTCCCAACGTCATAGACTTGAGGTGTGTGTGAACTTAACCCAGAGTCCACAATAGTGCTGTCCATGTGCTCCTAGCCTGTAAGGAGGGCGACCTACAGGGTAGGGCAGCCTCCCCACAGCCACACCCTATTAAAAGGTTCTTTGGTGCTTGCTTTTTTGGTTTTTGAGACATGCTCCCTTTTTCCTTTTTTTTTTTTTTTTAGCTAAGGCTACCTCTGCCTTACAAGTGCTAGTTGTACAGGTGTACATGCCCACGCCCAGCCCTCCTCTTCAGTTTCTTCTCTGCTAAGCTATTGACTTGAATCTATTTCTTGCTGTACTTTAGAGCATGCACAGTACAATTTTCCACATCTATTTGTATATTCTAGAGTGTCTTAAGGCTGCATACTGGCTTTTTCTCCCCTGAGAGATTATTACGCTATTGACTCTCTAAGGAGCATTTAATCTAATCAGTTTGTTACTAGGAAACAATACAGGAATCTGGCAACAAAACCCTGATTACATATTTTGTTTTCCTGGTTAAGAAAAACAAAACAAAAACCAGTGTTCTTCACTGACAAGTTGGGAGTGAGCAAAGACTGCCTACTTCCATCCTGACTTCATGACTCAGCTCAGTTTTTCTTGCAAGTTGGTGTCCTGCAGGATGGTCAGTGTTGGGTTGCCTAGCTCCTCTTTGGATTTGGGTATTAGTAAACTCCAAGAATGTGTTTCAGTGGGTAATGTATTTTCCAGTCCAGCCTTTGCAGAGGTGCCCACAAGTGTGAAATATTTCTTTCAAACAAGAAGCCAGGAGCATCCAGCTTACTTACCCTCTACATTCCCAACATCACAGTCAATCAGTGACCTTTAAGACAAATCACAAATCCTTGGGAACTTTAGAAGACTGCTGGCTTCAGTGTTTAAATACACTTGATGTTTCTTTATTTTATTCTTCAACGCAACTTCTCAACTACCAACAAAGAATATTCTACATTATGGTTTGGAACAACCTATACACACTGTACACCACATACAACCAAGCACCACACTGTGTGTGTGTGTGTGTGTGTGTGTGTGTGTGTGTGTGTGTGTGTGTACACAATAGTTGCTGCTTCCAGAGTACATGAGCTACACCTTTATTAAATGACTACTAGCCCAGAGCCACTTAGAGGAAGAGAGGCAGCACACTTCCCTTCTTCACACAGCCATTGCACAGTCAGGATGACTTGGTTTGATTTGACAGGAAAACTGGAGAAGCAATACTACCATTTGTCTGCTGCTCTGATTACAGGATGATGTGGGCTGCTGGGGCAGTGGCGGCCATGTCCAGCATCACCTTTCCAGCTGTCAGTGCCCTTGTTTCTCGGACTGCTGATGCGGATCAGCAGGGTGAGTCGATTGCAGCCCCATTAGAAGAATAGAATATCATATCTGAGCTTTTCTCTTGCATAAGTACTGAAGCTGAGTGTATCTTTATAATGTTCTAAGTTTGCTACCTGTGGTAAAGCAGGTTCTGAGACACTAATTTCCAGTGGCCATTAGTCTCTTGTCCTTTTTAAAATATTGAATGTTTGGTTCTTTGTGGCTTTTTCATCATTGTGATAAAATACCAAACAGAAACATCTGAAAGGATTTATCTGGGCCACTGGGTCCAGAGAGTCCAGTCCATGGTGGCTAAGTCTCATTGTTGGTCCGGAGGGAGGATGATGTCAGCAGGGGGGATGCGGTAGTAGCTACTCATCATGATGGTCGACAGGGAATAGACAGGATGAAGCCAGGGACAAGATATTCCTCCAAGGACTCACCCACAGTATTCTGATTCTAGGGCCTCCCCAAGTAGCACTGAGCATTCAGCATGCGAGCCTGTGAGAGACACTGGACATTCATGTCCTAATCTACTAGTGAGGGTTCACTGTTGTGCTCTTGTGAGAGGTACCTCAGGGTTCATCGTAACCCTTTACAATTTCCTGTCTAAGAGAAAAGAGGGTTGTGGCACCATGGCAGTCACTTAGTAAATGAGGAAGGAAAAAAAAGCCTGTGGTAAAAAGAAGTTGCAGTTTCATTTAGAAAGATGATCCTAGAGAAATTGAGAATCACTCTGTAGTAGCAAACTGTGTTCCTGACTGATTTACTGCCAAGAGCCAAGTGCTTTTGTTACCCAGAGTTCATCCTAAATGTTCTGTCTGGGCTTGCATTTGCATAGGGCAGTAACTACTGATGGCTTCTCCGGAGCATTCAATGCCGTTAGAGTAAGTTGCTGGTAGCATTAAAAATCTCCATCTAGATTGGTTTCACATTTGCAGGTTTTTAAAGAGTAGGAAAAGGGTAATGTGCTTAATGATGTTTTTAAACCTGTAGGTGTTGTTCAAGGAATGATAACAGGAATTCGAGGATTGTGTAATGGTCTGGGACCAGCCCTTTATGGTTTCATTTTCTACATATTCCATGTGGAACTTAAAGAACTGCCAATCACAGGAACAGACCTGGGGACAAACACAAGCCCTCAGCACCACTTTGAACAGGTAATTCTTCATTCACATATTCTATTTATTTGGCTGGATTAAAGGATAGTTTTTAAAACAAAAGCTTTTGTGTAAAACTTGTTTCTGGTATTAAGTCCTCTTACGGTGTTTGTCTAGCATGACTAGGCCTTAAGTAATCTTAAAAACTAAAGCCTTAGAGACTATTCTGTTGAGTATCACCTCGCAAAATTAGAATGGAAAATCATTTGAAACCCCATTTGTCGGTTTGTACTAATGGACGGCAGCCACTTCTCCATTCCACACTGCTGCTTTCCTTCCGACTTCTGGAGTGCCGCAGCTGTCATCCATCTCTACATGGAATAAGTCAGTTGTGTGTGGTAGGCATTCGTTGACTTGCTTGACAATACCAAACCACATGGACCATTGAGCCAATACTACCAGCTCTTCGGTTTCCTTGATTGAGCAAGAGTTCCCCCAGGCAAGCCTATTTAATGTTGTAGGCCATATACAACAGAAACAGTTGGACAGTTTTGCCCAGAATAAGTGTGATTTGGGCTAAAATAAAAATGTTTTATTTTTGTGGTTAGCAATTCTGTATTTTTGAAACAAACGATTCCACAGGTATATTGATTATTAGCATGTGTAGGATCTGACTCCAAGGCTGCTCCTGTCTCTTCTGGGACTAGTAGACTAAGTAGAGGTGCACAGAAGACCTGTTTTCAGGCTCTGTGCTAAAAGCCATCCACAGTTGTCCAAGTTAAAATACCTTTTCTCCTGAAAAACTGAAGTATTTCATAGCTATTGCTTTAATTGAAGTCACTGACTTAAAAAAAAAAAAAAAAAGAAAAAAATCTGAGCAAGCAGTCTCTGAGCAGTTATTGGAGGCTGGGGACAGGGGGAGCATTTGTGCAAAAAATCTTAACTATTGTTTCTTCCTCAGAATTCCATCATCCCTGGTCCCCCCTTCCTCTTTGGAGCCTGTTCGGTACTTCTGGCTCTGCTCGTTGCCTTGTTTATTCCGGAACACACTAATTTAAGTTTAAGGTCCAGCAGTTGGAGGAAGCACTGTGGTGGTCACAGCCATCCTCACAGTACACAAGCGCCAGGAGAGGCCAAAGAACCCTTACTCCAGGACACGAATGTGTGACCGAAATCAGGAGGACTTTTCCTCTTAGCACCCAGGTCTTAGTTTTCACCTGTAGTTCTGGATGTACATTCCATTTCCATCCACAGCGTACTTAAGATTGTCTTAAGAAATGCCTGCATGAACTCCGTGGGACTAAAGAAAGAACCCGACAGTTCTCCAAAGATGTTACACTTTCTTTCGAAAAGAAACCTTTTGTTTATATTAGCACTCCCTTGCCACTAAACTGTTTTATTACACATCTTTAATTAAAGCTATACATGTAACCCCGCTGTCAGTGCGTTTCTGCCATTTCCTTAGGTGTTGAGCCTTTACCTGCTCGTGCTGACTCAGTGACACAGTAGGCAGGATGGTTATGGACCTGTTTGCTTTAACATTGTAAAACCTGAGTCATTGTAAAATCTTGGGTCAGATAATTCAAAGCCTTAATGCAGATGCACTAGAAAAGAAATGGTAAGAATTGTTTGCATTTAAAAGAACTTGTGGAAATTGTAGAAAATCAGAATCATGTTTCAAGCTTGTTTGCCATAATTTTATTTAAAACATTATTCACTACTGTTCTGAAGTATATCAGCCACTTAGAATTGACATTGGGGTGGTCAGAGCCTGGACACCTGTGTTCTGGCTCAATTTGTTTAAAGTTGTTCTGCTTCTCATACCACTATTCTTTTGATATTTGCATAATCATAAGGACCTCAACACTTGAATACATAATCTAAAAATTATATAGTAAAGCTGGTAGCCTTGAAAATGTCAATGTGATATCTATATGTAGATAAATATATATAGTGGCCTTTCAGGACTGTCACAGTAACACTTTATTTACAGAGCTAATGTTTGTCCTAAATTTTCAGGACCCTAGAAGAGAGCTTTATACAATTACTGATGTGAATTTCTCTAAAAGTGTATATTTTTGTGTCCAGTTATATTATTTAAAAGTGTTACTTTGTAAAAAATGTACATAAAGTATTGTATAGTTTACACTGTTTTCATCTTGTGTGTGGTTACTGCCTAATGCTTTTTAAACTTGGGAGCATTCACTATGATTAAATAAGGTCTCAAATGTAAATATACTGTTAATAAAATTAAATATTTTAATGATTTTTTTCTTTTTAAAAAGGTCTTGATCTGTGAGTCCCTCCCTGTTAGGCCAGTTTAAGCTTTGTTACCTTTAAGGTTTTATTTTTACAGTAACAAATCTTACCTTAACTTACCTTCTCTGCAATGGATTTCTTGCCCTCACCTCACAAAAAACAAAAACTATGAAGATAAAAATACAAACTTTGTAAGTCAACTGGAAATACTTGATTTCCTGAGTACACATTGCAGGTCAGTTATTTTCTAAACATGCTTCTGGCATCTAAAACTCTGAGGTTTCAGTACTTTATTAACAAAGGGCACAGTTTTCAGAAATAGCAAAAGCAACATGTTGATTATTAACACATGTACAGTTATACAACACAAAACAATTTCAAACAAAAGCTGAAGAGGTAGAGCAGAAAGCGCCATCTGTGTGTGTGGACACTTAGCACAGAGCCAGCTCACAACAGCTTGCTGTGGACATGAGCTGTTTATAAATAGTAGGGGAGGGTATCTGTGGGTATATAAACGCTGTGTGTGTCTCACATCCCTTTCCAACGCCTGCCACACGTTCTTACATTTATTTTACAGTAGTTACAACAGCCCTGTGCTGCCAAGAGACTTCTTCCCAGAATAAGTGCTTTCAGGAAGTTGTAGCAATATTCTTACAGCATTGAACTTTTATTACAGCCTTTGTTGAAGACAGCTGCCGGCAGTTGCCATCATCCTGAAAGTGAGACTAAAGATCCCTGTCTTCCTGTGGCCCTTGTAGTTAATGGCACTGCTCAAAATGCCTTCAACAATGTAAAGTACTTGAAAGAAATTTAATGTGTATAAATGTTTACCTGCATGTATATCTAGAAGCCACATACATGCCTGATAACACTCTGGGTGACATACAGTTGTAAGCTGCCGTGTCCTATGAGAGAGTAGCTAGTGCTACTAAGCCATCTCTTCAGCCCCTTGAAACTTTATTTAAAATACCACATGATTGTTACATTTTACAGATAAGATTTTGGGGTCTTTTTTTGTCTTTTGTCTGTTGTTTCATTTTGTTTTTTTGAAACTACTTAATTTCCAAGGAATAATTCTTGGAAGATTTTAATAATGGGAAAGTTGTAACTTCAGATAGTTAACTTTCCTGCTTTATTAGCACTGAGCATAAATTTTAATATTATAAAAGGTACCATGAATTTTTAAGGTATTACTACACTGATGATCTTGTATGCAAGTGTCAAAATTCAACTATGCTCAGCCCAGATGACTAAAGCACTTCAGTCATCTTAACACACTGTCCCAATTATTTTTATATAAAAATTTATTTCACAGATCAAATGTGTCAGAGGAAATAATTTACTCACTATGAATACTTAATATCACTTAAAGTGCTTAAGACTCAATAGGTATACCAACCAAACCCCAAACATCCATACCCAGGAGTTGTTGACTAGCACAAGGTCGAATCCATTGTTTTTAGTTTGATATTTTATCTTACTGATTGGTTATTTTAATTTTCTTTTAGTCTTTCTAAGGGAGAAAGAACATGAAATTGGGTGGGTAGGAAATTGGAGACCATCTGGGAGGAGAAAGAATAAACCAAATATATTGTGTCAGTGATATTCACCTTTAGTCCCAGGTCTTGGGAGGCAGAGACAGGTGGATCTGGGTTTGAGGCCAGCCTGGTCTACATACATAGCAAGATCCAGGACAGCCTGAACTACATAATAGAGAGACCCTGTCTCAAAAACAAACCAAAACAAACAAAAAAAAAAAACCTTTGAAAGTAGTATAAGAAGAACTCAATGTAAAGATCAGTGATCACAGTAGAAGCGAGGTTTTTTACTAATAAAAATGATAGTCTGAATCACAAGTCTTCAGCTTATACTACTATCCTCTGCAGGTGTATCTTTGATTTAGTGTCCCTGTTCAGACCAACTGGTAAGAATCAGATACAATCCAGTGACATGTTCTGAAACACTCTGTTCTGTTCACAGAACACAATACCATTTAGTCAGAGTCATCAGTTTCCTACGTTTGTAAATGGCAGCAGTGTTAGAACAGATCCAAATGATCTAACAGGAAAAGAAAAACATTGGTTTTGTTGTTGATGGTCTGTTAAGTCACTTGAATTTCTAAACTGTCAGAAAGCAGTACAAGGCATTGGGTTAACTGCTTGGTGACTGCCCAGGAAAGTACGATGAAGATGAGGAAGGGAGAACTGTAGGTTTGGAAGATGTCTGTAATGCTCCCAGCATACCATCTTTCTGAAGGTCTGCAAGAGACAAAATACGTAACCTGTTACTACCTTAGTCTTAGACACATTTAATGAAACAACATTGTACCATACTCAGAACACAGGTCTCCTCACCTGAATTACTGAACAGATTCTGGCTGAGTCCACGTAAAGGAATGCTATCTTCTCTTTTCTTCAAGTATTTGGATTCCAATCCTAAATTTTCACCACTTAAAAAAAACAAAACAAAACAATTTTTGTCTTAAATTTCACTTTATTGTTCACTTTCTATGTTGAATGTTCCTAGTTGGCAAAATCAAAATGCTCTAAAATACCTTAATACAACGTTTTTTGACCACCTAAGTGATCACATGATGCCCCAACTTGACAACTCCACATCTGTTACCCTCCCTTGATGGAAGGCTCAGGTGAGGCAAGTGTACAAAACAAAAAAACAAACCTGCATAACATACCTGCAGATTGTGTGAAGGGAAAACATCAATCAATCAGGTTTGGATCCCATTCTAAGGAAACTCTGTGTGTGTGTGTGTGTGTGTGTGTGTGTGTGTGTGTGTGTATGCAAATATTCCAGAATTCTGAAGCTTCAGGAATCTGAAGTATTGCTGGTCTCAAATGTTTTGATTAAAGGAGACTTAAGCCGTATAGTCTTCATGGGTTTCCTAAGCAAATAAAACACTTGTCTGTATATACTATCTTCCTTCTAGAAAAGGTCAAACTTTATAGTAAAAACTGGGATAAAGACTATAAGAAATTCTATGAATACTTTAAGATATATGGCAAACATGGGGGGGATTCAAGTTATGGGGGTTTCTTCAAGAAGAAACATGGGGGTTTCTTCAAGAAGAAAC
>JADRCH010000243.1:4021120-4044431 GCA_019843965.1 Rhynchomys soricoides
TGGGGGTTTCTTCAAGAAGAAACATGGGGGTTTCTTCAAGAAGAAACCAAGTTATATGCTGAGAATATCCTGAGTTTATTGGAGTCAATACTACATACCATTAGAACAGAAAAAGGCATACGTAATACATGACAGGGAAAATACATAACTAAGTTGAAAGTATTAAAAAAACTTTGTACATGTGTGTTTGTTTAATGTGTATGGGTGTTTTGCCTGTATATATGTCTGTGCACATGTATGCAGTGCCCTTGGATGCCAAAAGATGAGTTACAAAGCATGTGAGCAGCCATATGGGTGTGGGAATCAAACCCAGGTCCTCTGGAAGAGCGAGCACCACTGAACCATCTCTGTACCCCTCTTTCTGATACAGGGTTTTGTGGGGCAGTGATCTGTGCAGGCAGTCTGACACCTAGTTGAGCACAGGCTTAAAACTCTGGGAGACCCGCAGAATCCGCAAGGGACCAGAAACGTTATGCCAAGGCTCCTGGGAGGCTTTTGGCTCCAGTCACAGTCACATGCCATGCCCCAAGCCATCTGTGTTAATGAGACACCTAGAGGCTTAGCCATGCCCCTTCCCAGTTACTATATCTGCCACCCCTCTAAGAGAGGGGCAGGGGTACAATTCCATCCACGCCACTCTCCACACGATGAAAATAAAAGTCTTAGAACTATGGGCTGTCTCTTCATCTGGACCTGCCGTGGGAAGCAAGGGATCCGGCCCTCGACTAAGGAGCCGCAGCTAATCTCTCGCAGAGGGAATCCCAGCGCTCCCAGACAGTACCCGTTCACCCAAGCCTAAGCAGCTAGCCCGGCGCCCAAAGCCACAGAGACTGGGTCCTGGCGGGAACCCCAGCTGCACTCCAGCTAGCCCGTCTGTGGCACCCTGCGGCGACTGCGGTGCCCCAGCTAGAGAACCCACGGAGACAACTGCTGCATGTTCCCCTGGCATGGACCCCTCCCCCACCCACAGGCAGGGCCCCGCAAAGGTTTCCCACAGCTCCCACTTGCCCGTTGGACTGTGTGGGAAGATGTGAGGCCACTTTCCATGTGTCTCCTGTCCCACCCAGAGCCGAGCACCATGGGACAAACACGTGGGGCTGCGTTCCACTGCGCCAGTCATGTCCCAACAAGGTCTCACAGTGCAGCCTTGGCTTTTGTATTTACAAAAATCTACCTGTCTCTGCTGCTTGAATGGTGAAATTAAAGGTGTGTGCCACCATGCCTAGCTTTAAAAGGGATTTCTATGTACAGATCCAAATATTTGTTAAAAGCAGTCTTTACTTACAACAAAATCTTTTACTATATTATCTGTGGGGGAATCCTATAATTTAAAACCACATATAAGAAAAATCACTTTATAGCTAAAATTCTAAATTTTCAACTTAAAGTATCTTAGATAAACTGGGCTTGGTGGCACACACCTTTAATCCCAGCACTTGAGGCAGAGGCAAGCAATTTTTCTTGAGTTTGAGGCCATCCTGGTCTACATAGTTCCAAGACAGCCAGAGCTACACAGACCCTGTCTCAACATAAAAGGAAGTCACAGATAAATACCTGGCTTTCAAACACTGACAACATTTTTTTTTTTTAACGTGACTTTTAAAGTGCTACAAAAATGCTGCATCATTAACACTTGCTGTCCTTGAGAAGGCCTGCCTGGGTTGTTCCTAGCACTCACATCTTACGATCCTCTGTAACTCCAGTTCTACGAGATCCTGACACCCTCTTCTGACCTCTGGGAACCAGACAAATGTGTGTGTACACATACACACACAGGCAAAACAGTCATACTCTTGAAATAAAAATATATCTTTTAAAAAGAGGAAGACAATAAGCCGACGTCCACTGGGTACTTACTTTTCCTTATCAGTTGAACAATGCCTGTTAACAGCTGCTCCTGGCTGCCCATCTACGGATGTGCTCGGTTTTGTAAGCTGCAAGTTAAACTGAACCTGTAGGGAGAACACAGCTCATGAACTCAGAACTGAGGCAGTTCCACACTCAGCTGAGTGGTTAGGTTTTGCTTCTTGATAATTCTAGACTATATAAAGATTTTGCCTATTTTATGGCACAAGCACATTCTTTTGAGGCTTAAGAACTTCACTTTTCCTCACCAAAACAGCTCCCATGATAAAAGTGACAAGGTGAAGAATATCAGCAATTCTCCAACAGTTACTCTGATGTGTACACTAATGCATTTATGTCAATTTTAGGACTGAAACTACCCAAGGCTTAGGTGGCCTGGTAGCACATGCCCACATCCCATGTGCTGGAAGGATCAAGAAATAGAAACCAAAATTACAATGAAGTAACTTTTTGCCCCAGGTAGGATGGCAATTATCAAAATAAAAACAAATTAACAAATGTTGGTGAGGATTTTACAAATAAGGATTTCATAGCCTGTTGGTAAGGATGTAAGTAGTCATAGTTGCTGTTAAAACCAATACAGATGCTTTTCAAAACAGTACATATGGAATTACTATGAATCTATTTCCTTCCAGTGTACACCGAAAGGAATCAAAGCCAGAGGACAGAAGAGATAAAGCACACCCACATTCACTGGGCCACAGTTCATCCCAGCCAAGGCAGGATCAGTTTAGGTGCCTATTAACAACATATAAGAAGAAAATATAGTGTGTGTGATAAGACACACACACCAACATGCATACACATGGGGGGTGGGGGGAAAGACTGGTGTTTTACAGAAAATTGACAGAAATTGAAAACATCACCTTAAACAAAATAAGGTAAACACAAGTATCTCTTATTTTCTCTCATTTTTGAAAGTAACACTTCTCCTAAACTAAGAAGGACAAGGAAAAGATACAATGTAGTACTGGGAGCAAATAGGACCAGAGTAAACCTTCAGATCACACACAGTGAAATCACAGTGGTCGCATGTGGGCCCAGCACACTTAAGAACTAACTGTGATTCTCAGCACCAAATACACAGAACAAAACAACCTTATAAGCTACGCATGTACAATTTGACTCCAACCAGCGAGCCACAGACTCTGGAAACTAACTATAGAGGTTCTGCTCACAGGTCACGGTACTTGCTGGAACACTGCACATTTGGGACGTTAAAAATGGCGCAGCAAATCCTATAAAAACAGCTGACACTGAAGAAAGGGTCTATAGAAACAAATCAGACTTTGAAACTACAACAGAGTAAGTATCTTTTTAAAAAGTATCTTCTTTACAATTGGAACAGACTCTATAGAGTCTCACAATAAACTATCCAGAATATAATCTAAAACTACTTAACAAAGAACCAGGAAAATCTAAGCGAATTTACTGAAGAGAGAACACAAAAGATAACAACATAGGATAACCAACATCAGAGTGCAGGAGACGCTTTAAAGCAGCCATTGTAACTGTGCTTTAAGCAGAACAAACACTCATAAAACAAAACAAAACAAAACAAGAAACTGTAGGGCTTGTGGACATATGAACTTGGCGGTGGATCACACGCAAGGTGGATATAAGCTGGTGGCCTAGCTTATACAGGGCCCCAGATTCAGCACCAAGGGAAGGGGACAATAAAAAGGAAACCATTTTAAAACTTAAAAAAGATAATAATCAACGGCTAGGATCAACAGTAGGATGGAATCAACAGAGAAATCAGTAATCTCATCTGGCACAGCACAGCGGTGTAGGAGGGGCTATGTCGTGGGAGGGGCTATGTCGTGTGAGGGGCTGACGGGTGGAAGGCTGGCGCTAAGAGGGTGGATGGATGGGTTTAAGGCCAGTGTGTGCAGAGAGAGACCCTATCTAAAAACATCCAACTAAGGCTTAGGCATGTAGCTTAGTAGCAAAGTGTTTGCTCAGCAGAGAAAACATCCAAACACTTCAGAAAAAAATACATCACGAAAGAGTTTTTTCTTTAAAGTTCCATGATCCAAAAGACCATCTACAATATAAAAGAACCAACTGGCAAGGTGGTACACCCCTGCAATCCCAGCACTCAGGCAGACTGAGGCATGAGGAACATGAATTCAAGGATAGCCTGGACTATATGGTAACACTCTGTCCTAAAATAAAACAGAAATAAGGGGAAACAGATGAGAAAAAGAGAGAGATGCAAACCGACAGAAAACATTTCCAATCATTCTTCTGATGGGGAACACAGCCCGGGCTATATAGGGAATCATCTCAATAAGAAATTGTTTATTATATATTTGGAAACAGGGCTGGTAAGATGCTCAGCAGATTGGGGTGGTTGCTCCTTAGCCTCATAACCTCAATTCAATCCCAGAATTCATAGAGTGGAGAGAGCCCACTCCCACTAGGTTCTTTCTTTTGTTTTGTTTTTAATTGGAAAAGTATGTCACAAAACAGATAAACTAAGGGCAACAGAGAACATGAAACGAGTTTAATCTCAGTAATTTTATTTTGTTGAGATGTATTCTCTATGTAACCCTAGGTGTGCCGGAACTTACTATGCAGACCAGACCTGCCCCTAACTCACATCAATTAGCCTACTTTTGCCTCCCAAGTGCTGAGATTAAAGGCATGCACCACCACTGCCTAGCTCTCTGTAACTTTCAGGGAAATCAAAGTTAAAACTACAATGAGATACTTCCATTCACCGACTACAATGGTTACAATTAAGTTGAGGATTCAGTCTTAGAAGGATGCAGGAGATCTTAAGAATCAAACTGCTGGTAGTATACAGTAAAGCCTTCCTTCCTCCTCCTCCTCCTCTTACTTCCACTCTTTCTCTTCTTCCTCTCCCCCCCCCCCCTTCTTTTCTAATATAAGCCCTATGGAGCCCTGGCTGTCTGGAACTTGATATGTAGAACAGGCTGGCTTCAACTTCACGGAGATCTGCCTGCCTCTGCTTCCTGAGTACAGGAACTAAACATGCGGAGCAGAATGCCAAGCTGGCTTTGAGCTTTCTGCTTCAACCTGAGGTACACGGCTGGACCCCTGCCATGTCATCCCCATCGGTTTTCTTGAAGCGCTAAAGTGTACTGTAGACAGTACAGTTGTTTAGAGTACGATAAGGCTATAATTCACAAAGAAAGACACCCTTAGTAAAACATTCAACCTATATGATTTTTTTCATTGTTTTTACTGTTTAGGGTTCATGGTTTAAAAAGTATGGAGGGGCTGGAGAAAATGACTCAGCAGTTAATAGCACTTGAGTTGTTGCAAAGGTCCGGAACGTGTTTCCCAGCACCCGGTTAGTAACAACCACGTGTAACTCCAGCTTTAGGGGTGGGGAAACTGTCTTCTGGCCTCCAGACACTGGCACACACGTGGCACACACACAAATATGCACACATGAATAAAAACAAATCTTTAAAACAGAAAATTCAGAGATCATAAAAGGTTCCGAGAAGAAAACGGTGTGTGTGTGACAGCTCATTGGACAAAGGAGCCTGTGGCCCAGCCTGAGGACCTGACTTTAATCACTGGAACCTAAATAGTGGATGGAGAGAACTGGTTTCCACAAACTGTCTTCTGAATGCCCCACCATTACACACGCACGTGTACACACACACACATGCACATGTACATACAGAGGGAGAGTAACACACACACAGACAATAAAATGTAATTTAAGAGTCAGACTCAGAAGCCTGAAGTTCCTCTAATTCTAGCTACTTGGGAGCAGAGGCAGGAAGGTGGCCACCCAAGACAACATAGTAAAACCCATCTCCAAACAACAAAGCAAACAATAGAGACCACCCATTTTACCCATATATTTAAGAACATGGAACTAGACACCAAAATACTAGTTGTAATGGTGATGATCAAGACATAAACAGAATATGAAAAAAATATTTGCTAGTAAATCAGGTGTGAGAGGAGAAGTGTGGCCACTTAGAATTCGCTGGCTCTAAGCCTGCCCCACAAACATGAAATGACTCTGGTCAGAATGACGTTAGCAATCTCTCTTCAGCTTGGAGACTTAGTAAAGCAATGAGTAAGAATGTCGAGCTGAGCAGGACAAAATGCAGCAGACTGATGCCAGGCCTTATAAACCGCAGGGACTCTGCAGACAACTGCTGCATGCACTCCCTTTAAGCACATCCTACAGAGTCAGTCCTCATCTACTACATTATCCATCACTTGGCTACCTTTGGTCCAGAGACTGGATGGCTGGTGGTCTTGGCAGCTACTGCATGAGGAAAAGCACTTGGGAATGCGAAGGCAGAGGAGACCGGGTAGCCAATTCCACAGCCTGGGTAATTTAGTCTATCAACCTAAAAAGCAAAATATAAAAAAGTTGAGAAATATTTCTAAATTATAATCTGAAGTATTTGCTGGCCTAGAAGGCATTAGGGTTTGCTAGTAATAATTACTGGTTAAGAGCAATATCTCAGAGGCCAATTTTCTCTAGCAAGATATCACAAAATTCTGCTTTTTCATAACCAAAGGCTGGGGTCTTTTTGGTCCACCTAGAGGGCCTTCCAGACTAGCTTTGCAAGTATGGTCAAAGAACCTACTGGGCTTGCTTGCCAATGAATGGAGCTAAAACAAAGACTACCGAGGCCCTCGGTTTATCCAGCCTTACTGACAGAGAAGGTATGAAGAAGAGTGAGAGAGGAGTCATCCATAGTCCATTCAGAGAGAAAATAATTTTGTCAGATTGGGTAAAAACACAGTGTCTGTGTAAATAGACAAGTTGAAAAAACGCTTCGTTAGAGAAACTATAGCTACAAACATCAGCCAGGACAGAAAGCTGCCTTGCCTTTCTGAAGCCTAGCAAACTTCTGTGTTCAGCTATGACTGAACTGTGTTCTTGTATTTATGTTGACTCGTCACGAGCCCACATGTGATGATGATACTCTGTGTAATTGCTATGTTCAGGAGGAGAGCCTAGGTCTTTAGTGTAATAAGCAAGTGCCCAGCTCTCTCAGTCTTGCCGCCCTACAGTAGCAGGCCACCTCCTGGCTCCAAAGAGAGCTGCCTTTCTTCTCCCCCCATTCCTTGGGGGGGAGGGGAGCTAGAAATGTCTACCTCATGATGCTCACTCAGACTCTAGAACCAACAAAATCCATGTTAACAAAGCTACCCATCTCTTTGTAACTGCACACATACGAGAATGTACACACATCCATATACTCATAATCATGGAAAGGCATGAAGAGTGCTCTTGGAATACAGCCTCTTCATTAAGAACATGTGTGTCTAAGCTGAAGTCAAGGGCAGTATAGACCGTCTCCTACTGAGTAACTGTGGGCCTTGAGAAGCACCCCTCCCATGTCATGCTTACCACATTCAGGCTGGGAGACAGCCCGCTTCTGACGGTATTGCTGGTGGAATGTGTGGGTGGGGTGGCAGAGCTTGCCAATGTGTCTTGCTTTCTTACCAGCTGATTTTCATTGAGCTCTTTGTTTAGCCATGTGATTACTTAAAAAGGGGAATAAAAAGCAAAAGAACACATTTTAGCTTTTATTTTTCAAATAATTTACTGTAAGTACTTTTTTCCCTTTTTTTTTTCCCAGACAGGTCTCAATGTAGCCCAGGCAGGCCCACAATTAATAGTGTTTCTGCCTCAGTTGCTCAAAGGCTCAAATCACAAGTGTGCAAGATCATACCAACTCTAAGTAGTCTTCTGTAGCACTCAGTCGCTAGAGCTGCTTTACAGCACAGTCACACAATGTAAGTTTGGATACCTATTTCTAGTTACAGACGCTAATTCCATCAAGAGCCACGCGGAACTTCTTATTCTATTGCTCTCCCAAGGACTTGCTTCAGCAATTCAAAATCTCTGACAGTTTTTGCTTCTAAAATAGTATCTTTCAGACGTGTAAAGTACACAATTTGAAGTCTTGGAACTGAGAAAACGTTCAATTAAAGTTTAATCTTGCCAGGCATGGCATTACATGCCTTTAATCCCAGTACTCAGCAGGCAAGAAGCAGGCAAAGCTGCACAGGAGACCCTAACTCAAAAACAAAACAACAAAGCAAATTGGCCGGGCAGTGGTGGCACACGCCTTTAATCCCAGCACTTGGGAGGCAGAGGCAGGTGGATTTCTGAGTTTGAGGCCAGTCTGGTCTACAGAATGAGTTCCAGGACAGCCAGGGCTACACAGAGAAACTGTCTCAAAAACCCAAAAAAAAAAAAAGAAAGCAAATTATTTATATAACAATATTTTCATTTACCTGCATTTTTACTAATTCAAATAAAAATTTCAAAACTACGAGCCTTCTTTACAGAAAAATATAACATTACTTACATTTTTCATTATTTTTCAAAAGTTGTTTACTTTCTTCGAGTTTCTGAACTGTAGTTTCTAATTGTTCTTGTAATCTGCATACCTGCAATATCATCAGAATGAGTCAAAGTAAAGGTTAGACTAACGCAATGTGCACTATTGTTCAATCACTGATATTACTACAGCTAAGTGAGAATGAAGAAGTCAATCCAACTACGTAATAGTTAATCACAAGTGTGCATACCTGCTCATTCTGTACATCTGAGAACCACGGTATTGGAGCACTGATGACTAACTCTGCAACTAAAATGGTCTATTATAACACCGAGCTAATCTAGTGGCGTTTGGTTAAGGGGGAAAGGGACAAAGCAAACTGTCTTCATACAACCAAACTCAAGTTCTACTGTCCATGTGGGGAAGCAGTCCTAGCACAGAAACAGGGGCAGGGACCACCTCTTGCTCTTTGGCTCGAAGAGACTGCCCAGCATCCTGTGATTCCTTTCGCTCCTTTTGTAGCATTTCTTCTTTCTCAGCCAATAGTTTTTCTTGCTGAATAGTAACTGTATTCTTCAGTTTCAATTTACCCATCAGAGTTTTAAGATCTCCTTGTAACTTCTTAATAATCTCATTTGCCTATGAGAAAGCCTCATATGAGTATTTATGTAACCAAATGAAATATTAATAAATATTTGGTTAAACATTTCAAAGCGAACCTTTAGAAGTTCTGCTGATAATGATTTTATTGTAGCTTCAAGTTTTCCCAGTTGTATCTGATTTTTCTCACCATTTTCTTCTAAAGCCACCTGCTAGGAAAAACAAAACACAAGTAAGACACTGAGTTTGTTCATGGGAAGCATCATCAGTACATGTAGGAAATGTGATCTATTCAAAATTTTACAATGGACCTTTTGCTCTTGGATTGTATCGAATGCTTCTTTTGTTCTCAGAACAAGCTGGTCTTTATCTTTGATCTCCTGTTCTAGGACTGCCACTTTTGTTTGTAGCTGGTTGATATGCTTTTCTTTCTCGTGGCATTCAGTATCCAGAGTACAGTTCTCTCTTCTCAGAGAAAGGACCTCTTGCTTGGCCCGCTGCAGCTCCTGGAGGTTGGTTGGGGGAAGGAATTATTATGCATCATCAAACCAGTTGAGTTCTTTAAAACTAAGGTGTCTTGGGGCCAGAGAGATGGTTCATTGGATAAAAGCACCAACTCCGCTTCCAGAGGATGCAGTTCGATTCTCAGCACCCACATGGCAGCTCACATCAGTCTGTAACTGAGTCCCAGGAAATCTAATGTCTTCTTCTGGCTTCTACAGACATGAGGCACACACATGGTAAAAAGGCATATATATAGACAAAACATCCATACACAGAAAAAATAATAAATAACATTTAGAAACAAAGCAAAACGAAACCTCATTACCTTAAAAAAAAAAAAAAAAAAAAAACTTTCTAAAAGACTTAAAAGCCAAAAATTTCTTCAAGGTAGGCCAGTGGTATCTCTCTTCACGGCACTCAGGGGCTAGGGCAGAATCATTATAACCTTGGGGTTAGCCTGAGCTGCATAAACCTTTTATCTCAATCCAAAAAAACAGTTTTTATTAATTTTGAGGTTCTAGTATGTTTTATAAAAGCCACGAAAATCTCTCCAGTGATGTGTATAAGTATAGATCTGGATACAACTGTAAGACATACTATTAATTCAAATATGCCAAGGAGAAGATGAAACAATTTTGAATTATGAAAAAAAAAATGCTATAACTTCTTAAAATTTATAACAAGAATTTTCTAACTTACTAAGTGAATCTAAGAGTAGGCAGGGGTGGGAGTTATGGCTGTAGAATTAGTGTTCTCTGGTTGACTATAAGTATGGTCTTTTAGAATGGAAGCTGATACGGTGTAATTTTTCTATAAGACTTATTTTATGTGTATGAGTGTCTTTCCTGCATGTGTGTGTGCAACACATACATGCCCGGCGCTTAGAAGGTCAGGCAAGAGCGGCAAATGAGAACTGCAGTTATGGATGATTCTGAGCCACCATGGGGGTGCTGGAGTAGAACCTGGGTCCTCTGCAAGAGCAACAAGTGCTCTTAACCACAGAGCCATATCTCTAGCCCCATACCATGTAATTTTACTATCTACTTCTTATAATATAGTAAAATTATTTTCTATGTCAATAAATATGTTAACATTTCTGAATTTTTCTTTGGTTTATATTTAAAGCAAGGAAAAAAGCAAATAACTGTTAACTAAAAATAGATCTCAAAACAATCTAGAATAAATCATTTCTCAATAAGCTAACAGCAACCCAACTGTAACTAATCTAAATCTGGTAATACCTAGGGAATTGTTTTAACAAAAAATATGTAAGATAACTTTATAGTACCCAACAATGAATGGTTTTCAGAGCAAACTTTGGTTTCAGACAGACTGGACTTCAAATCAGAACATATGTACTGGGCAGCTGTGGAAGACTTTCTTCTTTCCATGTCCTCATTTATAAAGTTGTCTTGACACGTGTGCACTCATTTTTTAAGCACACATGCATGTAAGTAAATTTTAAATAATCTTTAATGCAGGTTCCTGGGAAGGAAGTGACATGAGATCACACTTGCTTTCTTGGGAGACAGGGTCCTGAAGAAAGAGAGAGCAGGCATAGAAGCCCAAAAGGGCACGAGACTGGGAAGAGAGAGCTGCCAGGGAGAGCATGCTAGGGACCTTGACAGGAGACAGACCCTTTAGTTCGTTCTCAAGAACAAAGCAGGTTCTGTCTCTTAATGGTTTTCAAGGGGTGAGCAAACTTCATACCATGTGATACAGTCTGGCCTGGCCTATGTACCAAGGGGTATGAAAACAGGCACCAGGGAGGACCATAGCTTATCTGGAAGCTGTATAAGTGGGAAGGGCTGCAAGACCCAGCCTAACAAGCTTATCTATTCCTCCCCCAGAGAGTTGCAGAGACTCATGGCCTGATATCTGGTAGAAAAAGGCCTATGATCTAACATATACATACCCCCAAATACTTCAAAAATCCTTATGTAAACTGCCTACAACATACTGACTGCAGACAGTAAATATCCAATAAATGATAATTACTTTAGGACACTAATGCCTACAATGTTTAACTTCACATAGTTACAAAACTGAACCCTCAGTGATAAAGCAAAGTTCCTCAAGCAGAAGGTACACTCTGTAGGTGCTCTGCAAATCTTGGAAGAGACAATGTGGAGTTAGGGCTTACACAGGAACTGTCCCCACATGCTGGATCTCCAGACAGAAGCACTGTACTGGGAGGTGGTGGAAACATGGAAGTGGGGCTTAGCAAAGGAAAGTAAGTCACAGGAAACATGTCCTCAAGAAATGTATTGTGGCATGTCCCCGTGTTATCACAGTTCTCCCTAACCACTTCCTGACCACTGTGAAATGAATAGCCCTCTTACCACATGCCTCAACTACATTGCATCGAAATCTATGTACAGCCAAAATGAAGCTTCTGAAAGAGTGAGCCAAATAAATGACTCCTTCCTTAAGTTTTTTACTGAATATTTTCTCACTGCTACAAAGATAACTAATACAATGGGGTTATATAAAAAACATAATTGCCAGGTGGTTGCGGCGCATGCCTTTAATCCCAGCACTTGGGAGGCAGAGGCAGGTGGATTTCTGAGTTCGAGGCCAGCCTGGTCTACAGAGTGAGTTCCAGGACAGCCAGGGCTATACAGAGAAACCCTGTCTCGAAAAACCAAAAAAAAAAAGAAAAGAAAGAAAGAAAGAAAGGCTTTAACAACTAGAAACAAGCTAAGCATGGTGCCACACACCTTTAATCCCATCAACTAGGAGTTAGAGGCAAGCAGATCTCAGTTCAAAGCTAGCCTGGTCTACAGAGTTCCAGGACTTCCAGGGATACACAGAAACTCTATCACAAAAAAACAAAGCAAACAAACAAAAATCAGAAATAGTGGTGCATGCCTCTAGTCTAGCCACTAAGCAAAGTAAAGCCGGCTTGAGATCAGGAGTCTGAAGCCAGTCTTGGGGACATAGAAAATCCTGTCTAAAACACATAAAAATAAATCTGAAAATAACTTCTACTAATAGAGACTATCATTAGTGTCAAGGCACCCACAAATGTGCTGTAGCAAACACCAATACTGTTCACATTTCTCTGATGTGCAAGGTTTGAAGCTCACTGCAGAACACTTGCCAAGTACGCAGGAGGCCCTGGGTTAAATCCCAGCAGTGCAAAACTAACATTTCTGTGTGCTTGAAAGAAAGACAGGCAAATAACAGATAGGTTACAATCCTCTCTTCCCCTAGCAAGCAAATAACATCAGAACTCCGTGCTGCAGCCTCAGTATCTCTAAATGAGGTTAAGAGTAGCACCTAAATACGGGGTTAATTTCTGAAAGTCACTTCCACAGTGTCTGTCATTACCTAGCACATGCTCAGTAAGCTATTGTCTAGCAGTAGTATTCTCACCGGTCATTCCACTTCATAGAGCTGCTGGACTAAACGTGTCAACCCTGAGCCCAGAGAGACACGGACACTGCAGTCATATTAAAAGGAACTGAAAGAATCTGAGGGCTGCTCCTGTGAATAAATATTCCAACTCCAAACTAAAACACCCAGTTTGTCTCCGTTCTGTTAGCACTGTCATCACATTTACTACTCCCTGTTTTCTTTGCAGTGAGATGATCACTGTAGTGCCACAATCACTACAGATCAGTGCAGAGCATCCAAGGGAACAGCACCCACTCAGCAGCACAGTAACCACAGTAAAACCAAGTGAGCCAGCAACAGTAGCCAGCACCTAATACCTCTTCCACACCAGCAAGCTTTGCTTTCAGTTCTCTGACAGTGGAGTCTCCTTTATACTTCCTCTCGGTGAGCTCTTTATTAGCTGCCTCTAACTCGGACAATCTGTTTTGTAGCTGGTGGATATTTTGTTGATGGAGGGCTTCCAGATCCTTTTTCTGTTGTTCATGCTGCTGTTGGTACTGAACTTGTGTCTATTGTAGAACAGTATGTCAAAGAAGAAAGAACAGAAATATAAAACAGAATTTCTTCATCATTTTTAGATTTCCCTGCTTAGAAAAAGTCTGTATCAATTACAGATTTCATGAAAGAGCAAGTAAGGTAAACAAAGGTAATTTCCAACACTGAGAAGGTGTATACCCAAGGATCAAAACTTCAAAGTCATTTTCTGCTACACAGCAAGACTGAGGCTATCCTTGGCTACACAAGACTCTGTCTTAAGAAACAGCCTAACCATAGTGGTAGAGGCAGAGAGGTAGATAGTCCTACTCAATAAGGAGTAAAAATATAAAAAATCCCTAGTCACGAATACTGTTCAACAAAAACGTAGATGAACTGTAGATGTCTAGCACGATGATGTAATTTGGCTGGCAGTAACCAAAATTTCAAAGCCACCAAGTTTGGCAAAAAGTCAATCTAAGTTGTATCTGAATGACAAATAACAGCTGTGCAGCATCAAAAAGAAAAGTATTTGAAATGATATAGAATAGTACCTTATGCTAATTTTTTAAAAAAAGTTATAATCAATATATCTAATAAAATTTTATTAGCATAGGATAAACCCCAAATGGACATCTATAATCATAATTTACCTTGCTACAAATTTATAAACAGTTTTAAATTGTATAGCACTTATATATACACATAGAGAAAAGTCTACAAAACTACATCAAATTGTCTGCACTGAGTTGAGCATCAATATAACAACCTTAAGGGAGAACGACCACCAGGCTAACCACAGAGGTCTGAGGGCTGGGAAATAGAATACAATAAAATGCCTAGGTTGTAGGCCTCCCCACATGCATGCAGCAGATGTGCAGCTTGGTTTTCTTCCATGTGGGTCTTGAACAACTGGAATGGGGCTATCCCAAAAGCTGCTGCCTGTTTGTGGGATGTGCTCTTCTAGCAGGACTGCCTTGTCTGGCCTCAGTGGGAGAGGATTCGCC
Source organism: Rhynchomys soricoides (assembly GCA_019843965.1). Classification (NCBI taxonomy): domain Eukaryota; kingdom Metazoa; phylum Chordata; class Mammalia; order Rodentia; family Muridae; genus Rhynchomys; species Rhynchomys soricoides. The sequence goes on from JADRCH010000243.1 coordinate 4,035,273, forward strand.
TGGCCCTGCAGGAGACTTGATATGCCTGGGGGTTGGGGGTGGGGAGGTACCCAGGGAGCCCCCACTCACTCAGAGAAGGGGAGGAAGGATGAGAAAGGATTGTGGAAGGGGGGCAGTGAGCAGGATATAAAGTGAGTAAGTTAAAAAAAAAAAATACTAACTAGGAAAAAATTCCATGGCTGACTACATAATCTTTGAGTAGTAAGACTGAAAAACAAGCTTTTAATTTTGATTTTTATGTACTTGTTAGAAGGTTGAAAATTTTAAAGCAAGCATGTATTACTTTTATAATCAATGGAATAACTAAGAATAATTTTAAAAATGACATTTTCCAATTGCTTTTAGTGTTCTTACCTGCAAGGCTTTTTCCTTCTCATTTGTTAACTCTTGAGAATGCTTATTCGTCAGTGATGCTGTGTGTGAGGCCCATTCACTCCGCAATTTATCTAATTCTTGCATTTTTTCTGACAACGTCTACATTAGAGGTCGGTACAACATATTAGGACAGTCTCTTGAATATGCTACACTCAGATTAGAACACAAAGTACTTAAGAGGGTACTGCAAAGGAAGTTCCAGCTCCTGAATGCATACTGGAAGCTTTTCCCACAGATGAAGTTAGGAAGTCAAGATGAGTCTGGAAACAGTTGTCACTTCATCTACTGCTTCAGCACCAGGTCTCTCCTCTGACATTAAGAGACTGGGGATTAAGTCTCTCCTAAGTTGACTTCTTATACTTAAGCACAGCAGCGTGTCCCCAAGGGACACATCGCACAGGAGTGTTCTCTGCCTGCAGTCATGTTGCTTATTAAGTACTTTCACCCTAGAGTTCAAAGGTGAAGGGCAAAAGTGTAGTGGGTATGGCCCATTGAAAGGATTAATTCTTTTAAAAAAGAGGGGGGGGGAAGGAGGGAGGGAGAGAGGAAGGAAAGAAGGAAGGAAGGAAATAAAGCAAGCAAGCTTGATTAATTTATTTTTATGCCCATTGTTGGTTTGCCTGCATTTATGTCTGGTTCCCCTGGAACTGGAGTTACAGACATTGTGGGCTGCCATGTGGGTACTGGAAATTGAACATAGGTCCTCTGGAAGAGCAACCAGCGACTACGGAGCCATCTCTCCAGTCCCCAAAGGATTAATTCCGGTCTTAACACAGGAAGGAAGGGAAAGAAGATAGGAACTGAAAAGCCATTTTAAGCCAGACAAGTAAGATGAATAAAATGAAAGGGCTGACAAGAGCTGCCGACCTAAGTTTGACTCCAGAGACCCATAGCGAGAGGAGAAAAGCAAACATGCCTACACACACACACACACACACACACACACACACACACACAATTTTAAGAGTAATCATTTCTTTAAAGGAAAGAGAGTAAGTGATAGATGCTAAGCAGTGTCTTATTTAATAATGACTTAGAAAAGGTGTCCTATGCTAGGAGTGGCAGAAATGTTTGGGTGGAATTAAATATCTAAAAGAAAGCATCAATTAAGATAATTAACTGTGGGGAAAGAGGCAATCTATTTTGAAAGAAGATACACAAAGGCTTGGTTTTAATTGTAGAAAGAATTGAGGACCAATTTTGGATTACTTACAAAGACAAAATGATATCTGAATTACCTCTTGTGTAATGTGCAGTTTCCTGGTAACATCATCTAGTGATTTAGTCAGTGATAATTTTTCTTCCTATTTATAAAAGTAAAATTATACAGCTTATAATTGAATGCAATCATCCACAGCCAAGTACCAACATCATGCGAAGAACCTGCTGAACATGCAAAAACTCAGGCCTTTTAAACTAGAGCCTACATTTGCACAAACCCCCAGATCTCTGTGCCGTGAGCACTCACTATGTAACTGCCTAAAGCATTTAACTGACATTTATTTCTTAAGCAGAAACACCATGCTGTTCTTGTACCACATACTTTATTTGGCATTTTATAATATTCAGAACATGTTCATATACTTATTTTCAATACACATACCATAGCACACAATTTAAAAGAGGAATAATTTCTTTAATGGAAAGATAGATGCCAAGCAGTCTTATTTAATGATGACTTAGAAAAAGTGCCATATGTTAGGGTGGCAAGTTGTGTGTTCATACACTTATCTGCTGGCTGATAAAATGGTGACATGGAAGGTAGGTGCCTAAAGTCAGAAGTTATAAATTTCTGGATCCTAAACTTCTCAACTGCTAGTCTAGTTCTAGGCTTAGTTCTAGGCAGTATCTAAATGAAAAATAATGAAATTCACTACAGAAAAAGCGGTGGGGTGGTGGGGTGTGCGCATATGGATCCACAGTGATTTACAAAGTACTCAGGTCCCTAGTTTAAAAGAATAACTTAAATTTAAAAACTTACCTTGCTACATTTCAAACAGCCTGCTAGAAATTTCTTTATTTCTACATCATTTCCAGGTAAAAGCTTTAGTGACAGGTGAATAAGATGCTTAAAAGGATTTGTCTCTACTATATTTAAAAATACCGGCGAGTTATCCAAAAGAGCAGCTGAAGAAATAAGCTGCAGCAGAAACCTTTGAAGAGAGAAGTCACATTATGACATACTTACAAACCTGTGTGACCCTGCCACTGTATCACACACACACTCCTCAACTCAAGATGCTCAGGGGGAGAAATTAAAAATCACTGGACAAAGAGAAACAGGAATATGTCAGGGTGTGGAGTGAGGCATGGTCCTAATGTTCACACTGGGAGACAAAAAGGAAAGGGAGAAAGCAAAACCTAACACACACTCATCAACCCCGGGGGGCCTAAGTCCCAGCTCCTTACTCTGACAGCTTCCCTGTAAGTAAGAATTATCGGTCTCTCCCTTTCCCTATACACTCTCAGAATGATCCCATAGCCTTGATCCATAAGAGAAAGTTCTTTATAGAGAATTAACGCCTAATAAACATGAAAAGGGGGCCAGGCATGGTGGTAAGAGCCTTTAATCCCAGTACTAGGGAGGCAGAGGAAGACGGATCTCTCTGAGTTTGAGGACAGCCTGGTCTACATAGTAAGTTCCAGAACAACCAGAGCTACATAGTGAGACCCTGTCTCAAAATAATAAGATAAAATTTAAAAAAGGCAGGGGGGAATGGTACAGAAAACATTTACGTTTCCAACAAAACAGTATTTTAAACAATACTCATCAGTTGTTCAAGCTGAAAAAGTTCCTTGTGAATTTTACATGAGCAGGTGTCAGCAGCATGTGACCATGTCCATAAATACAATCACAAACATAACAAATGATAAAAACCAAAATGTTCTTAAACAGTTCAACAAGCTTGGGGTTCCAGGTGTCTCAGCAGTTAAGCACAGATGCTGCTCTCTCCGAAGACTTGAGTCTAGTTCCTAGCTCCAAGCTCAGAGAACTGCCTGACATCTGCCTGAAGCTCCAGGAGGTTTGACACACCCATCTGGCCTCTAACAGTATATGCTGGCATATACACAGAGACACATAAATAAGAAATAAATCCTAGAAAAACCAATGTTTTTTTAACATCAACTAACTTTAAAAAGTGAATCAAGACATGAAAATTAAGGGTCAAACATTTCTTATTTTAGTCAAGATTTCTTAAAATTTGGGATTTAGTTGAACCCTAATCCCAGTTAAAAAAAAATAAACTGGAGTATTTGCAATACATGGAAAATAATTTTGCCAGCACTCATCTTGCAAAGGGGAGTCTAGTGCTCCGGCCTCCCAAAGCCTCACCTTGGAGTCTCTTTCACATGCTCCTGCATACACTGCTGAAGGAGGTCTATAAACTTCTGTGGAAAAGCTAAGAAGTCCACCAGGAGACCTTGCTGCAATTTTAAACTACACAGAAAACAGAAAAACAGCTTTTCAGAAACTTAATTATTATCTTTAGTTGTAATTCATAGAATAAAATATTATTTACTAACGACATTAATTTAAAAAAATTAAACTAGGGAGGTTTTGATATGTATCAACCTTATCTAACAGGAGTCATGAAATTTAGCTGAAGCATCAAATTTCTGAGCTGTTTAAATGGAATTCTGATAATCTATAAGACATTCAACTTTAAAAATACCCAGTAAACTGTAGGGCAGTCAATATTCCCAGAATAACTTACCACCTGAACAGATGTGTGTTTCAAAAAAAAAAAAAAACTAGTATAAATGCAGTGTAACATTTAGAAAATAATTCCCAGACTATATGTAGGCCCAGCAAAAAAACTAAAATAACTTACCTTTGAAAATCTTCCTCAGATATAACAAGGTTATACAGAAAAAATGGATCTGTATCATCAGTCAGACGAATGACTAAATCCTAAAGAAAAGATTTTTTTAGTATTTCTAGTCAAGCTTTTGTAAAAGTTAAATTATTCAAAACAACAACATATCAGTCATACTTCAGAGTCCTGCTTTAGGGTGCTGCTCATCCTTATTAGTCTTTAGAGTGTGATCATCTTAACTGGGGGTAGACATTCGGCTCCCAGATTGCTGTTTGGGGTGTGTGGAAACTGACCAAATGCCCGAAGTTAAAAGTATTTTCTATGAGGCCCAGAGAAATTTATATACCAGCTCTGCGCTCCGCGGCATCATGGCAAGATTAAATAAGTGTATTTTTTTACTTCCCTCAAATTAACCTGTCTGGTATTTCAAAAGCAGCAAATATAATCAGCAAAACTGACAGCTACTCAAGAAAAGGAAGGGCTCTTGTCACTGAGATACAAGATGAAGTATCAGGTGACAGGTCTCCAGGGCTTCCCAGGAGGCCACCTCCTCCAGCTGGCCCGAGGGGAGGGTCCATCTGCTTCTTTTCTAATGAAACGGGGTCCCTCTCATAAAGACACCCGCCAGGCTGTCAAACTTAAAGTGCAGCAGGGCATCATAGAGGGCAGGGAGGTACAAAAATTATGAACTTCAAAGGACAAAGAAAAGGGGCGATGGGGGAGCTGGGACTAACAAAGAACTTGAGAAAATCTACTCATTTCTAAGCAGCTGGAAACACTGGAGCATTTTATCAGTGAAGCTAAAAACTGCAGAAGTACCACACGTAAAATTAACAAGTACCAATGTATACTCTGTGTTCTAGAAAATCAATGAACTGGAGACTCACTCCGCCTCAGAACATCCTGTGGCTCAGTAACTTCTACTTAAATATTTCTTAAAATTCACCTCAGATGCTACAGAAAACCAATAAGCTAACACCTAAAGTCACCACCAACTACAAGATGCTTGCATGTGCTCAGAGAAAGCTGCAACAAGGAAACCAGATGCTACACTTAGGCCCATGGCCCATACTCTGAAGATTATTGTTGTTGTTGTTGTTATTATTATTGACAGGGTGTCAATTTTGTAGCTCAGGTTGCATCTCAAAAAGCTCTCAATCCTCCTGCCTCCTCTTGAGTGCTGGGATCACGAGCATATTATCACCATATTCAACTTAATGTTAAAATTCACATGGAATTTATGCTCAAACCAAAATGTAGAGTAAGGTGATCTTTTAAATGTTCAGGGCAAACCCAGATCATTACATCAACCCCTAATTCTTCTTGGATTTAGTAATGCATGGTATAATTACATTTAAATTGCTGACTTAGATTTCACCACCCTAGACTTACAACAGTTATAAAATGACCCAAAATTTAAAAAAAAAAAAAAAAAAAAAGGACTTAACAAAAGAGGAACCCTTTAAAAATAATCCAGCAATTGTATCTCAGTACCAAAAAGATCAAGGTCAGGGAGACCCCAAACAGTACACCACGAGCACAAAGGGGACAGTGGAATTCCTAATCCCTTGGGGAGACTGCCAGGGTCGGCGGTGTGCAGTATAATGGAGAGCGGTGTGCAGTATAATGGAGAGCATCCCCGGGAAAGCCGCCTTAGTGACTACAGCATGACTACGTTGGGTAAGAAAAGATCTCATTTTCTCAAAACAGAGCAGAAAAACCAAACCACAGCAATAATCATGACACACACAAGTGATCATATTTCAAAAAAAAGAAGTAAATACAAACCTTTCTGTGTACTGGATTAGAAAGTGACTGCAGTTCAATGCTCACTCTAACGCCCCCTCTCCTGTAGGAAAACACATGACCAACTCAGAAACGTTCAAGCACCATGAATTTTGCTATGTTCACATCAGTTAAAGTTTTGATCCTAAACCACAAGACTCTCCACAGGTGCCCTCAAGCTTATGAACAGAATTTTAGAAAGCACACTGAACATTAAATTTTAAGTCTATATTGCCCCTCTACTAAGTAACCTGGTCGTTTTTAATGGAAGGCTAAATATTTGTCACTTTTTTAAAAAAAATTATTTATTTTTATTTATATGAGAACACTAGCTGTCTTTAAACACACACCAGAAGGAAGAGGGCATCAGCTCCCATTACAGATGGTTGTGAGCCACCATGCGGTTACTTGGAATTGAACTCAGGACCTCTAGAAGAGCAGTCAGTGCTCTCAACCGCTGAGCCATCTCTCCAGCCCATATTTGTCACTTTAAAAATGGAGATGCTATAGATTAAATATGATGAACCATCAGGCTGTCTATTGCTAGTATTCTGGTAAATAACTTTACTGCCAGGTTCTAAAAAAGCATCTACTAAGAGGTATTCCATTAATTCAGTAACAACTTGTAGGTCTAAAAATTACCATTTTAATGATCAAACTGACTTACAAAGATATAGCATCTTAAAAAGTTAAAATATAATAATGTTTGCTTTTGGCTGCCCCCAACCCCCATAGGGTTTCTCTATGCAGCCCTGGCTGTCCTGGAACTCCCTCTGTAGTCCAGGCTGGCTTCAAACTCACAGAGATGCACCTGCCTCTGCCTCCAGAGTGCTGGGATTAAAAGCACATGCCACCATGGCCTAGCTGTGTTTACATTATTGTTAGACTCAAGAAAATGACAATCACTGTCCTGTTACATTTTAGTCGCAAAGCCAAATCAATCTAAAGTACTGTCTATGCAAAGCAGAGAATTCAGAAGTACTATCAACAAGCTGACTATCTCATTCACAAGTAGTTCTAGTGTCCAAAAGAAGCCACAACCTCCACATTCTGTGCAGTATCCACCACTGAACAAAGACATCAAAGTAGCCATAACAGTAAACTGAGAAACAAAATTAATAAAATTATTGAAGAATGTCTATGCATCTCAAAACTATTCTACTACATTCAGTAACAATGGCCTTTCTCTGATATGTGTGTGTGTTGGGGGGGATAAACAAATTTGTGTTGGTTTGAACACCAATGCCCCCGCCCCCCGTAGGCTTAGAATATTTGAATACTTGGTCCCCAGTTGGTGGAAGTTTGAGAAGGATCAAATGTGGCCTTTAGGGAGGGGTGTGTCCCTCTGGGTGGGCTTTGAGGTTTGGAAGGACTTGGACCATTCACTCATAGTGCGGTCTCTCCTGCTGACTCTCAGCTGCTGCTTCAGCTACCTGCTACCTCCACCCACTCTGCCTTTCTGCCACCATGGACCCTAACTCTGAAATGTAAGCCTAAAAGAAGCCATTTCTTCTATATGTTATATTGGTCAAGGTCTCTTACCACAGCAATAGAAAAGCAACAAAACCAAAACTGAACCTGTTGGAGTTTAAATTCTTCTAAAGATTGGGTTTAATTGGTTTCCAGTTTCTACTTATCTACAACAGAAGTGAAAAGGATAGACAGGCTCAGCAACCGACTATTGATGAGCAAGGTGGAGACAGCTGGCTGGAGTCAACTGCTAAGACCTTTTTCTTAACCTTGGATTTACATTTTTATTTTGTTTTAAAGCGGGTCATTGTAGTTTGTTTGTTTGAGACATGGTATTTCTATGCAGTCCTGGCTCTCTATGCAGATCAAGCTGGCCTGAAATTCAGAGACAACTGCCTCTGCCTCCTAAGTGTGGGGATTAAAGTTGGATGCCACCACACCTGGCTTAGTTAAATTTTGTATTGACCTTATAATTGGACGCTTTATCTCAGTCCGTATGCACCACCCCTATCTGCTAGTTGAAAAGGGGCAGCTAAAACAGCCAGATGAAAACTTCTGGTATCCTTGCTCAAGTATTTCTGTGGTGCTGGGGATGAACACTGGAAGCTCACACATGCTAGGCAGGCACTGGGTTACACTGGCATTCTAGTGCCTAGAGCAATGTACGCAGAGCGGACTGGAGCAGCTTCAACTTAGCTCACTCTCTTGAGAAAGAAAACACCGCAACTTCTTCCTAACATCAGAGGGGTTTTTTCATCTTTAAGGTGTCTTCTAGTATACAGTGGTATTTGCTATACTGGCATGATATTTAAACTGACATCTAATTTTTTATTTCGTTTTACAGCTTGAAGTCCTATACCTCAATGTCATATATATAGATAGATAGATAGACAGACAGACAGACAGAGACAGAGACCCACAAAACCAATGAGAAATAAAATGCCCTTTACCTAAGTCTAAGAGAATTATCTGACTCTGGCAATTCCACTCATATTACCAGCACTGCTGCACACATCGGAAGTACCTGCATGGACTGGATGTTGAGAGGAAACTTGAGGAAGGCCTAAACTAATTATATTCCCCATATTTACTTTAAAAACACACCTAAAGTCAGAATTCGAGAGGCAGAGAAGTCAGGCCTCTGAGTCTAAGACTAGCCTGGTCTACAGAGTAAGTTCCAGGACAGCCAGGGACTGGCTGGTTTCTACAAAGAAACCCTGTCTCAAAAAATAAGTGAATAAATGAAAAATTAAAAAATCAAATAAAATGCCCTTACAAATATGTCACAGAAAAATCTGAGATTGTAGATATGTTACTTTCTCTATTAGAAAGATTCATATCAAAGCACTAAAACATATGCATAAAATCCCAATCCTTAAACATTGTAACTGAGTAACACCTTCCAGGCCAGTCACATTTAGCTAGGCAGGTTTAATTATTTTTAAAGATCTCAGGCATTAGGCATAAGAGCTGGATTTCAGCCTGTTGCTGTCATTCAGAAGCTGTGACCTTATTATTCTCTCAATGCAAACAAATAAAAGCTACTGTAAGCCACCAGGTGCTCTGCTGGGTGCTAAGGATACAGACAGAAACAAACATCGGACTGTTCCAGAGCTTCCAGCAAAGCCCTAAGGACAGGGAGAAGAAAACTACTACTGTCTACTATGTACCTACACTGTCGGCTACCTGTAGGTGTGCGTGTGAGTGTGTG
>JADRCH010000243.1:4044441-4074106 GCA_019843965.1 Rhynchomys soricoides
ATGTACCTACACTGTCGGCTACCTGTAGGTGTGCGTGTGAGTGTGTGTGAGACCCCATTCAACAATTATCTTAGTGGACATTTCTCTAACCAAAGGAAGACTCTGAGGCACCTTACAAAGCCCAAATTTGAACTCATCTCTTCCCTTCATAATGCTACCTAATAAATGAGTAATGACAGTTAATTTCAACTCAGGTACCTACTTTTATTTTTTATTTTCAAGATTTATTTATGTGAGTACACCGTTGCTATCCTCAGACACACCAGAAGAGGGCATCGGATCCATTATAGATGGCTGTGAGCCACCATGTGGTTGCTGGGAATTGAACTCAGGACCTCCAGAAGAGCAGTCAATGCTCCCAACTGCTGAGCCATCTCTCCAGCCCTTTTTTTTTTTTTTTTTTTTTTTTTTGACAGAGTCTCATTATGTAGCTCTGGCTGTCCTGGAACTCACTGCATAGACCAGGCTAGCCTCGAACTCACAGAGAGCCATCTGCTTCTACCTCCTGAGTGTGGAAATTAAAGGTGTGTGTCACTACACCTGGAATCTTGGGAAACTTTAAAGATCCTTATGGGAAGGTATTTAAGCTCTACCTTAGGGGGATGGGGAGATAGCACAGTCTATAAAGTGCCTGCCAAACGAACACATGAGCATCTGAATTAGGATCTGTAACAACCACACTAAAAGCAAGGTGGGCCAGGTGGTGGTGATTTACACCTTTAATCCCAACAGTGGAGAAGCAGAGGCAGGCAGATCTCTATGACCACTTCAAGGCCAGTGGTCTACAGAGAGAATTCCAGGGCTACACAGAGAACCTGTCTCAAAAAACAAAACAAACAAAAAAACTTCATGTGGAATAAGAGAGACAGTAGTTAAAAGCACTATCTGTTCTCTGAGTTTGTACCCCAGCACCCATGTCTAGTAGTCACAAAGATCTATAACTCCAGCTCCAAAGGATTTGACACCCTTTTCCTTTTCTGGAGCTCCCAGACAGACAGACAGACAGAGGAGCATGCGTGTACACACACACACACACTGTATGTTAAGGCATAAACACACACAAATAATTTTTTAAGCCAATGAGTTTTAACTCTGGGGGTGGGACATAATAGTGTCAGGAGACCCCAGGCCAAGCTGCCTAGGCAATTAATTGATAAGGCACTGTGTTCAATGAGACCCTGTCTCAAAAAATAAGGTGGAGGATCAGCAAGATGGCTCAGAGGGTAAGAACACTTGCGGCCAAGCCTGACTGGGCTAAGTTCATCCCTGGAACCCACATAACTCCTGACAGTTGTCCTCTGACCTCTACAAGCACATCGTGGCCCACACACCCTCTCCTCCACACGCGTGAAATAAATACATGTAATTTATAAAATAAGAATTTTAAGGTGGAGACCAATTTAAAAGGCTACCAGAAGCCAACCTAAGGCCTCCACACCTGTTCATACTCATGTGCACATATATACACATACATTGATACAAACACACACGGGGGTGGGGTGGGGGGGTGCACCTTAGTCATGAAAAAACCCGAGCATCTGAGGCAGAGGGAATAGCAGGAGTGGAGATATGGTGGAGAGACTACAAGGCATCAAGAGGTGCTGAGTTCAGTGTGATGACTGAGGTAGTGTAGGGACCAAAACCGAGGAGCAGATGGTTATCTAATCCTGGGTGTAAAGCTCACACCACTTCCTTCCAGGTAGGGTTCCCTGACAATTACACTGTCATCTACCCACCCGCCTTCCCCTCCGATATGCCTTTATTTTACTACTTACGTGGTCACACTTTACTAATAACAACTAAGATTTAGAGAATGCTTAACATATACTAGTTACTATGTTAAGCTCTTTGTGTGTATTAAATAATTTCATCATCAATAATAATGCCATGAAGTAGGTACTATTATTCTGAATTTAATGACGAGTCCAAAAATAGTAAAATAAATGGTGTAAGACTGGAGCGGGGGTACATGCAGTACAGTGGTAGTCTATGATCGCAAGCTGCCAAGGACGCAGGTTCAACCCACGAAAAGGTACAAACAGTAAATCAACTGTCCTAGAGCAGCCAATCAGTGGCAGATTTGGAATTAACTTAAACCCAGGCAACCTAGCTCCAGATGTAAGCTTGGAGTTATAGGTCTTTGTGACTACTAGACAAGGGTGCTGGGGTACAAACTCAGAGAACAGATAGTGCTTTTAACCAGTCTCTCTTATTCCACACGAAGCTTTTGTGGCTGGGGGGTCATCACAACATAAGGAACTGTATTATCGAGAAGGTCGGAAACCACTGCTATACAGTCTCTGTCACAATTGTGTGTGGTTGTGCTCCTCCCCGCTACCCTGCCCCCCGGCCCCGTGCTGTTGCAGTTGCAGTGCTAAGGATATATATATGCACTCTAGCATAAAAAGCATGCAGTTATTTTCCAGCCAACACTCCCATACAATTACTCATTGATTCTGACCTTGTGAGGTGCAACCACAGACAGTTGGTAACAAATAAGGATGGCTGTGTTCCAGAAAAATCTGATTTATGAACACCTGGTTGATCCTTGCCACAGGTGATAGGAATATTGGGTTTCTAAACAAGAGTAATTTTTAAAGTTGAAGTTGTGTTGTAACATGATCAACTCTTGATTTAATGTGTTGGAGAAGATTTGGGAGTGTCAAGCTTGGAATCACAAGTAATGGCCCATAGTGCCCAACAGAAACAAAATGAAAGCCACAAATGTGAGTCATGAATGTCACTTTAAACTGTATAGAAGTCACCTTTAAAAAAAGAAAAAAAAAAAACAAAAACAAAAACCCATAACTTCCAAAGTAAAATTAATTTGAATACATTTGACCACAATATACCCTAAATAAAGCTGCAACAGATAATCAATATAACATTGAGATATTTTACATTCTTGTTACTAGCAGATCTTCAAAATTTATGAATTTTACATTACAGACATTCAGTTTGGATTAGCCCGAACTCCATGTCTACATGTGGCTAATAGCCACTATATTAGACATCACAAAATAATCACCAATTAGAAGCTGGGTTGGTACAGATCAGTGGTAGAGCATGCTAAGTGAGGGCGTGAGTTCAACTGCCAAAGTCAAACAGCAATTAGACAATTAAAATAACCTACAGATTTCTATATATGGCTGATGTTTTTAGTCCATTCTTCTGACTGCTTTGCTGGTTGATTCTGGACCTAATTCTAAATCATGTACCATAGTTTAACAGCCCGCAACTCAATAAATCAGTGTTTTCATTTTTTTTTTTAATGCAACATTTCTTTACCGTTTAGTTTCTACAAACATTTTCACACCTGGTCTTCATTGCAATCACGACCAGACAGGCGTGTTAAATCAACTTTACAAATGAGAAAATGTAATGCTCACAGAAACCAAATAACAACTAAAAAGTTATTGGTAAAAGAGGAAAAATAAGATCTAATTTTAATCAAATCTATTTGAGCCGTAATAGCATTGCCTGTGGTTAAATGTTGCAAGTTTGTATTATCTGTGAGATAGGATACCGTAAACTCTGTGAAGATCACGGTCTCCCCGGGGGTCCAAAAAGGTGCCTTACGGGTTGACATTAGGTTTTGAATGTACAGAATTCCTGATTTTCCAGTACTGGGGGTTGGTTAAATGGTTGTAACTGACGTGCGGATGAGTCGAAGTATGTCACTGAATGTTTTGTTTTGTTTTTAGTTGAAGTTCTAAAGCTTCACTCCCAATGTCCTTCTAAGGAGAGCGTGAGTGAAGGGCTGGGCGACCTGAATTCTAGTGCGGACGGCTCCCTAAAGTCACCGTGAAGCTTTGCAGAAATGAACGGGACAGAATCAGAGCTCCCACCCAGAAAGAACAGACTGGGCTCAGTCCCGCTCAGAGCCAGGACATGGACGTGAGGGAGTCAGCTTCCCATTTCCTCATTCCCTTTCCTCGCGTCCCCTCCCGCAACGGCCGACCCGGCGACAAACAAAGGTATCCATTAGGTCCCCGCAGGGTCCCTTCCCGCGTCCCGGTGTGACAGTCCGACACAGACCCGCGGACCGATCCCCACTGAACCCAGCCGCCATCTTCCCCATTGGCGCGACCCCAACCGCCACCCGCCGGCACCGGGAGCTCACCTCTCCTCGCAGTCTTTGCATTTCACCAGCAAGGGAACAAGTTGCTGGAACAGAACTTGACTCATGTCGGACCCGCTGCCCCGACGGGAGGGTGAAAAAGCCCAGTAGGCCTGGCCCTCGGTACCAGCTTGAAAGAAGAGCCGGTCCAGCCAGAGTTTGAGTTTGGCGCTCTGCTCCGGCGGAGGAGGGGAACGATAAACAACAGGGAACGAAGGAGGTTTGGACCTCTTCGGCCACCATCACCTTCTTCCGGTTCGGGGAACAAACTAGTTAGGGTGCGTAATTTCCGTGGACCCACCCCCTCAGGCGGCCACGTTTGTTAAGGGAAGTGGGACGAAAGGAAATTGACAACTTTGGGCTGAGCCAGGCCAAAAGGACCCAGCGTTATGGAGGCTCCGGTGGCGACTTCGCCCGCGATCGGTTTTCCAATCGACGGTAGATGCAGCTACTTTGTGGAAAAGAAGAAGCGCTTCTGCAGGATGGTGGTGGCCGCGGGAAAAAGGTTCTGTGGTGAACACGCTGGATCCGCGGAGGTCTGCTATCGCCCTACCTTCCTGAGAATCGGAACTGAGTTGCGGGTCTGTGGGTGCTGGAACCCATCCTCGCCCCTTTGACAGGTTTCTGCTTCTGTCCCATGGATTCTCCAGCTTTTACTTAAGTAAATGCAGTTCTGACCACCGCTTGGGGCCACGATGAGCTCCTGAGGAGCATTACTTTCTTGTACTAAGAAAAGCGCCCTTGTGCTATCTCGGAGATCTTTATACTCATTCTTCCACTAGTCTACCATCCTCATGGGAAGTGATTATTTTTACAAAGTAGTGTTTGAAAAAAAATTACTAGATTTTACTAACTGGGTTCTAACTATATTATTGTTTGAATGATAATCACTTGTGAATGCATGGGGAAGAAAAAAATTTGTTTAGACTTAAGGGAGCACCTTATGAACTTGTAATTATTATTCTGGGATGGAGAAGAAAAAACATTAACTAACTTCAAAGTTGAAAGCAAAGTGCATTTTTTTCGACCCTCAACAGACAGTAATGTCATAAGACATATTGGTTCTAAGTGCAAAAATATTAGTGGCTTCTAATGGATAGAGAACAGGGACATTACTAATCTACAAATCACAGGAAGTGTCATCTCCTTCTATACCAAAAAGAAAACATCTTAATAACCTGCTATACACTGTTTCTAAACTCAAACAATAGATTTTAAAAATGCTTGTGTGTGTGTGTGTGTGTGTGTGTGTGTGTTCGTGTTCTGTGATTAGACTTTGAAAGTTAGGACAGGGTACTATTTCCCTTGAAAGACAATTTTCCTGTTTGTTTTTGAGATGGTGATCTTGCTGAATTGCTCATGTTTTTCTTGAACTTCTGATCTCAGGAATTCTCCTGCCTCAACCTCCCAACTAGCTGATCTCCACCAAAGAATCACACTGGAAATTAAATTAAATTTAAAAAAATTAATTAAATTTTAAAATCTGTACATGAAGAAGAAATAATATAGGTTATTGTTTAATACTGAAAATTTAACTTTCCCTAAAATTCACTGTGCATAACGTCATGAACATTCTGAAATAAATAACTGAGAAAAGTTAAGAGTAAATACTTGGTCAGCTTTTGCTGTATGGCTAGCACTGAAACAGTGTTGTTATTTTGCTTTTAAAAATTCAATTTTCACAAACCTTAGAAAGTAAGTCGTACTATTATTCCATGTCATAGTGATATAGTAAGTCTGTACTTAATTAGGGAGTCTATACTATTAGTCACATGAGGCAGTGAGTGTTAGGGTCAGGGTTAGCAGCTAATAGAAAGAGCTGAGAACCACAGCTAACCACTGGCCCCTGGTTTTAATAATTGGGCCGTCATGTTAAATGTGTGCTGGTAGGGTCTGTCAGGTAGACCTGCCAACACTGTTCTCCTTGCTTTTCTCCCAGTACCTATAACTAAATATATATAACTTGAAAGACTGTAGCTAGCATTTTGAAAAGTTGCAAAGCCAATGAATATGACTCATTCTAAATTGTTAAAGTGCCATGCCTCGTTGATCCTGTCATATTTTCTTGTGTATACTATTTCTATATTTATTGAGAGAGGGTCTGGCTGGCCTTTGGCTCAAAAGCTCTGTCTGCCTTTCCTTTGGTGTTCTGAGATTCAAAGCATGTTCCATCAGTATTTTGTGTTCCATGCCCAGTATTTTCTCCATATTTGAATAACTTTAGATAAATATGCATTTTAAAATCAATTTAAATGGGCAACATTTTTCAAAAAGAATAAGTATGCAAGTAATGAGTGTTTTAGTCAGCTCAATTTAGCCTCTTATACCCAGTATATATGTATTTCAAAAGATCATTTTTGTACATGATGAATATTGTTATTAGTTAATATGAAGTAAATGACTAGCATCTTTTCTTAATGGTGCATATAACTGTATCCATTTTTAGGACATGTTATCTCTAATGCAAAAATTACATTAGCAAGCCAAAACAGTATTTGTTCATTTATACAGAAGCAAGCTACAATGGAGACTCTTATTGTTATGCTGCATAACCTAGTCTTGCTTATTTTTCATTATATCTTTTTAAAGTGTTCTTACCTTATTTTAGGAATAGAAATACACTGTTGGTGTATCTAACATCTGAATGTAATAAATTTGATGTTTAAATAAATGTATCCCTTATTTATTAGGAAGAAAATGCTCGGAAAAGAATTTTGTGTCCTTTAGATCCAAAACAGTAAGTATGGGTTCAGATAGGTGTTTCTATTGTCATTTGGGGTGCATGGGTGTGTGGGTCTGTTTGTGTGATGTATTAAGAAGCAGCAAACTTCACACGGTTCATTTAAGACTTTTCTGTCTTTTAAATTTTCTCTTTAAATTTAGCACAGTATATGAGGACCAACTAGCAAAACATTTGAAAAAATGTAATTCAAGAGAGAAGCCTAAGCCTGTAAGTATTTGAAATGTATATGCAAAGTTTGTGTATAAATACTTGGTCTTATAAGATGCAGATTGAATTTGGCAAATGTTCATTTGATAGCTGTACTTTTCTTCCCTCCTCTTTTCTTTTCTAGTGTTTTATCTGTTGGTTTGGTTAGATAGGAGGCAGGTTTTCACTGTGTAGCCCAGGCTCACCCCAAACTTGAGGCCCTCCTCCTCCCTTAGCTTCTCTAGTGCTGAGATTACTGGTGGGTGCCACCTTGACCAGCCCAGAATAATTATTTCATGTCTTATTTTTGTTTGTTTATTTGCTTTTGAGATAGGGGACTGTGCTGTAATACTTAGGCTGGTCTTTATCACAGCTCAAATGTCTCTTATGCTTTACCTTCCAAGTGCTAAGATGATAGGTATATGCTACCACACCCATCCTGATAGCTAGACAGAGAGGGGTAATGGTGCAGCAAGAGATTTCAAATCAGAGGTAAAAGCTTAAAATGAGGGTTGTAAAGAGTAATTGCTGGGTACCTTTGAGATTCAGACTTAGTGTAGAGATAGTGAGCTCGAGCTAGCACCAGTTCATGTAAGTCTTTCACAGTGTCCACCTAAGCAAGAGCTAAAACTTCAGATTTCTTTTTTATTTAAAGATTTATTTATTTAATATATATGAGTACACTGTCTTCAGACACCCCAGAAGAGGGCATCAGATCCCATTAGAGATGGCTGTGAGTCACCATGTGGTTGATGGGAATTGAACTCAGGACCTCTGGAAGAGCAGCCAGTGCTCTTAACTGCTGAGCCATCTCTCCAGCCCCAAAATTCAGATTTCCGTTCGGGAACAAAATATAATAATTTGAGGGTGGATAACTATACAAAATAGTAAGTGTGTTCATTTGCTTCATGATATGAACCATTTTACAATGTGTATCTCAAGATATATTGAGTTTTTTGTTGGTGGTGGTAGGGTTTGTTGTGGTTGTTTGAGTTTTTGTTTGGTTTGGTTTGGTTTTTTGAGACAGAGTTTCTCTGTAGCAACCTTGAACTCACTCTGTAGATGGGGTTGACTTCACAGAGATCCACCTGCCTCAGCCTCTTGCCTCCTGAGTGCCAGCATCAAAGGCTTGCACCACTGCCCAGCCCTCTTCTTAGTCATTTTGCAACAGATACCCTTCTGCATTTTCAGATGCCTCTCAGCTGAGAACCGCTGCTCCACATGCTATGAGCTAAAAGTATTTTAGCTGTCTTTGGCAGCTCATACCTGTAATGATGGCACCTGGGAAGCTTAAGCTAGAGGATTACCCAAAGTTCAAAGCAAGCTTGGACAGCATAATAAATTCTAGGCAAGCCTTGGCTCCCAATTGAGCTTCAGTGTAAGATCCTATTTCAAAGGAAAAGCATGATATTTTATCATGCATAGTTAATACACAAGAAAAACAGTGACCTCTCATCCACACCTTTAGGACTTAGCTCCTTTAGGAAAGAGAGAAATAAGACTGCTCCCAGAGGCCTAACTCTGGGTATAGGGTTAGGGGAAGTGTCCCTATAAACCAGATTCAGCCATCCACCAACAAAAGAGGCCAGCCAGCAACCCAGTCACTATGGTCCTGGCTGTGCAGTAATATTTGGTGATGAGTGAGGGTGACAGGGGGTGACGGTGTGGGAGGGTGAGAGGAAGGAGCAGTTCTTCAGCCTAATTGTTTTCAACTTCATATTAATACTATGTTATGGTTTTGGTTTTGTCAGGATTTTTTTATTCAAGATATAAATGCAGGATTAAAGGATGAAACAGAAATTCCTGAACAATTAGTAAGTATATTATTTACTGCTTAACTCCAAGTGGTTTTTATAAGCTGTCTCCTTTTACAGACCATTCTCCACTTTTGTCTAGAAAGATCTGTTGTTTTGACTTTAGGATGTATTTTCCTATAGAAGTGCATTGTTAGTGATGGTTAGTTCCAAGGCAAGCTTATGTCCCATAACTGCAACACGGCTCTGTTGTGAGCTGAGCCCAGCCCCCTGAGGGAGCAATGAGAGTTAAAGTTGTCAGGGCAGAGATGGAGTAGTGCCTTCATAGCGGGGCACTTCCGAAGGGAGCCTGGGAGCAAAGCTTTGCCGGGAAGAAGCACCTAAACTGCCAAGGTGTCTGCCCAGCTGTTAGGCTTCTACTCAGTCTCTGCCATGGTACTTTAAGGCGTGTTTGGACTATATTATTTAGTTTTATTTTGTATTTGTATATAGGTTCCATTTTCTTCTCTATCTGAAGAGCAGTTGGAAAACTTAATTAAGAAATTGAGAAAAGCAAGTGAAGGTAAGTCTGCCTAAAGTTGCAGGTTTCATTATTCGAGAAGCACTTAGGTGGCTTATGAGTCCTCTCCCGTTCTGTTGTTCAGAGTCTCAGTTCTTGTTTCACTGCTTAAGCTATCATGTTTCTTTTTGGTACAGGCTTGAATTCTACACATGAAGATCACATTATGTCCCATCCAGCATTACACGATGCCCTTAATGACCCGAGAAATGGTGATTGTGCAATCAAGCACCTGAAACAGCAGGTACGTTTAGACACAATCACTCGACGTTTCTTCATCGTGCCAACATTCCAGGCTGAGGACATGGCTCATCAGATAAAGGTGCTTGCTGCCAGGCCTGATGACCTGAGTTCAGTCATCTGAATCTTGCAAAGTGTCCTCTGACTTCTACATGCATACACAAGTATGTATGCTCACAATAAATAAAAGTAATTTTTAAAAAGCTAACATTCTACTTCGGTGTGGTGGCACATTCCTTTAATCCAGCACTCAATAAACAGAGACAAGCAGACCTGAGTTTGAGGCCATCCTGGTCTACAGAATGAGTTCTAGGAAAGCCTGGGTTACAGAAACAAACCTTGTCTTAAAAAAACAATTAAAACAAACAAAGCTAACATTTGGTTCGGAGTGTAATTACTTAGTTTCTGTTAGTGAACAAAATACTTTCATTCAAAATTATATGTGAACACAAAATAAAAATCTGGGCATGGCTATGACCCTGAGTGCAGAGGGAAAAAATCTTCTTAGCCATTCAGAAATTATCAGTAAAAACCTTCTGCCTTGTGTAGAGATTACCTTGCTGTTTTTTCAATTTGAGGTGAATTTCTTTAGTTTATAAAATAACCCTATGGAGTTTGCAGGCTTCTATTTTAGGTAACATTGAAAAATTAAAGTTACTTGGTCCAAGAAGATGCTTTGTTGAGTTTGGAGCAGGAAAGGGGAAGTTATCTCACTGGGTTGATATTGCCTTAAAAGATGCTGAAAACGTTCACTTCATCCTGGTAGAAAAAGTGACCACAAGATTCAAGGTAAGTAAACCCATTGTAGGGTCTTAATAACCAAACACAGTTTTCTTCTGTAGGAAAAAAAAAAGAAAATGATAGGAGCATGTCTCTTAAAATGAATTTCGCTTTTTATATATTTGATTGTAATTTTTTGCTATTATTATTTGTTTGGGTCTAATTGTACTGGTTAAACTGAAGATAAGTTTTTAAATTTTAACTATTGAGAACTCATAATCTGAGTTCATAAAATTGTTTGCAGAGACAAGAAAATCTGTGACCAGAAACAGGCTTCGGCTAGAAATTAAGCCATGTCCTAACCTTGTATTTGCCACTGTGGACAGACTCTTTCTTCACTAAATGTTTGAGCACACTGTCTGTACAGTTAGATACTGATAAGGCAGCTGTGCTCTTAAATGTGTTTAGGAAAGAGAGCTAGGTAAGTGTGTGAAGAAAGTGTTGAAGTGGCGAATTTCTGCAGAGTGTGCCATGCCAGACTTTATTACAGCGAGCCAGTGGAGAATGAACACGCAGAAAAGGTGGTGCCTGTGGGACAGCCGGAAAGATCCTTAGCAATTGTTAGATAGGTGTGAGAAGCGTTTTGGGAAATAAGAACAGTGGAACCAAAGCTTGAAATAACGAAGGAAGCATTTCTAGTAAGTGCAGGCCTTTCCTCCTGTGCCCAGTTCCCGAAATAATAACTTTAAGACTGACTATTATGAATAAATGTCTAAGCTGATAGTTTTGGCTCTGTTCCCTGACTAGTTTGTAACTTATTTAACCCATTGAAACTAGTCTAAATCATGCTATAAGGTTAGTTACCTCTCCTCAGGTTTATGCAACTGTCACCTCCAGAGTTCCTGGACAAATCTCCTTCCAGTGCCTGTCTCCAGTCCCAGAATTATCTCTCTATCTCAGAACATCCACCTCCTTATTTCCTGCCCAAGCTCATAAGCCAACAGCCTTTTCCTGTCAGGTGAAGCTTCCACACATTGCGCAAAGATTTCTATGTGATGGAAATAGATGGTGTGAGATAGAGCGTGTCAGTGTGAACCAGGAAGGACAGCTGGTCTGGAAAGGTCTCTTGTTATATGCTCTGGCTTCATCCTGCTCTGTTTTAGAGATACTGTGGAAGATTTGGAAGATTTGGTTCTTGCTTTGAAGAAGCTTCTGTTCAGTCTTTTAGTTCTCTAAGTGCTATAGTGGTAGATGGTACCCAGTGCTGCAGGAACCTGAAGATGGGGAACTGACCTCGGTCTTCCAGAGTTGTCATGGAGGAAGTTTTTTAAAAAATGATTTTTAAATGTTCTGTGGAGCTAGAGATGTGGCTCAGTGGTTTGAGTGCCACCTGCTCTTCCAAAACATCATAGTTTGGTTCACAGCACCAATATTAGGTGGCTCACCACTTCCTGGAATTGTAGCTCTAGGAGATCTAACACCCATCTTCTGACCTTAGACACCACACACAGATGGCGTGCGCGCATGCACACACACACACACACATACACGCACGCACACGCGTGTACATGCCCACTCACGCACACACGAAAAAATGCTTTTTAGAAGCTATTTCAAAAGAGATTTAGATTAAATATAGGAAGGTTGAAAATGTGAAAATCTTTATTCAATAATACAAGTAAGAAATGTCCTGGGGAGTAAGGGTCATTCAGCGGAATACTGAGGAGAGGAAGAGAATGAGGGAGTTCAAATGTTGGAAGCCATAGGACTTGTTGATTTATTATTCTTTGATTGTGAGAGAGCAGTAATCTGCAGTGGTTTCTGACTTCATCGGACACAGGGTATTCTTCAGCAGGGAAAACAGGAGTCCCTGTTCGCATGTTTCTGAGGGCTTGAGGCTGTAGCTTAGTGGTAGCTAGTTTCCTTAGTATTTATGAGGCTCTGGGTTCAAGTGCCAGAATCATAAAAGATAACAAAAACTTTTAAGATGGGGCTGAGACTGTAGCTCTGTGGTCAGTTGCTTGCATAATATGTCCTGGCTTCAATCTCTAGCATTGTCAAAAAGAAAGGGGTTAATGTGTCTGACATTGTTAGAGAGGTCTGGGCCTGTATTCACAGGTACGTGCGGATGATGGTGTTTAAGAGTAAGAGAAGTGAGCCTGGTTAAACCAGCAGTGGCCAGTATCCGTACTCACTTAGCATCTCTGGACCTTGATGCCCTTGTGAATGGGCTGGGAATTGTGGTTAAAAGACATAATGTATAATGTAATTAGTAATAATCAATACAGTTTCTGGCCTTATAAGATAGTGGTGTTATTTTTGAGTTTTCATCCAAAAATACTAAAACATTACATTTTTATTCATTCTCTTTTGAACTATAAAAATTAAGTGTATTTGCTCTGGATTTTGAGAACAAATAGAACCATTTTCATAAAGCTTGGTTAACATTAAGAGTGCTGACTCGGCACCATTCTATTTATACAGGTAGATGGTAAACACAGGAAAAAGAACTCAGTGTTTGAAAGACTTCAAATTGACATCCAACACTTGTGTTTGAGTAAGTTGTGTAACTTTCCATTGCTCTACAACAAGGCAGACATTTCAGACTCTGGGGGCTGCTTAGATCTGTCCTCGCCAACCTGTGCTTCAGGAAGAACTAACACTAATCTAGTCTTGAGAAGCACCCATGCACTTGTCTATAAATCACTGTATTTTTTATCACTTAACTGAAGCCAGGTATGGTATGTACTTAGCACTTGGGAAGCTGAGGCACGAGAATCACCCAGACTACATAGTGAATTCCAAGCCAGCAACTACTACATAAAGAGAAAGGGGAAATTTGTTTGTTTAGCTGAATACTTTCCATATGATCCCTAAACACAGACATCTTCTTAGGTTGCATATTGGAGTCTGAAAATTGCTCGTTTTCACAGCTTTCATCCCTAAAATTCAAAGATTCTAGAAGCCCTCCTTTCGGAAGGACACATTAATACTCCGTGGCATAAGCAAACTAAGTTATTACCTCCTTTTCTCTCAGGCAGAATTCCTGTGCTAAGAGAAGGAAGACTGCCTGTGGTAGGAATTGGGAAGCATCTGTGTGGGGTCGCAACAGGTAAGCGAGCAGACACACAGTAACCTCTAAGCTAGCACCCTGAGCTGTAGCCTCCGTGGCCCCACCATACCAGGGCCATTTATGCCCCCATTTAACTTACATGAAAGCTTTTTAAAGTAAACAGGGTAGAAGGAAGCACACTCTTGTGGCTCTTCCTATCTAACCCACGCCTCTCAAAACCTTGAGTCTTACAGTGGCTGCTTCCCATTTCCAATACCCTCTCACCTCTGTGTGCACTGTTGGGGCCCCCTTCACTCTGCTAAGGTTGCCTTCTCTTCATGAGCATCAACATCCTTCTCTCTTATACTTCTCCCTTATCAGTGCCCCTCCTTTCATTCCTCCATCATTTCCAGCTGTCTATACTTGAAGAATTAATATTCAGACTCATTCGCGACTAGCTTCCTTCCCCTTGAAACTCGGTCACACTTCCTCTTACTGTGGACCGTGTTTATTTTCCTAAATGCCATATTGCTCCAGCCATTCCACTGTTACCCATTTGGAAGAACTGGGCCAGTGTCTGCTCATCCTTCAGCTCAGCTTTCCCCACTTTTCTGGAGCCTCCTTAGTGTCAGCAGGACATACTCTACATAGCTTTTGCTTGTTTTTTAATTATCTGCGTATATATCTAATTACTACACTGTGCTGGGATTTTTTTTCCAAGAATGATGTATATGCTAATATAACTATATAAGAGGGACCCTGTGAATATTTGAATGATCTTAGCCACCATCTTGCTGCCTCTTTATACCTTTTAAGAAGAAGGCCATTCAGGTCACTATGAAGGAGCCTGAGATTGCTAATATTCTCTTTGTTTCTGAAGTAACTTAATCCTTCTAATATTTTTTTCTGATTACTCTCACTTCTTAAAATTATGTTTAAGTCAAATGTAAATTAAACCAAAAATATATTTTGTTAGAAAATAATAGTTAATAGACCTGGGTAAAGTGGCTTACTTCTACTCCCAATACTCAGGAAGCTGAAGCAGGGGGATCAGTTGAGCTAAATATCCCTAGAGTCCATCCACAGTCTGGGCAACATAAGATCCACTCTCTCACGACAGAGAAAAAACACAGACAGAGAGACACAGACAGACCATGAAATTACCAAATTAGCTATCACTTTATCCAAATAGTAGTTACCAATAATGCTTGTTGGCATGATTAAATTTACTATAAAAACCAGATAGTTATATCCATTTTATACCATAGTGTAAGGAATCTTAGAACTACATTTGATTTCAGGTAACTAGAGTATTATATGACAGTCTAATCAGAGGAAATACAACTTTTACAGTGTACATCTGTGACCCTTCCAATATTGCCAGCTATACTGTATGGCGGTTTGGACGGCTTATTTTGTTTTTGAAAAATGTATTTATTTTTATTTTATGAGTATGAATGTTTTATCTGCATGTATGGAAGTGCAGTGCATGCATATCCAGTGCCCACAGAGGCCAGAAGTGGGTGCTGGATTCCATGGAACTAGAACCCCCAGACAGTAAGCCACCCTGTGTGCTGGGAACCAAACCTGGCCGCTCTACAAGAGCAACAAGTGCTTTTACCCACCAGCCACCTCTTCAGCCCCTAGTCTGACAGTGTTAGTCCTTGCATCCTCGGTGTTTTGTATATGCAAAGCATTTAGCAAATATTTGCTGAACAAATGCTGATGTAGAGGAAAGCTATTCAGCCTGTTTCCACATTGGAATCTCCCTTTCTCAGCTTTTCAATCATCACTATTTGTTGTGACCAGCCTACATTTCAAGACTAGCATCTTAGCCAGGTGTGCCGACACACATCTATAACCCCAACACCAGGAGATGCAAGCAGAACAATCAGGAGTTTGAGATCAGCATCAACTATACAGAACCTATCTCAAAACAAAACAGAAACAAAACCAAAAAACTACCTTCCTGAACCTGGGTCAGTATTCTAGGTGAAATTACCTTCCTTCATTTCTGTCTTTGAGGTTTCTTAAGCTCATAACTGTAGCTAGAATAGAAGAAATGAAAGACACTGCAAATAGTTGGACAGAAAGTTTTCAAATCATAGGACGTAAGCTTGCTTTCATTTTATTGCTTTAATTTAATTTTATTTAAAATAATTTTATTGGGCAAATAAATCACTAGAAACATTAAGATGGAAAATTTGAGAAAAATGTATAATATCTGATAGAATTGTTACAATATATAGCTAAGTAGATTTTTGTTGGTTTATGTTGTTGTGTTTTGTATTGGCCATACTGCTTACTGAACTTTAAAGATGATGTGGTTTGCTGGGGGCACATGATTGTGCTTGCAGATCTTGCATTACGATGTTTGGTTGAAACCTACGCTGCCAGTTTTGAGGAAAAGGATGAAGAACCTTTAGCCAAACGCGTGAAGAATGATAAAACGGAAAAGGAAAGTCACACTTCGGCCAAGGAAGGGAATGAGAAAGATGTCCCAGGGGCACGGAGCCCTGTGGCTGGCATTGTCATTGCGCTCTGTTGTCACCACAGGTGTGACTGGAGACATTATGTGGGCAAAGAGCATTTCAAGGCTCTTGGGCTTGGGGCGGTGGAGTTCTACTATTTCCAGAGAATGAGTAGCTGGGCAACGTGTGGGATGAGGGCGTCCTTGGAAGCCTCGGGTGTTACCTCAGAGAGAAAAGATGCTCACAGGGACGAGAGTGAAGAGCATGATGATGGGGGAGACAGACCCCTAGATGGCAGCACTGACAGTTTGCCTGGGTAAGTGATGACATCTACAAACACCACACTGCAGGGGAGATACTTTGTCGCAGTAAACTAGTCCTCCTGTGGGTAGTACTGCAGGACCTCCCACAGATGCCTCAAAGCTTAGATAAAACAGATCCCCACATGCTAGCATTGCAGGCCATTGTAATACAAATGGCTGCACAACATCGAGAGTAACACGCAGTGTGGATATGCTAGGGATGCTCATGTGTGAGGCACAGGTTCATTCCCCAGATAGGAAAGAGTTGGGTGGCCCATGATTCACCATGCGACCTAGAATGGCATTACCAATGGTTCATTTTCGGAATTTTCCATTTAATATTTTCAGACTGATTGGCCTTGGGCAAGAGAAACCAGAGAAAACGAAACGAAATAGTTGCTTCTTAGTCTTTTGGCTGAGATCAAGGATACAAAGTGAAACTGAAGGAGGAGAAGAATTCCTTTTTTCTTAGATGACTGTTATCAAAAATTTAGAAAAATATAGCTTACATTATAATTTTAGAATAAATTAAAACATATTTTAATTGTGATCATAAAGAAAAGTCTCAGAAGCATCAGACATAGCACCCAGTGTCCTGTTGGCTAGTTAGCAGCTTTGTAGTAAGTGGTAGTGGCTAAGTTCTTACAGCTCCTACAAACCTTTAATTCGTGTGTGTGTTTATTCAATGTAGGATTCTTACTGTTGAAGAAAAGAAGAAAATAGGACATCTTTGCAAACTGCTGATTGACCAAGGCCGACTCCAGTACTTACAGCAGAAAGGCTTCAGTCCTGCCTTACAGTACTATACGGACCCATTGGTGTCTCTGGAAAACGTGTTATTAACTGCTGTACCGGCTCATCTCTCATCGCAGGAAAACAATCATCAATGGAAGGAAACGTGAACGTGATGCTTGTCCTCCACAAACAAAAAAAATTTAAATTATTTTTAAATTATATTTTGATATTCACAAAAATATTCACCAAGTTGTCAAAGTATTCCTTTTCAGTGGGGCTCTTTAAATTTCTTTATCCATCAGAATGTATAGAGCTTGGCATATGAGTCAGACAGTTGACTTGGTCTTCTGAAAGATATAACATCAGTATATAATTACAGTATGAACTCTGTGTTGATCTGGTAAACTTACCGGTTTTATTTGACATTTTTTCATTTTTTGAGCTCTGGTTGTAATAAACAATATAAGTTATAACAAGGATCAGTCTGAGTGTGAGGCTTTTTTTCAATACAGGTCTAGAAAGAATAATTGTAATTTTCTCAAACACAGACAAATTTAGAAATGTAAGAATTAGCAAATGACATCACCTTTGATGTTCCAAAACCTTACCTATGTTTATAGTCTCAGAGTCTGTCCTTGACACCAAAGCTGAAGAGATGATTTTAAGGGAAAAGTAATCTTTTTACTTTAGGTCTTTGTTGGATGATTATCTAGTTCAAACTTCTAGAGAATGTTGTTTGTAAACATAAACCAAATTTGAAAGCTGCATCTAACTTCTAAAATTAATTAAGTACCTTCTATCTATCTTTTATCAGCCTTTTTAATGTATAAATAACTATTATTAATATAAATATAAATAAATAATAACTATTATAAAAATAAGCAGTAGCAGGGCAGTGGTGGTGCTTGCCTTCAATCCCAGCACGTGGGACGCACAGATCTGCCTGCCTCTAATTTCCAGGTGCTGGAATTAAAGGCATGTGCCCAGGCCAGCAGGAAAAAATGATTTGGATTAAAATGAAAATTAGATAATGTAACTAAAACATTACATTTATGCCTTACATATATGTAAGGAGTCCATGCATAAGCAAATAGTAAACCAAACATGTCACAGGACTGTTATTCCTCCACCTCCTACCCTGGAGTGGTTTCCACATTTCTTTTTGGTTTTAGATTTATTTTATGTATGTGTGTTCACAGTCACTATCTTCAGACACACCAGAAGAGGGCATCAGAACCCATTACAGATGGTTGTGAGCCACCATGTGGTTGCTGGGATTTGAACTCAGGACCTCTGGAAGAGCAGTCAGTGCTCTTAACCACTCAGCCATCTCGCTAGCCCCCACACATTTTGTTTTGTAAACATTATTTTAGTTGTTGGTAAATATGTAAAGACAAAGATTCAGAATCACTAACTTTAGCTGCTAGAGTGACACTGAAATCACTGTTGTGTGTGGCAAGCCTCTGACTGCATGAATTATAAATAAGATGCCAAACACATTTTAAATTCCTGGCCTTTCTGCTTTAGTTTAATCTCATGTGTTGTCCTAGGCTTAAATTCCAACTGGACCACCTCCCAGCTGGCAAGTTGCTTGATCTCCCTGTGTTTCATTTTTAACTCTTAAAATAGGGATGATGTACCAGTGCTAAACCTACATCACAAGGTTGTGGGTATCACATGAGATATTCCAGGTAAGCCTTTGTAAAGGTTCTACACACAGAGTAAATACTAAGTAGATATAGTAACAATTCATGAATCTATTATAAGATAGATTTTTATTATCTTTGTTTAAATTGTTGCTTTATGTTTTATTTTGTCAAATGTTGTTAATGTATATTGATCATTCTTAAGTTAATTGCTCATATTTCCCAACCAGAAGAACATAAATGAAGATAATTAAGAATTACCCTTATGTCATAAATGTCATTTATGTCACAATATTTGTTTTGTACCATTTAAAAATGTATGCCCAGAAATAAAAATATTCTACACTGGGCACAATCTTAGTTGTGTTTCAGAAGACATACGGCATACCCCAAAATTCTACTGCAACAGTCCTATGAGCCAATTGCTCAATAAGTTCTGGTAAGGGTTCTGAGTGTATTTTGGGGAAATAAGCTTGTCATTCAAGTGCGACCAGAAGAGAAGATTCCTATCTGCCCGACCTTTTTTTCTTGCCTCATTAGAATGTTAATGTGAGCTAACGGGTGTTAAATCACTCTTTCTTGGCTCTCAGACTTTCCATGCTTAGCAAGCTCCCTTGAACATCCCATCCAAAGTTACTGCATCATTCATGTCCCACAGGTCCCTCAAACTCGCTGCTAAAATTGCCACTCATCTTCAGCCTCTCCCTCATCCTGCCCACCAAACTAGCTTCAGTTCCTCTGTTCCCCAGCAGGGTACTACCATCCAGTCGCCCCAGACAGGAACAGATTCATCCTAAACAGTTTTCCATAATTATCAATTCTGTCTCCTACTTGACGCTGGTATTGTCCTCTCTTTTCCAAAACTAGGCCACAAACTGTTGTTCAGTTCATTGCAGACCAGCCCCCAGCTTGTCATTCACACTATTGCTTCTGTGATCTCCAGCAGCTCCAATGGCTCCTTCCTAAGTGAGCATTCCTAAGCAGCCTCAGGACCCTGGGGAAGGGCTTCTCCTAGTGGACAGGCTGTCTCTGTTCTCTCTGGTTGTACTTCCTTTCAGAATAACTGTTGGTACCTGGAATGAGCTAAAAATCTTCCTTGTACATCCCTAACTCCACATTTGTATTCGTTACAAAGCGAGTGTTTCTGTTTCTATACTATTAGTTCAGTGCTTTTATTAACAAGATAGTTCCCTTTGTCATAGTCCTCTGATTTTGTTTTAATTTAAAAACTTTTTGATTATAGAAATGTTTAATTCTAAATTATGAGATTACGTGGCTGTGATCTGTATATTATGCCTCATATTCTAAGTGTTGAATAAAATCCATGTTGTCAGTATTTTTCACCCTAGATCAAATTACTTCTTAATTATTACTTGTAGATTATAGGAAAACAGAATAATGTGGACGGTCGGTTCATGCTCAAGCTGACATGTCTCCCACTTGGTAGACAAAAGTAATGATTCTTTAAGACTCAAATGGGGGTAGGGGGTTAAAGAGATGGCTCAGGGTTTAGGAGCACATCCACAGGAAGATGGGCTTTTCCACAGCACCCACATGGCAGCTAACAACTGTCTGTAGCTCCAGTTCCAGGGGATCTGACACCCTGCATCAGATCTGCATTAGCCCTACATGCACATACCTCACAGACATACATGTAGGCAAAAGCGCCCGTACACACAAAACAAGTTAGTTAAAATCTGCTCTGAGGGCATAGCTGTACCGCAGTGACTGGGTGCTTGTCTTGGTCTGAGTCCCAGCCCTGGAGAAGTGTATTCCAGAGAGGGGCAAGCACAAGGATGTGTTTGTTCCCTGGGTTGTGCAGCAAGTGCCTGGCTGAGGGAGTATTCCCTTCATTCCATTTGAAATGCTGTTGTTTGTACAGCTTCTCCCTGGTACTTATCAGAATAGTGAACAGAATCAAAATTCTGTTTCCCCTCCAGTGTTGGCCGGAATGACCACAGATTGACAGAAACGACAGCGTGAGATGTGAAACCCGTAAAAGGATAAAACTTAGTTGTGTACACATTTTCTTAAGAAACATTTCATCTGTGTTGTTCCAACCTCATACCTGTTCTCCGTGACTCTTGTATGTACGTGTGCATAAATTGAAGCCCAAATAACTCCTGTTCTTCCTCTCCATCTGTGTTGTCACTGGGAGGAAGTGTCACTTCCAGTCTTAGTGGGTTGTCTCGAAAGTTGACAAACCTAGCAGTTCACCAGAAAACAGTGTTTTTATAGGTGCCATAGAAGTGCGTATACATTTATTTCCCTGGAGAAAGATTAAATGACAGCGTATTGAATTACTATTTTTTAACTGGCCTAGATAACAGATTATCTTGCTGGGATCTAATACATTCAAGAATCCGTAAGGTTCTTTTCTAGAAGAAACAGTATCTTCCCCTCCCCCTAAAAGCTTACAAAGACAGCTATTATCTCATAACGTACTTAATGTGAGCAAGTTATAAATATATGATTAATGCTACAAATATAGTTTGTGCCTATTTTTATGGATCTGAGCCTTAACCATCAAGTATGAAAGTAAAAGTTGGTAGATAAGTCAATGCATGAATGATTTTCGTTGCAAAAGTTTTAAGTTCAGGTATCCTAATTGCCTCATACCATCAAGAAAATTACATTTTAGAGAGAATTTTATTGGAGTTTGTACTGGCTGGTTTTGTGTCAACTTGACACAAGCTGGAGTTATCATAGAGAAAGGAAATGCCTCCATGAGATCCAGGTGTAAGGCATTTTCTCAATTAGTGATCAAGGTGGGGAGGGTCCCTTGTGAGTGGTATCATCTGTGGGCTGGTAGTCTTGGGCTTTATAAGAAAGCAGGCTGAGCAAGCCAGGAGAAGCAAGCCAGTGAGCAACATCCCTCCATGGCCTCTGCATCAGCTCATTTGGTGATGAACAGCAGTGTGGAAATGTAAGCTGAATAAACCCTTTCCTCTCCAACTTGCATTTTGGTCATGATGTTTGTGCAGGAATAGAAACCCTGACTAAGACAGAGTTCTACTAAATAGCCCCCCCCAAAAGAAGTCTGCTTTTTATAGGCTATATAAATTACCTGTGCCTATATGTGGTTATGAAGAAGGAAAACAATCACTATTTTATTATTTTGGTTTTTATATTACAAAGGATGTTTATTACCAATATAAAGAGATGTAATATTGTCACCAACAGAAGACATTTCTTTAAATTCCTAAATCCCACTACTGTTTTAGTTTCAAGAATCTTGAATAAGCTAGATTGGTATTATATGAACCACATTCATGAAATTATTAAATTCCAACATTGGAAAATAAGTTTAAAATTTTTTTTTGAGCTGAAGAAATAGCTCAATAGTTAAGAGCACTGGCTGCTTTTCTACAGGACCCAGGTTCTAATCCCAGAACTCACAATGCAACCCAACCCTCTGTAAGTCTAGTTGCAGGAAATCTAATGCCCTTTTATGCCCTCCATGGATATCAGGCACACAAGAGGTACACAGACAATACACCCGTACACAAAAGTAAGTTTTAAGTACATACAGGCAGGCAGGTGCGCGCACACACACACACACACACACACACACACAGAACCATGCAAATCACAACCCAAATGTGTTGGTCAGAGTCGATTTACTTCATTCTGCCTCCGTGAGTAAGTGTAGCTGTGCTCTAGCATCTTTTACCTCAGGCTTGTCATTTCTTCCATGAAGCCTGGGATATCTTGTAGTTTGTTGTTGCTGAGAACAAGCGTCCCCAAGTTTTTCATATTTCTGATTGTCTCTGGCAGGCATGTTATTTCATTCCTCTGTAGCCACAAGGTGTGTAAACTTTGCATTCTGGAAAATTAGAATTCTGTAGTAAGCCCCCTTGGGTATGAAAAGCTGGACTCAGTTGTAACATTTAACATTTAATTTTTAGGTAACTAAATTATTCACTTAATTATTATTTAACTTTTATTAAAATGCATTCATTGATTTAACATATTCCATTCTTTCTTATTACTGAATTGTCAGGGAAATTACATCAGGGAATTCACTAGAGACCAGCTTTCATCCATCAGCAGAAATTTACATCATGTTTTTCATAGTTTTCTAAACGAACAGCTGCAAATGCCACCTAATAAGAATCTTAAAAGTCAGGAACTATTAATATGCCCATTCTGGCCAAGGCAATATTGGACTCGGGCCATGATCCCTGGGTTCAAATCCAACTAACGTCACTTGCTGAGACTTGGGCATATGTAACAAACATCTCTGCATCCTTTCCCTCGTCCTTTTGTTGCATAAGAGAAGCGCCTGGTGTGCAATGCACTACACGGTGCCTGGCATGTACTATCTGGTGCACGTTATTACTGCAGCATGTTTCTTGTTAATGTTTTGTGAACAGTTTTCCCTTCCCCAGATCCTCCTACATAATAATGAAAACTGGCTGTGGAAAGAATGAATTTCCAACCAGTTTGGTCTGTTGTGATTATTTCTGGGCTCTAGTTGTCTGGCTTATTGCTTCTCATTTTTCATCAATGGCTTTGAATTATCAGTAGCAGAAAGTCAGTTTTACCTGCCTAGCGTGTCAGGAAGCTGTTGAAGGCTGTTGCTTCCCATATCCAGCCACTCAAGGGCAGGCATGTCCAACACAGCAAGAGGGATTGTAGTGAACTGGTTCATACTCAGGTCAAGGTGAGTGAGTTTTAACAGTTTGCTGAGCTAAAGAAGAAAGTGAAGATTGTAGATAATCGTCCACACTGTAAATTACTAGAAGACGCACACTGATGAGCTATTTCATACTAAAAGTTCATGTTACGTGAACTTTGTCTAAAGTAGTAGTCCACAACAAATCACACACAAAGCTGAATGACTTCCTGCATTCCACTGGGCTTTGTTTAGACACAGGAGTCCACAATAAATAAAACGTAAGGATAATAGAACCTGAGCATCATGGTACATGCCTAAAAGCCCTAGAGACAGGGGGCATCTTGGGCTACAAAGATACTGTTTCAGAAAGGTGAGACTGGTGGGTGCGATGGCTCACACACTAGAGGTAAAAGACCATGGAGTTCAAGGACATGTGGTCTATGTGATGAGTTCTAAGACAGCCAAAGCTATACAACAGACTCTCTCTCAAACAAACAAAACAAGCAAACCTGGCTAAAGTGAAATGAAATGGAAAAAATCTTCAGACACAATTTGTCGTCCAAGATAAATAAGTTCCAGGGTTAATAGGACCTGTGTGGCAAAAGTGTTCCCCACCCCAGGAAGCATCTCTCTCTACTTTCATCCAATGACCGAATTCTGTGGGAAAACATAGTCTTGAAGGTAAGAAGTCTGACTGATTCACTGTCCCAAACACTGAGCTTACTCTGTAAGAAGTCTGTGTTAAAGGGCAGTGGTTGACTGCAAGCTCTGTACCACATAGCACTGTGCTCAGCCTGCGAGTAAGAATGTGCTGCCCTGGCAGTGCTTCCTGTCGCTCTGCTTCTCAGAGCCAGTGCCTGTCCTGAATCGGATGTCTGTCGTTACTATGCACACTCTTACATTTTGTTACTACATGAAAATATTTGCATTTCTAATTCATTATATTTTTTCCATAAAATGTATTATTTCATGGGTCTTACTCTTTTTTGTTGTTGTTGTCGGTTTTGTTTTGTTTTGTTTTGTTTTTGAGTCAGGGTTTCTCTGTGTAGCCCTGGCTATCCTGGAGCTCCTTTTGTAGACAAGGCTGGCCTCCAACTCTGGGATTAAAGGTGTGTGCCACCACTGCCTGGCTATAGTTCTTACGTTTAAGAATTATGTTGAACTTCCTTTTCTTTTACTTGCTATTTCCTGTGACTGGTTTTGTGTCTTTTCAAATAATATTTGTTGAGGGGCTGGAGAGATGGCTCAATGGTTAAGAGCACTGACTGCACTTCCAGAGGTCTGGCGTTGAAATCCCAGTGACCACATGGTGGCTCACAACCATCTGTAAAGGGATGTGATGACCTCTTCTGGTGTGTCTGAAGACAACTACAGTGTACTCATATTCATGAAATAAATAAATAAATTTCATATATATATATATATGAAGAATGTTCGTTGAGATAGTGTTGCTATGTAGCTCTGGCTAGTCAGAAACTTTTAGCCTTAGACTCATAAAGATTCAACTGCCTCTGCCTCCAGGGTACTTTGTAAAGGTCTGCACCACCACGCCCAGATCAATTTTTAAAACCTATTCATAGTAATGCTTATAGCTCCAGTTTTTTTAAATCTAAAATATCTATTAAATTACTTCTGTTCCCCACTTTTATGTGAAAAAACTAATTATGTGAGTGGTTCACCGTGGCACTTAAATAATTATGTTAATGAATAATTATGACAGCCACCACACAAAGGCAGTGCCATTTCTTCTGTTTTATGGATCAAATGGCTCAAAAAGGTCATGTAAATAGATGAACTCGAGGTTTTATAGACCTAAAGCCACAAAATTCCTTCTCCCTCTATCTTACTAAAAAGTTTTTTGTTTTTGTTTTTTTTTTTTTTGGTTTTTTGAGACAGGGTTTCGCTGTGTAGCCCTGGCTGTCCTGAAACTCACCCTGTAGACAAGACTGGCCTCAAACTCAGAAATCCACCTGCCTCTGCCTCCCAAGTGCTGGGATCAAAGGTGTGCGCCACCACTGCCCGGCTACTAAAATGTTTTAAGATATAAGAATGTAGTTAACCTTTAAAAAACAGCCTACCAGTTTGGTTGCCAGGTTCTGTATTTTGAATTCCTTCTGTCCCATCTTCACTGAGAAGTACACAAATACAGTGTTTTTTAGTTAGTGCAAAAACACTAACTAAACTAACTTAGTTAGTGCAGCAGGAGGAGATGGTTTAGTGGGTAAACAGTTCACCGTGCAATCATGAGGACCTGATTTGGATTCTCAATACTTAAGTAAAGAGCTGGATTCGATAGCATTTCTGAAACCCCAGTGCTGAGAAGCAGAAACAGAAGGGGCCATGTAATTTGTAATTGGGGAAGACACCTGAGGACATCTGGCCTATACATACATCATACATACATACATACATACATACACACACATATGTACATACACATGCCCATGCGCACATACATACATCACACACACAAAGCAGCATGATTCCATATTAGTAGGTCATGCGGTTTCTCCAGCTTTTACATTCAAGCCAAGAATAAAACTGTATTCGTGAAAACTGTTTCAGACTTTTCCAATTGTCAAATTCAATGTGACAAATGTCAGTGTGGAGTATAAAAAGGTGTTTGTGTTAACAGGTACACGTCCATACGAAGTAGGTAAAGTTTAACGTCCGGCGGAGAAGTCTCCCATTGCTGGGCCCTCAGTAGTACTAGAATCATTTTTTTATTGTTTTGTTTTCTTGAGATAGGGTCTCGCTTTGTAGCATTGGCTAGCCTGTAACTTGATATGTAGACTAGGCTAGTTAAGAAAAAGAGCTCTACCTACCTTTACCTCCCAAGTGCTGGGATTTAAAGCCAAAACATCTATCTAGAATCTTTTTATTACAGAAGATTGAAAAGATGGTAAACCTAACAGCCTTATATGTGAAGACAGAAGTATAAGGGGGTGTGCCCAAAGCCACACATATAGCTACTTAGAGGACACACTGTGGCATTTAAATGGTTCTGGACTCAAGATCTCAGAATAGTCTTTCTTCTATCTCAGTCACAGTTTCTTCTGATATTGAAACATTCATCCTACAGGGAAGTTCCTTAAACAAGAAGATAAACAATTTAAATTAGCTCCAGGAAATACCTGAAAGTGACCAGATTCATTAGACCCCTCTATCCCAAGAGTAAACAATGAAGACAACTGAGCATCCTCTCAGACAAGCTAAGAATCAAGGAAGACTCTGAGACCAGACCAGCTGCCTGCAAGAGGTTTACACCAGCTTTGTCACTTGGAAAGGACATTTTCCAACTTGTAGAGCTGCCTGCTGGCTGTGCAGTGTGCTCTAGGTTCCCAGCTTTATTGAGCTGTCACCTGTGCAGGGGTGGGCTTTGGTAATGTAGCTGTCTGTGAGTTATTTCTGTTCCTGTAAGTAACCCCTCACCTATATATTCTCATAAGGAATCTTGGAGAAACTCCTGGTTTCGAGTTGGACTTGGGTGGCACTTGTATTTTGGTCTGTTGTGGGCTCCCTCCCCGAGAGTAGACATATGTTGAATATCCCTAGGGAACATCTTGTCACACAACAGTAACCTGTCTCCTCAAGAATCTAAGGCGAAGAGACTGGTTGATATCATGTCCAAGTTCACATAGCTTGTTAGTGACAGAGCCTATTCCTGGAAACAAAAATCACAAGTTTTACAAACCATACATACAGGCCTTCCTACATATATAAATTGTTCCTGCCGCCATTTTTCTCATGTTTTCATTAAATAAAGCCAACATATGATGAAAATCATGTACTATGTTTGCAAGAGCAAACTGGAAGAAGGGACTATTCCTGATAACACGTCCAGTGGTTTGGGAAAGAAAAGTCTTATATACTCAAAGTAAGAAAATGGAATTGTAGCTTTTGTTTTGAATGTTATTATCTTCCTTAATTTTGATCTTGCAAAGTCATTGTTTTCAAGGCAGAAAAAGCATAGAAACTTCTTGCTGATTTTAAGAGCATTCGTTCGTGTGGATCTGGCAGGTAGCACAACTGTCTTTGTCAATCCAATGCAAGGCAGGATGAAGTGGACCGGAGCCTTTCCATTCCACTCCCTTTTTACTTGGTAAAGCCTAGGACGCCACCAGGAAGCACAGTTCCCACAATTCATGACTTACATTCTGTCTAAGGAGTGAGCACGCTATAAAAATCAACTAGGAAAGGAGAGTTTCTATTTTCTCATGGTCTGTTTTTCTTAATCACCACATACATATTTATGCAAAAAAGCATTAAGTGGATTCAAATTCACGGACACATACTTCCAATCCTAGCGCTTAAAAAGCTAAGGTGTGAGAATGGAGAGTTTGAGGCCAGAGTAGACATAAGGAGGAGTTCAAGGGCACAGGAGCTGTGCAGTAAGATTCTGCTTCACCAACTGGCCTGACCTCCTGTGCTCCTGGAGACTGATCCACCAACCAAATAATACACATGGAGGGACCCATGGTGCTGGCCACAAATGCGGCAGAGGAGGGCCTTGTTATCCATCATGAGGAGGAGAGGCCCTTGAGCCTGAGGGTATTAGATGCCCCAGTATAGGAGAATGCCTAGGAGGGAAGATGAGAGTGGGTGGGTGGGTGGGAGAATACCCCCATAGTGGCAGGGGGAGGGTGGAGGGAATGGGGAGGTTCCAAAGGGAGATCTGGAAAGGGGGAAACATTTGAAATGTAAATAAAATATGAAAGAAAAAAAAGATTCTGCCTCTTGTATTCTGGCAGATAGACAGACAGACAGACAAAAAGCGTCAAGGGCTGGGGATATAGTTCAGTAATGTCTGCTCAGCATGTCTGAATAACCACTGTACAACCCAGGCTTCTCCTTGTTATGAAAATTTTAAGTTAAGTAAATACAGTTCTCAGTCTTCAAAGAGAGAAACCCAGTCATCAAATAAAGCAGGACAATGACAAGAACAGAGGAATCTTTTATGCTAAGTGGAGTTTGTCCTAATGAAAGATTTGCCTTCTGGTTAAAAAAAAAAAATGCTTTTTGATGGGCAGTGGTGGCACATGCCTTTAACCCCAGCACTTGGGAGGCAGAGGCAGGCAGATTTCTGAGTTTGAGGCCAGCCTGGTCTACAGAGTAAATTCCAGGACAGCCAGGGCTATACAGAGAAACCCTGTCTCGAAAAAATAAAAACAAAAACAAAAACAAAAACAAAAAACTGCTTTTCAGTAAGTATTTCTATATCTAAAATCAATTTCGTAACATTGCTTCATGACTTTTTTCAACAATCACATGCCTGAGAAACAAACTATTAGGTGAAGCAAACAAAACAGACATTTAGATTTTCTGACCTCTGGTGGGAGTTCGCTTATATCTCTGTTCACAGCCAGTTCTAACTTCTCCAAACTGGCACAGTTGCTCAGTTCTTTGGGGACAGTCTTGATTTTGTTGTAGCTAAGAATCAGTTCCTGAAGTCTAGTGAGCAGTCCTACACAACAACAATACAGGAAGCAGATGGATCAGTGTTTCCTGCCACCAAGTGCTACTTACAAACTTAAATTACTTACACATCGGCAAATTCAGTTATTTTCCTCTTTCCTCTTCCCATCTTTCCACAAGGGAGGGGCAGTGGTATTTCCATTCTGCTCTATACTGTGGACTCCGGATCAAGGTGGCTGTAGGTAGTACAGTTCCTGTCTGCCACACACCAGAACCTGGGCTTGATCTTCAACACAAAACCCATAAACAGCATACTACACCCTCAGCAATGTTCTGTGTGGGGACATTGTCCCACTGCTTGATAAATTTTCTTTCCTTCTTGCCTTCAGTGTGTTCTAAGATAGTTAACTGAGAAGTGTTGTTTTCAAAATATACAGAATATTTGGAAATATTCTCACATTGAAATTTTATCTATCAGCTGGGCAGTGATGGCACATGCCTTTAACCCCAGCACTCGGGAGGCAGAGGCAGACAGATCTCTGAGTTCGAGGCCAGCCTGGTCTACAGAGTGAGTTCCAGGACAGCCAGGGCTACACAGAGAATCCCTGTCTCGAAAAACAAAACAAACAAACAAACAAACAAAAATATAAAAAAGAAATTTTATCTATCACCCCAATGATTCCAGAAGTTTGGATCCTCTGAAGACTTAAGTTAGATGAAACACTTAAAAATTTTTTCAAGTTTCAGAAATATATAAAGATAAGACCTTTATTCCACATATTTGGGGATGGGGGTGTCTGAAAAAAGCAGAGAAAAGCATACTGGCTAAAGGTAGATAAAACAGCACAGGAATAAAAGCAGTTTTCCTTACCAATTCCTCGAGGGATCTCTGAAATTGTGTTCCGAGATAAGTCTAGCACTATGAGATGCTGGAATCTTCCGATGAATTCAGGAATTTTCAACAATCCAGTCCTATGAAGTTGCCATTCCTGTAGCTGATTCAGTTTCAGTAAAGAAGAAGGGAGAGTCTAAAGTAAAAAATATGTGTACAATCATTGCACTGCCTGAACTATTATTACACTGCCTGAACTATTATTACAC
>JADRCH010000243.1:4074116-4240156 GCA_019843965.1 Rhynchomys soricoides
CTATTATTACACTGCCTGAACTATTATTGCACTGCCTGAACTATTATATCATCCACGCTGCTGGGACAATAGGGGGTCTGCAGAGGCACTGGAGGACAGTGCCCCTTAATGGGCAATGTCTCCAAGAACCTTGACTGTTATGACTTTTTTAATTGTTAAAGATTTATTCTCACTTTTATACAAGTTATTATTTATTCATCATTTATTGCTAAATCTTCACACCTCAATCATAGTATAATAAACAAAAATGTCCTATTTTGACCAATAATGGACACACACAGAAGTCTGTCCTAATGAACAACTCTGTTGTATTAGACTATCTATCCAAGAACACATACATAATTGAAAATGTGAATATTTCAAGTCAGGTAGTGGTGGTGGCTCACACCTGTAATCCCAGCACCAGGGAGGCAGAGGCAGGTGGATTTCTGTAGCTAGCCTGGTCTACGCAACTAGTTCCAGAACAGCCAAGGCCACACAAAGAAACGCTTTCTCAAAACCACTCCTCAACACACATACACACACACACACACACACACACACACACACAGAGAAAGAGAGAGAGAGAGAGAGAAAGAGAGAGAGAGAAGAAATTATAATATTTAAAAATTACCTCAGTAATTTGAATTTCTCTTGCTCTCTCTCTCTCTTTTTTTTAAGTCTTTTAAGAGTTTGTTTTGAGCCGGGCAGTGGTGGCGCATGCCTTTAATCCCAGCACTCGGGAGGCAGAGGCAGGTGGATTTCTAAGTTCGAGGCCAACCTGGTCTACATAATGAAAATCTGCCTTAAGAAAAACAAAAAACAAAAACAAAACAGATTACAATATGCTTTAAGAAAAAGAAAACAGAAGCTGGGCAGTGGTGCATGCCTTTAATCCCAGCACTCAGGAGACAGAGGCAGGCAGATTTCTGAGTTCGAGGCCAGCCTGATCTACGGAGTGAGTTCCAGGACAGCCAGGGCTACACAGAGAAACCCTGTCTCGAAAAACCATAAAAAAAAAAAAAGAGTTTGTTTTGAGACAGGATTTCTCTACAGAGATCTGGCTAGCCTAGAACAGTCTGTGTAGACTAGTCTGGCTTTGAACTAACAGATCCACCTGCCTCTATCTCCCAAATGCTGAGATTAAAGGTGTGAGCCACCACTTCTAGCCTATTTTATTAGTTGTTGCTGGGTTTGTTTTTGTTTTAATCCTGTCAAAAAAGAAGGATTTAGAGAAATATCCCGGACTGGAGAGATGGCTTAGGGTTAAGAGCACTGGCTGTTCTTCCAGAGGTCCTGAGTTTGATTCCCAGCAACCATCTTTAATAGGATCCGATGCCCTCCTCTGGTGTGTCTGAGGAGAATGACACTGAACTCACATACATAAAATAAACAAATCTTAAAGAGAAATATCCCAAGAGAATTGAGTTCAGGTGGGACGGGAGCAAATACTCTCTTTGAGAAAGAAACAATCCATGTGTTTTATGCTTCTTTTCTGTTGTTCATGTTGTCCAGATTCACTCTGCTGTTCTCATGAGAATTCCAGTCTTCACTACAGTTTCAGCATATGCTCTCAGGCCTTCACGACCCAGGGTGGAGAATCAAGAAGTGTGTCTAGAGCTTCTACACTTACCTTCCATTCTTCTTTCTCTATCCTTAGAATGACTCTTCCATCTTCCCTGGTCACCTTCTCTTTCAGCTTAGTTAAACTTACTCGGTCTTCCCAGATCCGCACTAGCCTAAGACAGCAGAACATCTTTTATTCGTAGGTAATGACAAAATAGCATTCAAAAAGGCCTGATGCAGCAGTGAAAGAAACAGAGGACACTTGTCCTGTAATGGGCAGCATCTCCAGGTGCTCTGTGCTACTTCTGCTCCTAGAACTTTGACTCTTATTATTTTTTAATGGTTAAAATTTTATTCTTACTTTTATACATGTTATTATTTATTTACTTTATCATTTATTACTAAATCTTCTCATTTCAATCATAGTTTAATAAACAAAGATGTCGTATTTTGACCATGCCGTGGATGAATTTGAGAGAGCTAAGGGTAAAGCGTGAATGGGAGGGGCTAAAGGGAAGAAAGACAAGAAGGGGTGTAATTATATGTGATTTTGAAAAATATAGCCACTGAGACAATGACATTAGACATCAGATGAGGGCTGGAGAGATGGCCCAATGGTTAAGAGCACTGACTGCTCTTCCAGAGGTCCTGGGTGCAATCCTCAGAACTCACAAGTGTCTACAACTCCAAGATCTTACACCCTCACACAGACATACATACGGGCAAAATACAAATGCACATAAAATAAATAAATTGGGGAGGGGGGCTGGAGAAATGGCTCAGCGGTTAAGAGTATTAGCTGCTCTTCCACTGGTCCTGAGTTCAATTCCCAGCAATGCCATGGTGGCTCACAACCATCTGTAATGGGATCTGATTCCCTCTTCTGGTGTGTGTAAAGACAGATCACTCATATACATATAAACAAACAAACATTTAAAAAGAAAAATTGTTTTTAAAAAAGAAATCAGATTAAAGGTCACTTTGCACGAATTATAAGTGTGGTCAGCACCACAAATGCCTTGTTGTAAAGTAGTCACTCCTTTGGGAGTTGTCCTTTGTCCAGTTACTTCCCCTTCTGTACCTGGCATTTTAAATTCTAAAGAAAACACGCTCTTAAGAGTTTGAAATATTAACTGATAATCTTTCCTTAGATTTTTTTCATTGTTGAGGATTGAATCTAAGTTCTCGTGCATGCTAGGGAAGTGTGCTACCAGGTTTCTTTAGACTCACAGAACTGAGAAGGTCTGATGACCACCACACAACACTGTGTGTGATGCCTCCCGTTGTTGTTGATTATCATTACTATTACTATTTTGAGACAGTTCTCACTTTGTAGCCCTAATTAGCCTGGAACACACAGAGGGCTGCTCGCCTCTGCCTCCTGGTGCTGCCCCCTTATTTGGTTCTACATATCAACTAAGCAAAACATGTGTATTCCTGGGAAGACTATCTTGAAGAAAAACAGCAAGTTTGAGGAATTATAGGTACTGGTCCAAGGCAGTCAAGGTCATCAAGACTAGAGGAAAAAAGAAATGCTGTCTCCATCTTGGAAGAGCCTGTGCAGCATGCATCTTTTTGCTTATTGCTCCTGGCACCTCCTTTCTCTATAAATATCTTTTTAAAAATGCGTGTGTGTACATGTTCATGTGTTTGTGCAGGTGCACATCCGCATACAGATACAGGTACATGTGTATAGAAGTCACAGGACAGTATCAGTGCCATCCTCAGAAATACCATACACCTCCTTTTATATAATATCTTCTATTATCTTGGAATATTGAAATTATTACCAATTAGACTAGACTGGCTGATCAGGGTGCCCCAGAAATCCTCCCATCTTTGCCTCCCTGGTACTGAAATTACATGCTTAGTGCGACTATGCCTGGCTTTATTATGTGAGTGCTGAGAATTGAACTCAGGTCTACAAGGTTGTAAAGCAAGTTCTTGACCAACTGAACTATCTCCCCAAGCCCCCCACATCTTTCCTTTCCCAACTGCTTTAGCATTCTGTTGCTGTGGAGAGACACCACGACCAAGGCAACTCTTGTAAAAGAAAGCATTTAATTTGGGGCTTGCTTACAGTTTTAGAGGGTTAGTAGTCCATAGTCATCATGGGAGGGAGGCAGGCAAGAATGATGATGGAATATTAGCTGAGAGATTTTTACCTCCTGATCACAGGCAGCAGGCAGAGAGGCAGGAGAGAAGGGGAGGAGGAGGGAGGGAGGGAGAGAGGGAGACTGGTCCTGGCATTGGCATTTGAAACCTCAAAGTGATCCACCTTTTCCAGCAAGGCCACACCTACTCTAATAAGACCACACCTCTTAATCCTTCCCAAACAGTTCCATTAACTGAAGACTGCTCATTCAAACATAGGAGCCAATGGGAGTCATTCAAATCATCATACCCTCTAAATTTTTTTCATGTACCAGGGTTTGACTCTGCAGCACTCACATGGTAGTTCATTAGCATCTCTAACTGCAGTCCCAGGGGCTCTAACACCCTCTTCTGGCCTCCAAGGGCACTGCATGCAAGAAGTGCATAGACATACATGCAGGCAAAATACCCATATAAGAATAATAATAAAGAAAAATTTAAAGACTCTTTTAGAGTTGGAGAGATGGCTCAGTAGTCAAGAGCACTTGATGCTCTTTCAGAGGTCCTGAGTTCAGTTCCCTGCACCCATAGGGCAGCTCACAATGATCTGTAGCTTCAGTTCTAGGGTATCCAACGCCCTCTTCTGGTCTCTATGGGTACCTGCACAAATGTGGACAGACTTACAGGCAGTCATTCATATACATAAAATAAAAGTAAAGTTTCTTAAAGAAGAATATCTTGAGTTTTCAGCAAATAAAAATATGTCAAATTTAGCTCTTAGTAAATGATCATTTTCAAAGGCGGTTCTGAGCTCTTCACTAATCTAAACAACGTCACTGCATACTTATGCTGAAGTTCCTTCTCTCGCTTCACATCTGCATGGTGCTTCTTTATCCTTTCTTCCCAGACTTCCTTTACAGCACTGACGGCCCCGGTACAAACCACACTTTCTGTCATGATTTTTCCACATTGTACTCAAGTCATCTACTTCATTAAGTTCTGAAGAGCTGAGTCACAGACCACCTCAGAAAAGACCTAAGTGTA
Organism: Rhynchomys soricoides; assembly: GCA_019843965.1. Lineage (NCBI taxonomy): Eukaryota > Metazoa > Chordata > Mammalia > Rodentia > Muridae > Rhynchomys > Rhynchomys soricoides. The sequence continues at coordinate 4,078,800 of JADRCH010000243.1, forward strand.
CCAGACAGGGGGGAAAAAACATCATTTTTCAGAATATTAATGAGCATCATAACAGTCATGAGAGGTAATGTTTGTTGGATACCTGCATCTTCCCAAAACTACATTTATTTGTTTATTCCTTCCTTCCTTCCTTCCTTCCTTCCTTCCTTCCTTCCTTCCTTCACTGTTTACTCAGAGACAGGGTCCACTGTGATGCCCAATTTTTCCTCAAACTCCTGGGCTAAAGCTCTTCTAGGTGGAAGTACAGGTGCATACCAGCACTCCAGCTATTTTACATATATTTGCATGCCGTGTTTTATTTTATTTTATTCTTTTGGCTTTTTGCCTTGGCTATCCTGGAACTCACTCTGTCGACCAGCCTGGCCTTGAACTTGTAGAGATCCACCTGCCCCTGACACTCAAGTGCTGGAATTAAAGGCATGTGCCCCCACAGCCCATATTTTATTTTAAACCCGTGTAAAATATGATGTGAGTATTTTTGTTGCCTTTAGGATACATATGAGTAAACTAACCCGTAAAGAAGCACACTTGGAAGGAGCGGGAACTGCTGCCCTATCTGCTTCCTTTGCTACCATGTCATTCACAATAATGAAAACCTGCAACTAGACCAGCATCCAGTTATGGGAAAGTAATCCAACAGTGGTTCATTAGGTAAGTGTGGGGCCCTCAAGATGGCTCAGCAGGTAAAGGTACTTGCCACCAAGCCTGACAACATGCAGAGGCCCCAGGCCCTGACACCCCAATACTCCTGGAGACTGATCCACCAACCAAAGAATACACATGGAGGGACCCATGGTGCAGGCCACATACGTGGCAGAGGAGGGTCTTGTTAGCCATCAGGGGGAGGAGAGGCCCTTGGGCCTGAGAGTGTTAGATTCCCCCAGTAGAGGAGAATGCCAAGGAGGGAAGACTAGAGTGGGTGAGTGGTTAGGGGAATACCCCCATAGTGGCAGGGGAAGGGGGGAGGAAATGGGGAGGTTCCAAAGGGGAGATCAGGAAAGGGGGAAACATTTGAAATGTAAATAAAGTATGAAAAAAAGAAAAAGAAGATTAATTAAGCCTGTTTAAGGGGGGGAAAAAAGATGGCTGGAGAGACAGCGCCATGGCTGAGATCATTTGCTCCGCTCCTGAGAACTGAAGTTTGGTTCCCAGCATCCATAGCATGAGGCTCCCACTGCCTGTAATTCCAGTTCATGGGGCCCGATGCTCTCTTCTGACCTCCAAAGGCATCCACACGCATGTGGTGCACAGTTCCACACAGAAATGCACAAAGAAATACATACGTTTTAGAAATAACACAATAAGTAAATATCTTTTTTACATTTGTATGAGAAAGAGTAGGAGAACTTTTAAGAAGTAGGAAGTGGCGTGTGCAGAAGACAGAGAAAACAGAAGCAAGAGGCCACAGAAAGTGCGACTGTGATCACAGCATGCTACATGTGTGCAAAATGATGTTGCAGTGAAACCCGCTGTTTACATTTAACATTTATAATAATAAGAAAAAAAAAGCAATCATGTAAAAACAGTAATGTGGGAAAACCCCTGGAAATCCAGATGGCAAGAAAAGCATAGATTGTACTTAGCCAAAAGATTCTGTAGATTAAACCACAGTAAACTGCCTATACATACTCCATCAAAATGGCTGACTGCACTAGACTGACTCTACCAAGTATTGGTGAAAGTTTGTGTGAGAGGAATTTCCCCCTAGTGCTGTGCATTGGTGAAACTGTAAGTTGGATGTCACTGTTTTCGAAGAGCACTGGTGAAATACAAGATATATACATCCCTGCTAACTATGAACAAGTGTCCCCCAACAATAATTTTTCAAAATAGTATATAATAATAATAATAATAATAATAATAATAATAATAATAAATGAATGTATCATGGAATTTTGCTTTGCCATGGATGTCTTCAAATGGCAGGCCCAGGATGTTTGGCTAATCTTGTCTAAATTGTAGATGTAAAATTAAATTTATTTGAGGCTCATTTTTGTAGTCAGAAAAAGAAACAGAAAAGAGCTGTCGGAAGAAAAGTTAGGGTTGCTTTGTCATTGGCAATACACAGAATATTACTCGGGGAGGAAGGTGTGCGCAGCCCACAAACAGGAGCCGAGTGTGAGATCTTTCTGCAGTCAAGAAACCTTGGGATCGGGCATAATAGGACATGGCTGTTGATGGGCTGAGGCAGGGGACTGGTAAGTTTGAGAGCAGCTTAGGAAACATCACAACACCTTACCAAAATAAGAAGAAAGGAAGGATAAAACAAGGGAAAAGGAAGTCAGGAAAGAATGGACAGATGAAAGAAGAGAGGGTGATGTGGAAAGAGGAAGAAGGAGCCTTGATGAGCATTGCTGGGGCATAACTGCCTGGGTATGTCACCTAGACTTTGTTGTATCAGATGTTAGTAAACCTGAAGTATGTACTATACTTTCAATAATATACAATTAAAATATTTAATGAATGCAAGCTATCTCCATATTGTATTATTTTTTTATATAAACCCTCATTCTTTAACTTGTTTCATTGTTTGACATTAAATATTGGTCATCCCTAATACGAGTTGCCCTGACAGATCTGCTTCAGAAAGAACCCAAGCTTGTAAGAAGGCATTTCTGCATCTAACTCCTTTGTGAAGGAAAGGCACGCAGCACAGCAGCGAGGTAAGTCAATGACATGGTGGGGCAGCGGTTTCCAAAAGTGTCAATGACATGGTGGGGCAGCGGCTTCCAAAAGTTAAAACAGCCAAAGAAACACAATCTTAAATTCTAACTTGCAGGGAAGCCTGTCTCCTGTGTCCCAGAGGATGACGACTATGTGAGTGACTGCTGCTCCTTTAAAAGGCTCAGAAGACCCCTTAAACCCATGTTTGGTTGGTACACTTTTTCAGTGAGATCATCACTGGCTATTTCTTTATGCAGAAGGAATGGAGAAAAATTGTTTCAGAAAAGCACTTACCAGGGGGGAGGATGCTGCAGCCAACCTGTCCAGAGCACCCTGATTTTCAGTTAGAATCAGATCACAAGGTGAGTTTCTTCCCCAGTGTGGATCTAAATGACTAAAACTCTGTCGGGCTGTGACCAAGTGAAAAGTAATGTCAGCCTAGTTCTAATTTTAGCTCACGGACAAGGCTGAGAATAGCAAGAATCACGTGGGGCTTCTGTGCAAAGGTTCAGCTGATAACGTATGTGAATGTGTTCCTACAAACACCAGGAAACTCCCTGGGAGAACTATTTCTTTTCAAATTTAATTTTGTTACTGTGTGTGGGTGTTTTGTGTGTATGTTTGGCTGTGCACCACATGCATTCAGTGCCCTGCAGGCCAGAAGAACATGTTGGGTCCCCTGGAACTGGAGTTATGGACAGTTGTTGCCATCAGATGGATGCTGGGAAATGACCCTGGGTCTTCTGCAGGAACAAGTGCTCTGGAGTGCTGCACCGTCTCTCCAGCCCACAGAGGGAGAACTATTTTCAAGTGCCAGAAAAGGATTCTTTCTCAATGCCCGTCCACTTTTCATGACTTACAGATCTTACGTACTTAACAGAACATAATGGATCTATTTGAAGCAAAGCGACTTCAAAATACACTGATGTGCAACAGGACAGAGCCCCTACCTTGAACTAAAAGCCCCAATGCTTCAGATGAATGAACAAGGAGGTGTGGTGAGGAACTCCAATTTGTGCTGTACCTAAGCTTCAGTTTCGGAAGGAGCTTGTTGATGATTGAGTCAAGCCCTGTCTGCCCCCTTCTGCTATTAGGTACACTCCCAAGCCTGGGGCTTCAGACTTAATGAACTTTCAGTTTTTGTCTCTCAGCTGCTATAGACAGGACCTAACTCCTAGTTCTTAAGAATTTGGCCAGGTGGTAGTGGAACAACACACTTTTAATTTCCCAGCACTCCAGGGAAGCAGAGGCAGGCACTTACCTGCTTACAAACTCTGTGAGTTTGAGGCCAGCCTGGACTACAGAGCTAGTTCTAGGACAGCCAAGGCTACACAGAGAAACCTTGTCTTGAACCTCTTCCCACCGAAAAAAAAAGAGAACTAGACACTTAGATTTTAAAATTTGTACACATCGGTACACAAAGTTTAAAAGATAACAAATCTCATTTTTACGTTATGTCTACACACACACACACACACACACACACACACACACACTGCTTTAGTGCTGTGCTAGAACACAGGATCTTGCAGTATGTTTGGCAAGCACTCTACCACTGAGCTACATCCACAGCTCGATAGAACTATATATTATCATGTTCTGGTAGCGTGTATTGTTTTTACAAAAATAATGGGTTTCATTAAGTTCCTCCACAGAGACCAACCTAGTCTACATGAGCCCCTGGAGACAGAGACAAAGAGAGATTGAGATATTTGTACCCAGATTGTTTTCTGATAGCTATGCTAATGCACACTTCCTACCAGAGGATAAGTGTTTCCATATCGTCCCAAACACTTAACCTTTCATCTGACCGTCCTGCTTCAGCTGGGGTGCTAGGATTACAGGCATGTACCACCATGCTGGGTTTTACATGGTGGCTTATGGACTCTAGCTAAGCAAGCACTAAGTCCATCAACTGAGCTACATCCCATCCCTTTCCCATATTTTGAATGAGGTATCAAGTGCACATCAAATTAAAAAGAGATGCTCATTCTGCTTTATTTTTATTTTTCATTTTTTCCCAGACAGGGTTTCTCTGTGTAGCCCTGGATGTCCTGGAACTCACTCTGTAGACCAGGCTGGCCTTGAACTCAGAAATCCGCCTGTCTCTGCCTCCCAAGTGCTGGGATTAAAGGCGTGCGCCACTACTGCCTGGTGCTCATTTGCTTTGTGTTGGTGGGCCATTTTCAGTTCTATGGAAATAATAAACCTTTCCCAAGAAAATTAGTGTGAATTATGTAACACTGTTTTCTGATACTGGCCTAACTTTTGAGAAAATTTTATGATCAGTTTCAAAAAACAAGTACCATGTTTTGTTTTGTTTTTTTTTTCACATTTCCAAAAACACTATGGAGAACTTCCCTATCTAATAAGAATTTTATTTTTTAGCCAGAAGCTGGAAACAACCCAGATATCCCTCCACAGAGGAATGGATACAGAAAATGTGGTACATTTACACAATGGAATACTACTCAGCTATTAAAAACAATGACTTCATGTAATTCACAGGCAAATGGATGGAACTTGAAAATATCATCTTGAGTGAGGTAACTCAGTCACAAAAGAATGAACACAGTATGTACTCACTGATAAGTGGTTATTAGCCCAAAAGTTCGGAATACCCAAGAGTCACTTTGGAGCAACAGTAGGGCTGACTGTGAGGTCCCAGATGGAGGACTTGGAGAAGGGACTGAAGGAGCTGAGGGAGTTTGCAGCCCCATGGAGGCAGCAACAGTGGCAACTGGCCTGACCCCCTCCTGATACTCCTGGAGACTGATCCACCAACCAAAGAATACACATGGAGGGACCCATGGTGCTGGCCACATACGTGGCAGAGGAGGGTCTTGTTATCCATCAGGGGGAGGAGAGGACCTTGGGTGTTAGATCCCCCAGTATAGGAGAATGCCAAGGAGGGAAGATGGGAGTGGGTAGGTGGGGGAATACCCCCATGGAGGCAAGGGGGGGGGGAAGGGAATGGGGATGTTCCAAAGGGGAGATCTGGAAAGGGGGAAACATTTGAAATGTAAAGAAAGTATCGAAAAAAAATTTTATTTTTATATTCATCATCGTAACCTTAAAGCTATTTGTGTGCTCTAGAAATAACATTCTTCTGAAGACACATTTCATTTGTCTGTTTAGTTTTCTCTTCCTTTTTTTCTTTAAAATATGTATTTATTTCATGTGTATGAGTGTGTCACCGGCAAGTATGTCTGCAGTGTGCACAGAGGTCAGAAGATGACATCTGATTTCCTGGAACTGGAGTTACACATGGAGATGAGCCATCCCATGGGTGGCTGGGAAACCAACCTGCTTCCGTTGCCAGAGCAACAGATATTCTTAACAGCTGAGCCATCTCTCCGGACCCTAGTTTATTTTATCTTATTTTATTTTTCAGGTGAGGGTCTTTCTGCATTGTCCTGGTTGGTCTGAAGCTCCAGAGCTCAAAGGATTCATCTCCCTCACTCTTCTACAAAGCCAGGACCATGCAAGCCTCCAGGCCTGGCTTCTTATGAACATTTGTAATATACACAAACCGTATGAGAAATGATACAGTCAGGGTTTTTTAAAATGATGCTTTTGGGAGCTGGAGGATGGCTGGGGTTAAGCGAGCACGCTGCCCTGCAGACACCATTCACTCGATTACATTCCTGCAATTCTCAAAATCTTGGTCTTTCTGGGCTTACCATAATTTTAAACCTATTGTGAAAGCGTCCTGAAGCAAACTTCAAGTTAAACAGTTTGCAGCCTGGTATAACAGTACTTACTTGAGGGGACGGGTGATGGAGGCCACCCATGCTAACTGTTGGGAGGAGATTGACTCAACCTACCCAACATGAGTGAACCCCCTCCATATCTTTGCCCAGCTTTCCCCCACGTATAACCTGTTATTTCCTCCTCCTCCTCCTCTTCCTCCTCCTCCTCCTCCTCCTCCTCCTCCCCTGTCTTCCTCCTCCTCCTCTTCCACCTCCTCCTTTTTTCTGATAATTTCCTTTTTAGTTGCTATTAGAACCTAAATTCTTTGTTTTAAAATTTTATTCAATCTTTTTTTACAGTGCAGCCTTTATCCTCCTCCCGTCCACCCTTTGACTGTACTACATCCCATACCCTTTCCCCTGCCGCCATCTCCACAAGGATGCCCCCTCTTCCACTCCAACCCCAGCAGACCTCCCCACTCCCTGGGGCCTCCAGTCTCTCCAGGGTTAGGTGCATCTTCTGTGACTGAGCCCAGACCCAGCAGTCCTCTGCTGTATATGCATTGTGGGCCTCGTATCAGCTGGTGTATGCTGCCTGGTTGGTGGTCCAGTGTCTGAGAGATCTCAGGGTCCAGGTTAATTGAGACTGCTGGTCCTCCTACAGGGTCGCCCTCCTCCTCAGCTTCTTCCAGCTTTTCCCTAATTCAACCACAGGGGTCAGCAGCTTCTGTAAATATCTGCATCTGACTCTTACATCTGGGTCTTTTGGAGGGCAGTCATGATTGATCCCTTTTTGTGAGCGCTCCATAGTCTCAGTAATAGTAGAACCTAAATTCTTGCTGTCTACTTGTTCTCGTTCCCTTCCCCCATCTCTTCTCACCACCAGCGACAGCTGTTGCCCGTGCTTTGAGTTATAACATTCCACATGGCACTCCAGAAAGACTGATATAGACCTGTTACATACCAGAGCTGTGTGTTCATGCCATGCTTCAGCTGGCTTTTGTGGTTTTCTTTAGACTGTCTCCATTTTTATTTTATTTATTGGTTAGGATTCCACAAAAGAAGTACACATGGAAAAAGATCTGCCAAGAACTCAGTTGAAGGAATTTTGAGGCCTCGGGGTAGAGTAGGTCCTGATAAAAGACCAGATGGTTTAGAGTAAGTTAAATGACCCAATCCTAGTTTTTCAAAAACCATGTGTAAGAAAGGAACGAAGTCCTCGCCTTCTGTTTTGGGTTGCTATAACGAAAGGACTGGGTAACTTTTTTCTTCCCATTTAAAAATGATTTATTAGTTTTAGTTTATTTATCAGTTTATTAAAAATAAACTGATTCACTGAAAAGTGTTCCCAGCTGACAAAGCAACTCAGAACAGCAACACGCTATCCAAGGGCTGCAATAAAACTCTGACTTCTGGAATCAGAAAAGGGAAGACAGGAAAGTTCCCAGTTACGAGGACTGTCTCCAAGCAACCTTGGGATTTCAGATTCACACACTAGCTGCCAGAGCTTCTCAAACATGGAATTTAATCATGTCCTGGACTTAAGAGCGATCAGAAGCTTGGTTGTCTCATCCCTTAAATCACATTTATCCTTTCCATGAGGACTGGGTGACTTTTAAAGAACAAAGATTTACTCTACAGTCCAGGAAATTCAAGCGCTAGTGGCCACAGTTGGTGAGGGCCTTTCTGCTGCATCACAGCATGGTGGAAGACATCACAGGAGAGGAAGCAAGAGACAGAACTCACAGCTTCAAGTCCTACAACCTGCGTTAATCCATTCACAAAGGTGGCACCTTATGACTTAGGCATCTGGCCTACCAGGGCCTCCCTTGCAACACTTTGCACCTGGGATTACATTACCAACATATCACAACAGGGTCAAAGAATGATAGATAGTAAACAATGGCAGACGGCCTTTTACCTCAAGTCAATTTTGTTCCCCGGATTGTTCTTGGACATGAGTCTGTGCCATCTGCAACAAACATCTGCATTCAGTTTATAAGAGGTGTTTATTCTTGTTGAATGTCGAAACAGCTAAGGAACCCTATCTAGTAAAAGGGCATGTCCTTGGTGTGCCCTGAATCTGAATACGGCCTCTGCCTTGCTTTTGTGCTTCCTCAGATATAATCTAGAGTATGTGCCAGGCAACTGTGATATTGGTCTGTCCTAAGAAAGTTCTGGAAAAGGGTGCTCTATTACTATTTAGTATGTGTTTACTGGTATTTATTTACATGTGTTTTTTAGTTCAAACCTTCCTTGAATCATTGCTTTGTTATATTTGTGTATAAATACACTGAAAGTAAAGCTGTCTGTAGCAGTCAAGTGTAGTCCATCTGTTCTTTAATATCCTCAAATTCCAGATTTCACACATACATCTGCATAGGTCAACTGAAGCTGACACCAACACATATTTTTGGGGAGACACATTGAAACACAACAACCACAGTAGGCACTGACTAGGTGGGCCAGTGAGATGGCTCAGCAGGTAGAGGCTGCAGGTAGAAGGAGAGAAGCAAGTCCCATGGGTTTTCCTCTGATCTTATACTCACTGTGGCATACATGTCCCCCCTCACACACACATTAAATAGTAAAAAGTACATACACAGTGAATTACTATGAAGGCATACAAAATAAGATAATGTGGAACTGTTTATTGACATGTAAAGGTATCCATAATATAAGGATAAATTTAAAAAATCAAATTATAAAATAGTAGATACATTATTTCATTTTTATAAAACAAATACTTATGTATATAGATACATATATCATAATGTTAACAAAGTTTAGATTACAGATAACAGTGCGCTACTCTCCACTATCTGTAGTTTTTCCTTCTTCAGATGAAGTCTCACTATGTAACCTAACATGGCTTCATGCCATGGATCTTCCTGCCCTTGCTTTCCAAGTGTGGGGACTACAGGCCTGTGGGCACAATGCCTGTTCTGAATTGATTTTCTTTTGTTAATTGTCTTTATGTAAAAATAATGGGTTTCATGATGTGAATTTCCAACTAAACAGCATTTACTGAATTTATAACGTAGTTCCATTTCTTGAAAAGAATCAAGTAGGCACTAAAATGATCCTTTTTTTCTCCTGCCACAAAACCTTCATTTAAATAAGTAATTTTGTCATGATATATTCATTTAATTAGATAATATTAGGAAAAAAAAAAACAAACCTAGATTTCAAAATACTGAATTTGATTCTTTTCTTTTTTTCTTTTTCTTTTTTTTAAAATTACAGGGTCTTTCTGTGTAGCTCTGGCTGTCTGGGAACTCACTCTAGAGACCAGGCTGGCCTCGAACTCACAAAGATCCACTTGTCTTTGCTTCTCAAGTGCTGGGAAAAAAGGCTTTCTCAGCCTTGAATTAGATTCATCTTGATGCTATCTGATTAAAGCAGAGCTTTTTTCAAGATGATCGTTAGCAGCATTTCTGCATAAACTAATTTTACGCCCATAATTTCCCATTTGGCTCTCCTTATTCATGCTCCTACTGAGACAGGAGAACAGAACAGATTCCAAATCCTTTTCTCATGTTTAGCTGGGATCAATGAAATCAAAAGGCAATAAATCTCTAAGTATTAAAAGAAAAAAGCCAGTGATGCTAATATTTACGGTATTTGACATCACAAAGTGAGTTTGCAAAGTCAAGTATTTCCCAGCAAGATGCCAAAGCATTACCTCAGCCCTAGATGTCTATCCATTCTAAGCATTTACTTTTAACAGCCTTGTTGGTTGTAAAGTACAATTAAGACCAACTTATAACTTCTCCCTTTAAAGAATTTACTGCTATAAGACATTTATAGATGATATTTTACACATAAGGCAAGAGTTATGTCTCATAAGCTGAAGAGATAAACAGAACTGCACTTACTTTGTACAACAGTCACCTTGATTGTAGAGAAATGAATACATATTTGTATATAAATTCCTTTCCTGATTAAGTATAATTTAAAAGTTTCACTGAAAAAATCAGCTAAAAATTAAAAAGAGGGCAAGTACCGCATGTGCACCGCTACTCACCGTTTAGTGACATCAATTTTGTTGTTGTTGCTTGTTTCAACTCACTGACACAAGATCTCAGCACCATAATGGGAAGTCCCCTCTGACCTACACAGTGTGAGACCCAGGAGAACCGTCACCCACTGTTCCTTCTCAGCAGAAAGCCTAATGCGACAGTGATAAATACTGTGCTTTGGAGCCCTATCATGGCAGCACAAGCCATTTTTAATGCAACTGTAACAAGAATATGTGCTGGCTCAGCTAGGCCTCACATACTCTTTGGAAATGGGAAAAGTCCACGGATGTCCTGTTGGCCATTATTTCAGATCCAGCAGCATAGATGCTGGGTTTTCTAAGTAGGATTTCCACAGATTAGAGAAGCGTGACATGGTGGCGCCATCAATGACCCTGTGATCAGCTGACCAGCTCACATTCATTATCTGTGCTTTATAAACATCTCCTTTCTGGTCAAATCGGGGAAGAGCCTAGAAATAATGGAGAATGAGAAGTAAACAAGGGTAAACTTTCACTCACTCACAGTGGAAGGAAGACCTGGCAACAGCAGTGTAAGGCTTAGAAAACACTTCCTCCCTGCCAATGGCATCTACCAGGGCTTCTGAAAATGCTGCCTCCTATTTCCTCCAAACTTGGGAGGTCATATCCTGTCCCATATATAATATTTACAGTAAATTTCATCCAGATTTCAAATAGTTAACATTTATTAATCACCGTGTGCTACAACTCCTACAGAAAAGAGAACTGAGAAAAAGAAAATACTTGGACTCCTCACTGAAGGCAGCAAGGACACTCAACAAGGTGCTGGGCCTGATGGGAGTGTTAAAGAAACAGAGAATCAGTCTGATAACTACTGTGGGGGGGAGAGGCAGGGGATGTGGTCACTGCAAGAACAGGTGACAGACAGCATGTCATGAAAGGCAGGGTCTCTCCAGCTTAAAAATGATAATCCCAACCCATGATGGGTTATTCTGAAAAACATACAGGAGGGCTTTGGGAGTAGCACATTGATAGAGTTTTTGCCTAGCATGTACAAGTTGCATCTTTGGTATCATGAAATAAATGATAAAAAAGCAAAGTGTACATTAAAAGTCAGCTAATGGGGCCACAGAAATGATTCAGCTCAGCAGCTAAGAATAGTTGCTGAGCCAGTTAGAGGACCAGTATTCAGATCCTATCACCTAGGCAGTAACCTGGGTGTGATCCTACACACACCTGTAACCCCAGCACAGGACAGGTGGGGACAGAAGGGTGGCTCAGGCTTGCTGCCAAAAACTCAACCTCCAGGTTCAGCAAGAGATCATGGGTGAAAGGAATGGGTCACAGGTGCAGACTGACAGAAAGGAACACCCACACATTTTAGCCTCTGAGCACATGAAGAAACACACACACACACACAGAGCAAAACCCCTCAGCTATTAATAAGAAATATACAAAATGTTAGTTCTAACTTATTAGATTTAATAGATAGGCCTGGCAAGATGGCTCAACAGATAAAGGTGCTTGCTGCCAAGCCTCATTACCTGAGTTTGAACCTTAGAACCCACATGGTAGAAGGAGAGAACTGATTCCTTAATTGTCCTCTGACCTCTACACAAGTGGTTTGTGTGTGGAGCATCAACACACACACACACACACACACACACACACACACACAGCATGTCATAACCTTGTACCTCTATTCTAAGAGTCCTAAAACATGGCCACAGATCATTTTTCTTTAAGTCACCTACATTATTGTTCAAAATACAAGCGCCTTCAAGACCATGAGATCAGCGTGGCATGCACCTGTAATCCCAGTAGGTGAACAGCATGACAGGAGAACCCAGAATCTGAGCCAGCTGGGACAGTGACCTCTGATCTAGTTCAAGATGAGGAAGGAATGGGTGTACTGAGCTAACCTTCACAAATGTAAACCACAAAGTGGGAGATAACCTTCAACCCAGAGTCTTCTTCATGTTTAGTTTTCCAACTTACTAGAATTGTCCTGCAGTTCCTCACCACACATACCTTAATCGTTCCCAGGGCACCGATGGCTACTTCAGGTGGCAATATCACTGGCTTAGCGTAGGTTCCACCAATCTGAGAAGAATGGGAAAATTTAGCTTTCAGGGAATGCCCATTAGATTACAAGTTGTATTTTATTGGAACACGTGATCAGAAATTCAAGTTACACTTATAACTCTGAACAGTGTGACTTACTGATCCAATGTTGGAAAGAGTAAATGTCCCTCCTGTAAGGTCTGTGGTACCGAGCTGACCGGAAGAGCCCAGTTTCTGGAGGCGGTTCAGTTCCATGGCGATCTCAAATACAGAGCGAACCTGAATATTCTTCACATTGGGGACAATTAACCCCAGCTCGGTAGCCATTGCTACCCCAATGTTGTGAGAAGCCTAGGAAGTAAAAATTACCCAGGAGAACTTTTAACACATAAGCTTACAGCAAAGAAGAGAAACTCTGCTACCTTCTAAAACAAAGATACCCAACTCCTTTACCAAGCTAGTATAGGGTGTGCTGTAATCCAAATATTCAGGAGGCTGAGGAAGACAGAGTGATAGTTTGAAGCCTGCTTGTGCCATATGGCAAGATCACATCTTAAAAAGCCAAAAGGCCAAAAAATAAAAGTCACTGTTTTCACTAGAATGGAAGTAACTTGGAAGGAGTGGTTTGGAGGGACTAGAGTGCAGTGGGTACAGGCACAGAATCTGTGTGGAGAAAGAAGAGAGCACTGACTGCCCTGCATTGTCCTGACTTCCACACATGTGCCATGACACCAGTGTCCTCCCCACAATAAAATAAATGTAAATTAAACAAAATAACTGAACCAAACTTAAAAGATTGTTTTAGAAGACACATTTAGTATTTATAAACAATGGGCTAAGGAAATAAATGCAAAAGAATGAAGGAATCAACCAGGGACAGCATTAACCAGGGGACAGCATTAACCAGGGGACAGCATTAACCAGGGGACAGCATTAACTAGGGGACAGCATTAACCAGGGGACAGCATCAACCAGGGGACAGCATCATGTGGTTCATAACAAGCAAAATATTTGCCAGTAGGCCACTGATTAAATAAATGACCGTAGCGTAGCAATTGATTTATGATGATATCCACAATATTTAAATGAAAAAGAGATAAGCAAATTAAAGAAAAATATGTATTACTTAAATGAATTTGTGGAAGACTATCATTTTGAACAGGAAATTATCTGAGGCCATGGGATTGAAGGCAAACATTTTTTTTCTAAGTTTTTAAAATAAGCTACATTTAATTAGGAAGGACCAAGAAGAAAATAAACAGCCCGCTGTATTAGGCACATTGCAATAGCTTTAATTCGATCCCTACACTACCTAAGTGCACCTTTTGTCTCTGTGCTTTGGTGATGCTGGGTAAGCACTACCACTGAGCTCCCTCCCTGAATCTACCTAAGCCGACCATGAGTTGAGTATTGCTAAGGAGAAGTGAATATAGGAATTATCTTGGCAAGAATTCTGTCTCAAGAAACATTCGCTCAGCCGGGCAATGGTGGCACACGCCTTTAATCCCAGCACTCCGGAGGCAGAGGCAGGCGGATTTCTGAGTTCGAGGCCAGCCAGGTCTACAGAGTGAGTTCTAGGACAGCCAGGGCTACACAGAGAAACCCTGTCTCAAAAAATAAAAAAATAAAAAAAAAGAAAAGAAAAGAAAGAAAGAAACATTCGCTCCAAACTGAAGACCTCATTCAACCTGGGTTTAAATGTATTACTTTTTAAAAATTATTATTATTAATTACTCTCTTTTGGGCTGGAGAGATGGCTTAGTGGTTAAGAGCACTTGCTGCTCTCCCAGAAGTACCAGGAGGCTTACCACAGTCTGTCACTCCAGCTCCAGGTGAACCGAGGCCTCTGGCCTCCAAGGCACCTGCATTCATGAGCACATACCAAATGCAGACACACACGCCTACCTACACATACTTTTAAAAATTGCTCCCTTTTTAAAAGTCCAGAAATTTAACCTTGAGAGGCAGTTCTTTGGGGATGTTAAGTAGGGTGGGTAACTCTTCACTGCTTCACATTTTTATAGTTCCACTTATTTGTTTGTTTATTATTTTGGTTTTTCAAGGCAATGTTTCTCTGTGTAGCTCTGGCTAACCTGGAACTCTCTCTGTACACCAGGCTGGCCTTGAACTCACAAAGCTCCACCTGCCTCTACCTCCCGAGTGCTGGGATTAAAGGTGTGTGCTACCACCAGGGCTTTTCTGCTTCTTTAAATAGGAACTCAATAAGACTTTAAAAGGGAAGACTGCACACCTGAACAAAATCATTATTAAGCAGCAAAAGCAAAGCCAACAGACTGAACCAAAGTTTCATGGCTTATGCTACACCTTTCTTCCTGCCTGAAAAGGGTCATTGTTTGAGTACCCTATCTTCTATGAGATGAAGGGTTTTCCAAATGCATAGCCAACCTTGAAGGTGATGTTCTGGCAGTTTTCATCCACGGTCGCATTAAGGATAGGAAACTGTAGAAGTCCCAAAGAAGTAGCCTGTGGAAGGGAAAGATAATTCGCCATGAACACTCTTGCCTCACACAGGCATGGAGGACTGGAAGTAATAGAAGGTAGAAGAGCAGAGAGAAAGAGAACTCTAATTCAAGGCCACACTTACCCAGCTTTCTCACTTCCGGAAACTCTGACCTCTAACAAAGGTGAAGCTAGGCTGCCCTAACCACTGAAAAACAAATTATACAATGGGCAGGTCGCTTGCAAACAGGAAGGGGATTTTCAAAATAACCACATTGGCTGCCTCAATTCCCAGTGAGTTCATCACTAACATGTAGATTTAGATGTTCATGAGAAGCAAGCCAATAGTTCAAAAATAGGCTCTGAGTTCAAACACCAAAAGGTGGAGAGGTCATTTCTCTGTGTAGAAGGAACACAGGGCAGTGTGATTTCAAAGCGACCGTTAGAGGCCAGCCAGAGCCCACCTGCTAGCACACATTCCTGTTTGCCCTTCGATCTCTCCCCTGTTCTTTAAATTTCCTTTCTCTTCAGATCATTCTCTCCTGTTCATAGGCTGATTTCCAAAATTGCAAAGTGTCTCCCCAACCCTAAATGTTCATGACATCCTAGCTGCTCATCACGATCTAACAAGGTTATTAACACATTGCATTTTATTGACCATACCTTCCGTTAAATTTCAAAGATAAATTTATTGCATACATATATGATAATTTAAAGAATAAAAAAACCTGAATAATAATTTTTAAAAATTAAAACAGCAAAATAAAGATGCTTAAGGATGTTCTTAAAAGAATTCTCTCTCCCATGGCCCCTGTCTAATCCTGTTGAGTTCTTTACTTTGCTGCATTAAATGTTACTTTATCTGGCCGGGGGTCTTGACAGCACACCCCCAAATCAAATCTTTTAAAAGAGAGGGTTTAGATAGAGATCATTCACAGTGATTAGTTACAACAAGCTGTGGTTATGGTGTTTCTTCACAGCAATAGAGCAGTGACTGAGACACTCTGTTCTACGTAAGCAAGTTCAGGACAGCAGGAACCACTTAGAGACCCTGTTTCAAACAACAACCACAACCACCACCACTACCAAACCAAAATCCACACCTAAAGTTAGTCAAAAGTACCACTGATAGAAATGGGGTCTTGGGCTGGAGAGATGGCTCAGCAGTTAAGAGCACTGACTGCTCTTCCAGAGATCCTGAGTTCAAATCTCAGCAACCACATGGTGGCTCACAACCATCTGTAATGGGATCTGACACACTCTTCTGGTGTCTGAAGAGAGTAATAGTGTACTCATAAATAAATAAATCTTTAAAAAAAAAAAGAAATGGGGTCTTGAGTATATTTTTGCAAATGAATATATATATATATATATATATATATATATATATTCCCAAACATATTTCATACTTTGTAGTATTTTTAAGGGTTTTAAACTTTACATTTAAATTTAAAATAAAATTCACAAAACTTATTTTGAAAATACCATGAGATTGTTCATTTGACTAGAACAATCAAGAAACACAGCAGTGAAAGAGATCCAGTTGTCAAAGAGCCAGGTCTTTCCCTGGGAGGCTTGGGAGAGTCAGGAACCCAGGGCCGTGCTGTCTTGCCAGTCTTCCTCTCAGTGCCCCAACCCCGGGCCTTTCTCCAACAGTCTACCCCACACACCCTATACTTCCCTTTCTCCAGTTCACTCATTCAGGCTACCCATCAGCCCCCTGCTTCCTTGAGGGGGCAAGGGAGGGGCAGAACTTTGCTCAGCCTTCTGCAAACCACTTCTTTACCAACTACCCTCCTCAGGCTGCCTCTTAGCAGACTAACTCGGGGTCTCTAATTCCTATCCAATCCTACACCTCAGCTAACAGCTGAGGTCTCTGCCTCTGCAGAGCCTTAGGAAACTCAAGGCCCTGTAGTTACTAGGCTAATGACCTGTTACTAACTCTATCCCGT
Source organism: Rhynchomys soricoides (assembly GCA_019843965.1). Lineage (NCBI taxonomy): Eukaryota > Metazoa > Chordata > Mammalia > Rodentia > Muridae > Rhynchomys > Rhynchomys soricoides. Next base: position 4,095,632 of record JADRCH010000243.1, read on the forward strand.
TTAACCTTTGTGAAACAAACTTGCTATCTATCTACTTAAAGCATTTCCTTGTCTCTGAGCGTGGAGGTTGAAGCAATGGCTCCAGCTTTTCCTGACACCCTGAATCTGTGCCCTATGGTAGTGATCTTTTAAGCTCCCAGCTTAGTCATGTGACTAGCTTTGGTCAGTGGGACCAGAACAAGCTCAACAAAGCAGACCTTGGGAACAAAAGAGCCTGAGCATTTCTGCCATTTCTCTTCTCCTGCCCCAGGGCTGAGACAGAGGAGCTCGTTGAGGAAGAGAAGGGGTCATGCCTGCTGGGGCCTTCCTACAGCAGCCTCACTCTGGCCAACTGCAAGTTTCTGCAGAAGGTCGAGATTTCTGCCAAGGTCAGCAGACTCATATACCCAGCTTATCTCATGAGAATCCATAAACAGCTGATGTTTTACTCCATTAAATTTGGGGGTAGTTGGTTTGCTATGGAAACCAATTATTTGTCTTCTAAAGAGCTTGTGTTGTCCTTGCTAATTCAGGTTCTATCTATTGCTGTAAAGCCTTGAGCGGCCCTCTCATTCACACAAATTTGAATGACACCTCTATAGGTGACTCTCTAGCCCCTTAACAGAGTCCAGATGTTCCCTTTTCATTTGGAGACATCCACAACCATGCTTAGAGATCATCCGTTTACAGAGCAGATGCTAAAGGAGAACGCTTTGTGTCTCAGGGGCTCAATATCTGGAGAAGGGAACTAGGCTGACGATGGCAGCACACTAAAATGCACACAGTGGGTAGCAACAGCATGTGGTGACAGTGGGAGCCACAGAGGGTTTCTGGAGTCTATATCTGAACTGATTCCATATTTAAGATGCACAGATATTTGAACGAGGAGGCCAGGAGAGATGACTCATGCCTGTAATCCCAGCACTTGGAAGGTTGGGGCAGGACTGAGTTCCAGGCCAGCCTGGGCTACCTAGTGAAACTTTGTTACAAAAACAACAACAAAACAAACTAGAAAGGGGGGGGGGGGAGAAGGAGGAGGAGGAGGAGGAGAAGGAGGAGGAGGAGGAGAGAGAGAAAGAGAGAGAGGAGACAGAGAAAGACAGATACAGAGGGACAGAGGGAGAGATCTGGTGGGTATTTCAGGTAAAATCATATAATCCAGCTACTATGTGTATAGCTCAATGCAATTAAAACAGACAGTAGCATTGGGAGCCTGGAGGACTCGCTAGCAGAGACTTGTACGCCACACTAAGGATTCGGGAAACCATCCTTAAGGCACTGAAGGGAAATTGTTGAAAAGAATAGGGAAATGATTCAATTAGAGTGAAAGATGATTTGTCCTGGCAGGCTGTGAAGACAGAGAAGGAGGGGCCATGCTGAATGAGAGGCCAGTGCAGCAGCAGAGCAGACCAGAATGTGGCTTTCCCATTTGTTAATAATGTCTGTGAGAAGATCCTCAATCTCTTAGAGGCCTAATTTTCTTCAGAGGAAAGTGGGGAATGTAACATCTACATGTCTGGAACGCTGAGACTTAAGGGATAACTGTCTGGAGCATGCTTACCCAAGCCTGCCACACAGTCAGTAGCTGCTTGGCAGTGGTTGTTAAGGAGAATTTCACTGCCAGCGAATGGTCCCAGGACCTAGCACTGGAAACATTCTCAGAAGCCACCTCATGAACGTGCTGAATCCATGGAAATAAATACCACCTTGATGTGCAGTCCCTTCACATCTCCTTTCAGCTCAAATCAGAACTTTCCCCTTCCCCTTTCAGGCTTTCCTCAACTGTGAGCACCATTCTCTTCCTAGCTTAGAGCAGGGAGACGGCTCTGTGCTTAGCAGCATGTGCTGCTCCTACAGAGGACCCAAGCTGAATAACTCACAACTGCTTGTTAACTCTGGCTCCAGGAGATCTGACTGACACCCCCCTTATAGCTTCTGTGGGCACTTACATGAATACACACACGCACACATATACATGTACAAACACACACACACACACACACACACACACACACACATACATACGCGCATGCAAGCGAGCACACACACACTTAAAAAATAAATAGCCAGGCATTGCGGTATATGCCTTTTATCCCAGCACATGGGAGGTAGAGGCAGATTGATCTCTGAGTTTGAAAGCAATCTACATCATAAGCTCCAGGATAGCCAGGGATGCATAGTGAAACTCTGCCTCAAAAACAAACAAACAAGCAAACAAGCAAACAAACAAGATGTCAAGACGGGTCGGTGAGTTGAGTGAGGCACTTCTCCAAACCTAACACTCTGAGTTCAATCCCCAAGACTCACAATGTAGAAAGAGAAAACAGACTCCTGTAAGTTGTCCTTGAGTGCACACAAACACACAAATGGACACTCATGGACACGCATGCATGCACATACACAGACATACATTACATAGATAGGTAAATGTAAATTAAACATAAAATAAATCTTAAAGAAAGAGGTAAGCAGATAAAAATATAACACAGATTTCAATTGTATAAATTCCTACGAAACAAAGAGATGGTGGCTTTGGACGTTTTTCTCCAAGTCTGATGATATGGCATGAGGTAGTATCTTAACACAAACCTTCTAGCCTGCTGCATCTTTACAATACAAAGTGGCACCTCTGAGATGAGGCCATCTGCTTGGCATGAGCAAAACTCACCTTTAAGAAGAAGGGCATGAATGAGAGTTTGACTCCACGAGCCAAAGCAACAGGTTTCAATCCTTCTCGAAGCTTAACCAGTTCAGTAAGGTCAATCTCATCACAGTACCCAAAGTGGGGAATCTTCAGGGCTGCAGTCATGGTCTTGACCATTGCTTTTTGGAAGCCTAGAAGAAACTCCATCGTTTTATATAAATCTGATAGTATTATTTTTCAATACAAAATAGAAAAACTGTATCATTGCATTATTATAATTTCATGATGAATTTGAAATTTTCTGTTAGTGAGAAATGAAAGTCAGGTGTGGTGGTCCGTGCCTTTAATCCCAGCATTGGGGAGGCAGAGCCAGGAAGATCTCTGAGTATGAAACCAGCCTGGACTACATATCAAGTTCTAGGGCTACACAGTGAGACCCAGGCTCAAAAGATAATCAAAAACTTCATACGATGAACGTGCATCTCCTGAGGTAATTCCCCAAAATAAATCATCACTGCTTCATATTACTACCATTATCATTACCTGTTACAGGCTCTGTTCGGTCTTTGCCTGTGAACACTGGAGGCTTTGTGATCGGCATGGGAGAGGTCCTGTCTTTGGGCTGTGGTGGAGGTGCTGTGATTTCAGATTTTGGTGAGGGAGGCAGTATGGCTCCTGTCTGCTTTTCCAAAAAGTTGAGAATATCTTCTTTAAGTATTCTGCCATCTTTTCCTGAGCCAACAACTTCACTCAGCTTAATCTAAAACAGAACACATCTTAGTGTTAAAAAATAAACCTACCATCAAAGTTTAAAGATGGAGCAGAAAAGCCAGGCGGTGACAGCGTAGGAGACAGAGGCAGGAGGATCTCTGAGTTTGAGGCTAGCCTGGTCTAAAGGGTGAGTTCCGGGACAGCCAGGGCTACACAGGGAAACCCTGTATGGAAAAACCAAAAGGGGGAAAAAAAAAGAGAGAGAAGAAGAGGAGGAGGAGGAGGAGGAGGAGGAGGAGGAGGTGGAGGAATCATTTAAAGGTAAAAAACTTTTCCCAGTAACTTTGTTTGAGTAACGTTTTCATCATTTAAGAAACAAGCCTCAGGACCTCTGTGTAAATGGTTGTTACTTTTATACACACTGTTGTTCATCTCCCCATAATTCTTTGTTTGTTTGTTTTTTAAAGACAGGTCTCTCTGAATAGTCCTGGCTGGTCTGGAACTCACTGTGTAGATCAGGCTGGCCTTGAACTTCAAGAGATCTACCTGCATCTGTCTCCTGAGTGATGGATTAAAGGCGTGGGCCACCATGCTCTGCTCTCTCATAATTCTTTTTGTTTTTTTTTTTAAATAAGGTTTTATTTCTTTGTTCTGTGTGTCTTGCCTGCATGTATATCTGTGTACCGTGTGTGTGCCTGGTGCTCAAGGAAGTCAAAAGAGAGTAAGTACCACATCCCCTAGGACCAGTTACAGCCAGTCGTTGACTGACATGGAGGTTTTGTGAACCAACTCTGGGTCCTCTGGAAGAGCAGCAAGGGATCTTACCATTGAGTCATCTCTCCGACAGGCCTTCTCATACAATTCTTATTGCATATTAATGAAACTCACTATTTTGTATAATTAATATATATTGAGTTTTAAAAGATATGAATGTGATAGGTTGCCTAGCCCAGTTGTCATCAGAGAGGTTTCCTCTGGCAGCTGATAGGAGTGGGTGCAGAGACCCACAACCAAACACTAGGTGGAAAGAGAGCCCAAATTGGAGATCTCCACCAGGTCCCTCCCCTGGGAACTAGGGAAACCCCACAGAAGATAGAGAGGAAAACGTGTAGGAGCCAGAGGGGTCAAGGACACCAGGAGAACGAAGTCCAGAGAATAAATTAAGCAGGACTCATAGAGACTGAAGCAACAATGACAGAGCCTGCATGGTCTGCACTAGTCCTCCTATGTCATGGCTATAAGCTTGGTGGGCCTTCTAAGAATGGGAACGGGTGTGTCTCTGACTCTTTCCCCCTGCTCCAGGGGCTCCTTTTCTGTTACTGGGCTGCCTCGATGAGCCATGATATGAGGGTTCGTACCTAGGCTTATGGTATTTTGTTATGCTGGGTTCCATTGATGTTTCTGGGAGGCCTTCACTTTTCTGAAGGGAAATGAGGAGTGGATCTGGGATGGAGGACTGGGGGCAACACGGACTGGGAGGGGAAACTGTGGTAGGGATGTACTGAATGAGAGAAGAATAAATTAAAAACAAACAGACAAACAAAATATGAAGAAAAGGCACAGAGAAGCCAGGAGGGGTAACCCAAGCTTATAATCTTACCATTTAGGAAGCAGAGGCAGGAGGATTGTGAATTGAAGGCCAGACTGCTACAATAGCAAGTGCCAGATGAACCTGGGATACATAGCCTCTATTTAGAACTTCCCCCTAAAGTGGGCTAGGGGTGTGAGTGAGTCTGTGGATCATCTGCCCTTGAGCACACAAGCAGAAGGCATCATACACTACTCAACAGTGTCCTCCCCACAAGCACAGCTGTCCCACCATCTCCACAGTTCAATCACACATGTGCACAACACACACTTTGGGTTTCCCCTGCTGTAACAACTACTTTTCTCAGAAATTCTCTGCATCACTGAGCAGAGTGGGAAGCACTTGGGCTGAGTAAACAGAACTCTCCTCCATCTCCCAGGCCGGCTATTTACTTTGGGTTTGGACAAGTTAACATACCTCCCTGTCCTTCCTCACCAGCAAAACAGTGAGAATTCAAACACCCCGAAGGGCTGCTGCAAGAATCAGAGCTATCCTGTCTGGGGCCTGGCACACATGTGCTTCAGATAATGGATGGGAAGGCTGGTGAATGGCCCAGTGATCCTGGGGCGACAGTCTCTGGTAAACTCTGGCCTCACTGCACTGCCAGCTGTGTAACTGCTCTGGCAACTTTTCCACTGTAGGTTTCATAGTAGCTCCTTATTTGTGAGGCTAACTGAGACATCTAAAATCCTATCAGTGTCAGGGAGCCATGCTGCCTGGCCTGTTATCCACCACACATCACAGAATAGGCTATAGTCTGGATCCGGAATGTCTCTCAAGGTCTGTGTTCGAGGCTTGTGCTCAGCAGAATACGGTGGGGATTGCCTATAGTTCCAGTGCTCTGAAGACTGAGGTAGAAGAATAGACTATGAGGATAGCCTGGGCTATATAGTGATTTTGAGGCCATCTTGGACCATATAATGAGATGCTACCTTTTAAAAAAGCAACATACATAAACATAAAAAATTAATAAAATGAAGGACTGGTTTAATTTGGTGAAGCTAGGACAACATGGAAACTTTGAGTTGGAGTCCATGGGGAGACTTTCCAGTTTCTATGGGTGTGTCATCAAAGGAGACTATGGGTAACCTTTTCAGTTCCCAGCTCCGAGGAGAGTAAGCTTACTCCTCCGTGCACTTCTACCATGATGTGCTGCACCACCACACACCTAGAACAAGGGGGTTGATTGTCATGAACTGGAAACTAGGAAGTTAGGAGCCAAATTAAACATTTCTTCTTTAGAAGGTGGTTTATTTTCTGGGCATTTATTTTTTATTTTTTATTTTTTGGAGTTATGGAAAGTTGAGTAACCTACAGATGGACAAAGACAATATAAGTCTCCCTCCCGTCTCAGCACAGTGTGGCTTCATAGCTTTGTTACCACGCCCATTTCCGGTCCATTCTGAGTCTCTTCCCTTTGCTGTTCTCTCCTTCCCTTTACAGACATTTGCTTCTTTAAGAAATCAATCACAGGCACCTAAATTCTTAAACTACGCCTCTATCGGACCTAAACTAAAATACTGCTGTGTGCATGTTTGCTTGTTCGCTATGTTCATGTGTGAGTGTGTTCATGTGTGTATGTTCAAGAGAGTACGGACACACGTTCACACCTGAGCCTGTGCATGTGGATGTAGGAGGCTAACCTCTGGTGTCATTTCTCAAGAGCTTAACTTTTGAGGCAGGTCTCTCACTAAATCTGAAATTTGCAGACTGAGACCAGACTGTCTAGCCAGTGGGCCCTAGGGCTCCTCTAAACTGTCTGTCCTGAATGTTGGAATGACGCATGCGTACTGCTCGGCTTTGTGCAGAAAGCATTTCACCGATTGAGCCACCTTATCTCCCCAGCCCTAAGACGCTGGCATTTAGAAATACTTAAGGAATGCTATCAGCTACTGCTACTGGGCTCTGGGAAAGGAAAAAGATACCACCTTACTCATTAATATGAAGAGCTAAGTTCATATTGTTCTGCCATTTCTTTCTAGTGCTTTTTTTTTTAAGATTTATTTTTATTGGTGTGAATGATTGTGTGAATTGATGTCACATATGTGTGACGTTATTAGGTACCAGAAGAGAGTATCAGTAGAGCAGGAATTGATGGTAGTGGTTGTGAGCCACCCACCATGGTCCTGGGAGCAGCAAATGCTTTTTTTCAGAGATACAAATGTATACTTTCTATGTAGTATCAAACTTCAATTTCTTTTCTTTTTTTTTTTTTTAGAGAAATGTTGTTTAATGGAAAAGCTCAGTACACTCCAGTACCAGCATGGAGTCAAAACAGCATGGAGCCTCACATAGCAAAGAGGATGAGGAAGGCGACCATCAAACAGAAGAGTCCCATGCCCTCAGACAGGGCAAACCCCAGAATGGCATAGGAGAAGAGCTGCTGCTTGAGAGACAGATTCTTGGCATAGCCAATAATCAAGCTACCACTGTGCCAATGCCAGCCCCTGATCCAGCCACACCAATGGCAGCCCCGGCACCAATAAACTTGGCTGCTGTGTCGATGTGGGGTGGGGGGGATAACACTGGTCTAGAATTCCTGTCTGGCCACCTGACAGGGGAGCGGCTACGGGAAGGTTGTTTAGATGGGGCCTCTGGTCTACTCAGGAGGGAGGCAGACACAGGCCTGATTAGACCCCTGGTACAGGAGCGGATCAGAACCGGAGAAATGAGCAGTGCCTTGGTGGTCTGCATTTTTCAATCTGCACTCCACTCCCCTGCAGCCCCTGCTCGGCCCACAGCACACTCTCTGCTCAAGGTGACTCTCAAACTTCAATTTTAAGAAGACTTACATTGTTTTCCATTGCCAGCCGACGAACTGCAGGCGTTGCTAGTGTTTTCTGGCCTTTTATCTCTTGGTGAGTGTGCTCATCATGGGACACAGCGGGAGTTTCAACAACATCTTCTTCTGAATCTGGAAGCAAAGTTAGACAACCTCAGTCAAAAACATCTCTTCAAAAGCTTAGTGGCAGAGCTGGCCGGAGTTTGGTGTAAGTAAAGAGCTTGTTATGCAAGCACAAGGACCTTAGTTTGGCTACTCAGCACCCCATGAATGTCAGTACCCCATAAATGTTAGGTGTTACAGTGTGTGTCAGTGACCCCAGCACTGAGAGGGGGTTGGGGGGGTGGGGTGGCAGGGGGAAACAAACCTATCTGGAGCTCATTGCCCAGTAAGCAATACTGAACTGATGAGCTCCAGATTCAGTGAGACACAGTCCCTCAAATGAGGTGGGAAGTGATTGAGGAAGACATCAGATATCACCCTCCACATGCATGCTCACATACACACACACACACACACACACACACACACACACACTTCACAGTTATTGGTCTATGACTAACTTTGGACTGCCTCAGATGGGAAACAGGGCTAGGGTTATTGTTTGGTGGTAGAATGTTTTCCTGGCATGTCAAGTTCACTTCCTACTACTACAAAAGTCAGAGGAAGGTCAGACATAATCTCAGTGCTGGGACAAAGTCTGAGAGGGAGAGTGTCAATGCCTGGTACTGTTTTGTTTTTTCAGTAAGGGTTTCATGTAGCCCAGGCTAACCCTGAACTCACACAGTAACCAAGAACGACCTTGAACTACTGATCTTTCTGCTTTTTCTCCCCAAATGCTGGACTAGGGGCCAGAGAGATGGCTAAGCATTGAGAGCATATATTGCATTGCAGAGGACTTTGATTCATTTCCTCACACTCATGTGGCTTACAACTGCCTGTAACTTCAGCTCCAGGAGACCTGATTTCTCTGGCTTCTTGGCTGAATGTGCATGCACAGGTAATATAATAATATAAAACATAAGTAATATAACTCATGCTTCTAAAAGGTTTTGTGCCAGCAAGGAAATTAAAATTATAAAAAGATAAAAGTATGAAAGCAAAAGATACACACGCAAAATAAAACCAGTGAGCAATGGAACTGTCCAGAACATTTATTAAATTCACAAGCATAGCCATCCAATTCCATTAATTTTGTTCTAAGAGACTTTGCTGGGACTGAACTGAAATAACAAACTTCATATGTAAAATGGAGAATTTGGTAAGCTTTAAGTAAGTATATACCCATGGAATCACCATGATCAAGATAACAAACACATTTTCATCTTCAAAAGAGTCCAGATCAGAAGTGGTGGGACATGCCTTCAGGAAGAAGCAGCAACCCAGCCTGGTCTACACTGAGTTCCAAGCCAGCAGAGGCCACATAGTGAGACTCTCTGGAGCCAGCAAGCAGCTCATCGGGTAGAGATGCTTGTTCCTAAGCTTGACAACCTGAATTTGATCCTCAGGATCCACATGATGGCAGGAGAAAACCAACTTCCAGAAGGTGTCCGAAGACTCCTGAGTGCATAGTAGCATGCACATGCATACAAAATGAGTTTAAAAATTGTTTTAAATTAAGTGCCCTTGAATTCCTAGGCAGTGTTTTTCAACCCTTCTCATTTCTCTCTACCCCACTATAGGCAAACACTGATTAGTTACAGGTCGTTACTGATCATCAGGCATTTTCTAATTTATCTCTGTTGCTATTCAATGAATTACCAAATATCCTTACTGGGTCTTTTTATTTATATTTCTTTTCTTTCTTTTTTCAAGTTAGAATTTCTTGAAAGGGAAGATAAACACAATGAGCCTAATGTAGTGACAATTTTGGAATTTTGGTCTCTTTAGAAAATATAGAAGGTGCTTTCATTTTAACCCCATGTATGGGGATATGGGACTGCTTCAGACTGTCCACAGAAGCTGACTGTGATTTGCCTCGTGCTCTAGCAGAGTCATGGTTTTGCCAGTGACAAAGCCATGCCTTCTAATCCTTCAACTCCTATCAAAGAATTACACACCCTGGTGACAAAGCATTCAAATATATGAGCTTAATATATTTTTATTCAGACCACCACAAATGTGATTCAGAAAAAAAGTGATTATAATATTAGATATTATTATTATATAAACAATAAAGTTGAAGAACTAGCCAGCCATTGCCATTCCAACACTCCTTCCTGACTTACTTATGTCTTCATTCAATATTTATGAGATAACAAATGCTGCCTTATGAATAGTTTTTAATGCTTACTGGCTTTTTGTTTTCTTTGTTTTGGAGACAGGGGCTCATGTAGCCTTGGCTAGTCTGGAATCCACAGAAACCTGCCTTTACTTCCTGAATGCTAAGACTAGAGCACCAGCACACCAGCCCTAGTTTTTACTCTGTGGATGTGCACACACTTGTAGTCCTGCCCATGGATGCACATACCAAGTGTCTTAGTTTGGGTTTTGTTGCTGTGAAGAGACACCGTGACCATGGCAAGTCTTATAAAGGAAAACATTTAACTGTGGCTGGCTTATAGTTTCAGAGGTTTAGTCCATTATCATCATGGCAGAAAGCATGGTAACATGAAAGCAGACATAGTGCTGGACAATGAGCTGAGAGTTCTACATCTTGATCTGCAGGCAGCAGAAAAAGACTGTGGACCATACTCACTTCTGGGTGGGGCTTAAGCATAGGAGACCTCAAAGCTCACTTCCACAGTGACACAATTACTCCAATAAGACCACACCTAACAGTGCCACTTCCTATGGGTCAAGCATTCAAACACATGAGTCTGTGGGGGCCATACCTACTCAAACCACCATACCAAGGCCAGTCAATGTCAGATGTTTTTCTCAACCATTTTGAGACAGGGTATCACCCTGAACCTGGGGCTTTCCCTTTTCAGGGGACTCCTAGGATCTGCCTCTCCATGTTCACTAGCAGTAGGGTTATACATACATTCTGCCATACCCAGCTTTATCATGGGAGCCAGGGATCCAAAGTCAGATCCCATGGTTGTATGAGAGACACTCTACCTACTCACTACCACAGAACCTCTTCCAGCTTGATGCTAAAGCTATTTCTTAAGATAATGAGCGTGGTTGATTTCTGAGATAGGAAGCCATCTCTCTGCCACTGCTGGGACTGGCTAACATTTCTGTTTTCCTCTGTATGGTTCTCATAATGAATTCCCTTTGGTCACATGTGTGTAAGGGCTGTGGCTGCTAATTCTCCACAGTCTCTTCATTTTCATAGATTTTTTTTTTCCTCTTCTACTTCTGAGGAAGTTTGGCTTTCATAACCACCACCAGGGAGAATGCACATGTATACTACAGAAAAGTATAAACACGTATGTCAGTGCTGCTGCAGCTTGGTGGGGTTTGAGGGTCCCCCAGAGTCCTTCGACTAGAAACTTGGTCCTGGGGGTGGCAACACTGAATGTGCCGTGGAATTTTTAAGGGTGGGGCCGAGTGAGTTGTCCTTAGGTCGTCACAGGTGTGCTTTCTCCTGCAACCCTGAAGCTCTCCCTCCACTCTTGGTTCTCAGAGGTGATGCCTGCTCCTACACAAAATCCTGCTGTGATATGTCACCACTGGCCATCTGCACAGAGGCCAAGCCAGGGAGGATTCCAGGTCTGAAACATTGAACCTGCAATCCTACTATGTTAGATTTAACTTTTCTAGATTCTAGTTTATGCTCTTACTGACCAATGTTCTGGACCTCAGTCATTAGCCCCTGAGAAAACTTCTTGAATCATTGAATATCAAAGTTTCCAGAAGGCAGCCATCAGACAAATGAAGTCTTACTGTACAAGTTTTTGCTGTGGTATCAGATTGAAAGATAATCAGGTATCACAGAAAATCTTTTCAGTTTTCCTAATTTTCTGTTCTAAACCCCCAACCCAGATCCATAACTTAGAATGATCCTATTTTGAGAAAGAGTTTCTCTGTGGCCGAGGATAGCTTTAAACTCACTATGTAGCCTAAGCTGACTTCAAACTCATAGTCTTCCTGCCTCCACCACACAAGGTCTGGGATTCTAAGTGTATGCCACCATGCTAGGCAGGGACTATTTTATATTGGGATTCAGCAACAAAAGGAAAACAGTAATGACTGCGGCCAGATATATTTACCCTTTAAAGCTTCTGTCTCAATGTCTATCAGTGGTTTCCCCACATAAGCGATATCCTCTAGGTTGTAATAGAGCCTCTTAATGACCCCATCGTAACGGCTGGTGATGGTGACAGACGCCTTGTCACTTTGAACTTCACAGATGCTATCAAACTGAGACACCGTATCTCCTTCTTTTACATACCTAGAAGAGACACAGACACTTTTACACGAATGGTCATGATTGCAAGTCATCCTTGCATGTTCACGTAAATGTCACTCAAAGATACATCAAAAGCCATCTAGCTCAGCATTGATGCCAGATGTTGCACTAAAATGATAAATTTAAAAACAAAACTAAACCCTTTATCTTAAGGTTTAGTTACACATTCAGGTACATAAGTTTGTTTTTTTTTTAAGTGATTTGTTTATTCTTATTTTGTATGCACTGGTGTTTTGCCTGCATGTATGTCTGTGTGAGAGTGTTGGATCCCCTGGAAGAGGAGATACAGACAGTTGTGAGCTGTCATGTAGGTGCTGGGAATTGAACCCAGGTCCTCTGGAAGAGCAGCCAGTGCTCTTAACTGCTGAACCATCTCTCCTTTCCTGTTAAATGAGTTCTTAAAACATTATATTTGAGTGGTATTTCCTCTTGTTGTACAATACTATGTAATGGCCATCCTTAATTAGAAAATACTAAATCTGATTTTTTTTCTGTCACTACGATAATCAAAACCTTGGATTGTGGATGCTCAAATGCTGAGGCCTAAGCAAGAATTCTGTAATCTACAGTACAAATCTGAGCAGCTTTGGTCCTAAACATCTCAGATAAATTATATTTAACCTGTATCAGTTTCTGATCTGACTTCAAGAGTAAGCACTGGTTTCAGAAGTAAATAACAATAATGATAAGGATGATGGTAATGTCTTCAGTAGGCATTCTCCGTGATTTTCACTTGCCCCAGTGCCATCCTTTTGCCTAGTCCAGCTCTAAAAAACAGAGCTAATGCCACAAATCTGAAAGAAGACTGGGAAAAATGATGTCTATCTAGTAAAATAGAAAATAGCAACAGGGTGGCCGAAATAGACATGACAAAAGACATCAAATTCTGCAGTTAAAACTGAGTAAGATAAAAATGTACAAGAAGGGCTGAACAGCAGATTCTCTTTGGTAGAAGAAAGAGCCAGGGAATCTGAAGATCAGTCAACTGAGACATCCGAGACAATGCTATAGAACACAGTAACACACATGCTGGGGTCTCAGGAGGAAAGGAAGGACACAGGGTCAGAATGACAGTTCAAGACGTTGAGCATGGTCACACAGACCTGTGATGCCAGCACACAGATGGCCAAGTCAGAAGGATCATGGATACATGGTGAGACCCTGTCTGAAAAAAGAAAGAAAGAAGGAAGGAAGGAAGGAAGGAAGGGCGGAAGGAAGGAATATTCTAAGAAATAGTGACCTAAATGTTAAGCCTGAAACGTTTGGAAGAAGGCACAGGTAACAGCTTATGTGAAGTAGGTGTAGGAAAGCCAACAACCGACAAGTGTGACTTCATTGGATAAAAGGCTTCTGCACACCTCAAACAGTCAGCTTGGTGAAGAGGGAGCCCACAGAACGGGAGAGAATCTTTGCCATCTATACATCTGACAGGGGATTAATATCACAAACATATAAAAAATTCAAAAACAAAGAGTCAAAAAGACAAAACTCATTAAAAAGGGGGTGGGAGTGGGGCTGGACCTAAACAGAGAGTTCTTAAAAGAAAGAAAAAAACAAAAAGCTAAAAAATATTTTTTAAATGTTCATTTTCTATAGCAATTAGAAAAATACAAATCAAAACAACTTGGAGGACTCATCTTACCCAAGTCACAGCGGCAAAGATCAACACAATTGACAAGGGACACTAGAGGAAGGGTGGGGCAAAGGAAACTGTCCTTCACTGTTGGTTGGATGGCAAACTGGTTAGGCCACTTTGGCAGTCTCACATCTATGGAGAATGCTCAAAAAGCTGGAATCAATCAACCATGAGCCAGCCGATCAATCAACCATGAGCCAGCCGATCAATCAACCATGAGCCAGCCACACTACTCCTTGGCATCTGCCCACACGAGCCACACATCCTACTTCCCAGATACTTGCTTGGCATGGTTATTGCTGACTGCTGCTCTATTCACAACAGCCAGGAAACGGAGACAACCCAAATGTCCTTGAGCTGATGAAAAGACAAGGAAAACGTGACACACATACACCTGGAATACAGCTCAACTGCAGCCACAGAGAAAAATGAAACCGTGGACTTTGCAGGTAAGTGGGTGGAACTAGAAAATATTATACTGACTGAGGGGAGCCAGACACAGAAAGACAGACAGACATCACACTCTCCTTGATCTGAGGCTCCAAGCCCCAACTCTTCAGATGTGAGTACATATTCTGGAAAACTACAGAAACATGCAAAGCAAAATGGGACCATTGCTAGGGCAGTAGAGTCAGGAGCAACAGAGCAGAGAACATCGGGGCACACAGGATCTGAGGGGCACAAACTAGAGAGGAGGGAAGGAGATAAATACAAAAGGAGGAGAGAGGTATAGTAAAAGGATTGTGGAAATGCCACAAGGAATGATACTATCAACCATACCTAAACAAACACAGAATAAACACTGTAATATACACAATCTGTGTATAAATAGTTTAAATGAAATTTTCACATTTGGGCTGACAATGCTCCTTCCAAAGTTCAACGCCACGCATGAGAAGGCCTCTTTTGAGGTGTTGCTCAGAACTGTCCGAGAGACTCCCCCAATATCACAGACTATTGCTATTGCCCCCAGAGGTGGAGTGTAAGTCCCTAATGTGGAAACACCACCACACACTTCAGACACCAGACACAGGCCCAGAGGCCCGAGCTGGATCTGACCTGAGCGTGTCCTCCTGGAGGGCTAGCTTTATGGTACCAGGGGTCATGGAAGCTTCCTAAGGAGGGAGGCAACCAACGGTCCTACGCAGCTATGACACCAGTGAGCCACAACAAACAGCAGCATGCACCACAACCCTAATGTGCAGCAGGGGTTCCCTGTGGTTCCCAACAACTCCCTAATTAAACTCAAGGTCACTCAACAACAGGGGAATTGGGGCTAGTACAAAAACCCGGACAACCACCCAGGGTTAGTGAAGCTATGGATCTTAGAGAGAGCCTACGGCCATCACTTCACTAAGCCTGCACAATCTCTAGCTCCATCCTAAACTTTTGTCCTTATATGCAAGGTCAGTGCATCCTCACTCCCCTATCAAAGAAACTTCTCACAGACTATTAGAGAAAACAACAACCAGTCAAATGCAGAGGTGTGGAGCCCAGTCCCAGTGGATAAATCTAAAGAACATTCTCAAAACTAAGCCTTCACCTTGTGCAGAAGGGGGCAGAAAGATGCTAAATCAGAGGATCATGGAGTTTGCTATAAGAGTTATCTCCTAGCAATGTCAGAAGCAACACTCATAAAGTCTCACCAGCATGGCTGCCTAAACATGAACTGGACAAGGACAACAACAGACAGGCCAAAGTGGACAGGAAGACTATGAGGCCTCAAGAGAGAGGGAGAGGCGGTGTTCCCCAGGAAGAGTACAGTGGTTATGCATTACCTAATGACATACTCTGAAAGCATAGTACAAGTAACATTACATAGACTGAGCAGGTTCTACTCATGTACTTAAAATTACATGTATGTATGTACAAATATCCATATCCATATCCATATATATAACACAATTAGTGAAAAAAGGAAGCCATGAATTTGAACAACAGCGGGGAGGGGCATATGGAGAGTTTGAAGGGAAGAAAGGGAAGGTGGGAATGACCTAATTATATTATGATCTCAAATACACAAGAGATAATTTTAAAAATAAAGTAAGTACTGGCTCAAAAATTGATGTGCATGTGCAAGAAGTTGATTCCATGGATAACAACAGCCACACACATCAAAATAAAATGACAAAAAAAAGGACCTAGAAATCAGGATAACAACCACTCATTTTTATCAGGAAGGCACCTGAGATTAACAGGTGCTTTTTAGTCAGAAAACAAGAATTCCGGAAGGTAGAGAGACGATATATTCAGTGAGTGAGTGAAAAGAAAAGAGCACTCTTAAGAACATTCCATTAGAGGCTGGAGCTGCAGCTCACTGGTTAAGACCACACGCTGCTCTTGCAGAGGCCCAGGTTGGGTTCTCAGCTCTTATGTCAGGAGGTTCATGGTCACCCAGAACTCCAGCTCCAGAGGTCTTTTATGACTCTGTCTTCCAGGGCACCTGTACTCTTGTGAGTGTGTGCATGCGTGCACACACACACACACACACACACACACACACATAATAAAAATTAAATCTTCAGGAAAAATTAATGTCTTTCCAGAACTAAAACAGATAAAACTAGCGACTAACACATTCACCCTTCAAGAAATACTAAGAATCCTTTAGGCTGAAATAAAAAACACTGAACACTAACTCAGATCCACGTGAAGAAATAAAGAACAATAATAAGTAATGATAGATAAGTTAAAAGGAGACTTTAAACAGCACACTTGGAATATCTAGTTGACACGAAAGAAGATGGTGAAGAAGAAAATATTTAAGTACATGAAATGCTAACAAAATGGCAGACAAAAATTTTACCTTCTCAGTAATTACATAAAACATATATGGTTTAAACACTACAGTTTAATATATATATGCAAGCATTAGCAGAATGGATTTGTTTAAGCAATCCAGCTATACGGCTATAATGCTCTCTCTTTCTCCGGGTCCCATGGTGTAGCTGAGGCTGACCTTAAATTCAAAGTCATCATCCTATCTTAGCCTCCCAAGCGCTGGGATTACAAGCGTAGGGCACACTATTTTTGGCATTTTCTAAGTATAACATAATACATATATTTTTCTTCAGTCATTTGTAAATATTAAGTTAGAGGACAAAGACAAGAAAGCTCTTAATAATTCCTAAAGAACTCACGGGAGACATGTGACATGTTTGTCATTTAGGAAAGTTATAGCCAGGCATGGTGTGCAGAGATAGAGGCAGGAGGATCACAAGTTCAAGGCCAGCCAAGGCTATGTATTGAGGTGCCCCCCATCTCAAAAATAAAAGATAAAAAAACAAACTATTAAATTTGGAGTGAGGGGGACAGATCCTCTCTGTGTAGTACAGGCTTACCTCAAACTTGAGATCCTCCAGCCTCCCCCTTCAATGTAGCTGGGAAAACCAGGCCTGGCCTTAAGATTCTCATTAGGAAAAAAACCAATCTCCTCTTCTAAGAGCCTTAACCCCTTTACTATGAACATAGATCTACAAAATTAATAAGATAGAAAGTAAAAAGTATTAAAAATTTCTTAGTCTAGACTAAGATTAAAATTGGTCTTGAAGAAAGCATCAACAAGTCAAATGTACACAGTCCTTGGGAGTGTGCAACATTGTCAAGACACTGCAATCATGTGAACGGCCACTGTGAGTTGGGACAGCCATGACTGTTACCTGACTCTACCTAAGGGTGCAGAGAGCAGGATCATCCTCTGTAATCTCTGGGTACCAGGATGTGGTGCACACACATACATGTAGGCAAAATATTCAAACATGTTAAGTAAAATAAATAAGTCTAAAAGTTTTCTCAAGGCTAGTAGTTGAGAGACAGCAGCTCTGCAGAGAACAGGTGAGCCACAGATGAGGCAGCTAACTAGTTTAGTGGCTCACTCCACAGTCACACAGTGCCAGGCAAGACACCTGTATGGAAGGCTGCTTACTAACAGCCTGATTGACAAAGCAGAGAAGGATAAGTAGAGGAAATGACATTCACCAGCCTCCGCCCAGGTCTTTAAGGAGTATTTGAGCTCCGAGCAGAGGCACATAATGAGTAACCCAGCACTAAGGTCACAGGAGGCTGAGGCAAAAGGATGGCAGGTTTGAGGCTAGCTTGGGCTATAGTGCAAATCCTATCCTGAGGAGGGGAAAAAAAAAGAACTCTAGTGAGGGAGAAATCTATTAGTCACCATAACCACTATTTCTAAACACCTTTAAAACTCAGTGCAGTGCCAAGGGGGATGTTTTCCTAGAAGATGACACAAAAGGGTAGAGAATTTCCAAGGCAGTAAAGGGGTTCTGCCTTTTGTATCAAGCATGTATGTATGTGTGCATGTATGAATGTACATATGCATGCATGCATCTAGTATCCATCTATATTATATAATTTTTTAAGTTTTCGTTTTAGGGTTGGAGAGATGGCTCAGAGGTTAAGAGCACTGACAGCTCTTCCAGAGGACCTGAGTTCAATTCCCAGCAACCACATGGTGGCTCACAACCATCTGTAATGGGATCGGATGCACTCTCCTAGTGTGTGTCTAAAGACAGTTACAGTGTACCCATATAGATAAAAAATAAATAAATCTTTAAAAAACAGTTTTTGTTTTAACTGTGGGGGCATTTAAGTATGAGGGCACTGTGTGGTTTCCTGTTGAGGCCAGAGGCAGAAGATCTTCCTAGAGGTGAAGCGATAGGCAGCTGTGAGATCTCCCTAGAGGTGAAGCAATAGGCAGCTATGAGCTGCCAAATGTGGGTGCTGGGAATTAAACTCAGGACCTCTGGAAGAGCAGCCTACACTCTCCTCCACTGAGTCATTTCTCCAGTCCTAAATTTTTAAGTTTTCAGGAGAATGTTTTGATTTGTAACTGTATCTTGTAAGCCTACAGGCAAGGCTTACCTTGCCAGGTAAGCTACCAAGCCTTGTTGATTACTGGAGAGTTAGATGACAGGATCATTTTAAAACATTAGGAAGGAAAGTTCACACTTTAGACTCTTCCAAGTGTGCTGTGCGTATCTCAGAGGCGGTGCATCTAGTTTGCAGGCTCAAGGTGCTAGATCTGATTGTTTCGCTGGTCTTATATCAATTTACTATCTCTCAGAAATCAATCTCATTTTTAGCTGAAGTAAAGAATAGACAGTTAAAGGCTTGGGTTTTTTTGTTTTTTGTTTTTGATTTTTTTGTAAGAGAAAAAAAACAAGGACTGGAGAGATGGCTCAGCCGTTAAGGGCACAGGGTTCAATTCCCAGCAACCACATGGTTGCTCACTTCAGTTCCAGGGGATTCTATACCCCATTTTGGCCTCTGAGGGCATCAGGCATGCACATGGTATACAGACATACATGCAAGTAAAACACATATACATAAAATAAAGTAACAATCATTAATAAGTCACATCAAAGAAAGTTATTTGTGGAAAGACTTCTGCTACCAGCATATTAGCCAAGAAGTTTCTCAATTTGAGTCTTACTCTTTGTACATTCAATTAATTTTCCATTGACTTACAATTACTTTGAGACTAACTTACCATTCTTTAATAGTTACTTCTCGAATCCCTTCTCCGATGTCAGAGAGTTTGAACTGAACAACCTGTCCCTGGAGGACTTCAAAAACAAATGGGAAAAGATCTCATCAAATATGTATTATCAATAGATGCTTTTATTTCTAAAATTAGAATATGTTCTCAAGCAGAGGCAGAAACTGTTCCATCCTATAGACAACCAAACCAACCAATCAAACAAAAAAGCCCAAAAACCCAATACCCCAGCATATTATAACTTTAAAACGCATAAACACTAAGGGTTTACAAAAATCACTCCAAAGCACAGACCTAATGCTACAGAACTTATGTTTTCCAACTTCCCAATTAATGCTCTTTGATAGGGTTATAGATGTCTCTCCTAAGAAGTTTCTGACTGTTTGAAACAATACTGATGCACAAAAAAATGGCCTACTTAACTTGTTTGTTCTTTTGAGACAGGGCCTCACTACGTAGCCCTGGCTGCCCTGGAACTGGATATATAGACCGGGCTGGTCTTGAACTCAGATCTGCCTGCCTCTGCATCCCAGATGCTGGGGTTACAGGTGTGTACTTGCCATCACACTCTGCCAAGTTATCCCTAAGGTTTTTCTTTCCTCTCTCCATTAAGCAGAGTAAGAGAAACTTTAATAGATGGTGAGTGACCAAGACAGCAGGTACTTTAACAGATACCCTACTTTGATTAATCTGACCAGTATAAAGGCCTCTTATTTGTGCACTGATGTGTCCCTAGGGCAGTGCCTAGCACCCAATATTTCCTCAATAAATGTGCACAACTAAGTGAGTTCCAGGACAGCCAGAGTTACACAGTAAATTCCTATCTTAAAAAACAAACAAACAAGCCGGGCAGTGGTGGTACAGGACGCCTTTAGTCCCATCAGTTGGGAGGCAGAGGCAGGTGGATTTCTGAGCTCTAGGCCAGCCTGGTCTACAGAGTGAGTTCTAGGATAGCCAGGGCTACAAGAGAAACCCTGTCTCGAAAAACCAAACCAAACAAAAACAAACAAACAAACAAACAGGAGTCCACACAACCTGCATTGACAAACACAGAGACCTAAAGTTCATGAGAAGAGTTTAAAGGACAAAGCAGGAAGTCGCTGTCCCTCCTGCAGGGTCCCTACTATCTCTGAGAAGTACCAAGAGACCAGGGTTAAAAAATGCAAGTCTTTGCTTGAACACAGTGAGCTTAGTGGAAGAAGAGTTGCCTCCATGTGTGAGGCCGTGGGTTTTATCTTCAGCACCACATCACACCACACACACACACACACACACATACACACACACACACACATATACATATACCACGAATCATACACACCACACACACATATACATATACCACGAATCATACACACCACACACACACATATACATATACCACGAATCATACATACCACACACACACACTACACACACACACCCCACACATACATACGTACACCCTGAATCATACACACACACACACACCACAAATCATACATACCACACACACACATCACACATACCATACACATGAACACACACCACACACACATGTAAAAGTATCTTTTGCTCGCCTGAAGTAATTGTTGTTTCCAAGGCTTGCTGCCTTCGTCTGCTAACCTAGGCCTAGTCCTGGAAGCTTTCAGCTTATCCAGGCCTAGAATGTTCTCAGCCTCTGAGACTTACTGCTGAAGAAGCTCGCCCTTTCTTGTTCTTTCTCATCTGTGGCTTCCTGGTTCACTCACCTGTGCTGACTCAAGCTCCTCTCCAACCTCACTGATTGAATCTGGCTTCCCTCTCAGCTTTTCCTGAATGACTCTGCTTGGCCTCATACTAACTTTAGCAATCTGTTCTAATCCTCTGGCTCCTTCTCATTCTCTGACTCGTTCTGTCTTTACCCGTGTCTAGCTTGTTCTTTCTGCATCCTGTCTGTAAAACTGCCTCCTTTCTCCCTTTTTCTTTTTCTCTCTATTTTCTGTGGTGCTCTCTTAAGTAGCACCTTTTCCTCTCTCTTCTCATGAGAGTTGGGTGTATCCTATTCTGTCAAATCTTTTTCTGATTCATCATTTTGTCTGCCCCTCAATTAGACATCACTTTCAAATATGGGTGCTTCCTTCAACAAGCCTTACCTTCATGGTTTGGGATTAAAGGTGTGTTCTAAGGGTGTGCCTGTATTCTAGCCAGAGGGATTAAAGGTGTGTGCTAAGGGCTGAGCCACACACAACTAGAAACAGTTTTTTCAGTAAACAACACAATCTCGGGTGTGATCAATATTCTGCAACACATACACACATGCACACAAACACACATGTTCCACCCATACAATTACCAAAATAAATTACTGTACATATTGTATATGTGGTGCTAGGGATAAACACATATATAGTATATAAATTTGAGTGCCTATATAAATAGGTACAAATCTCTTCAGAAACAATGGAGAATGTAAAGCTTACATTGTCTGTGACTATTGAGGGAGGCACATAAAACCATGAAAAGTTGGGCAGAATCTGCCTAGAATTTCTGCTTTTCACTGTCAGCACACACTGGGGCCCCCTGGACCTGCCAAATGCTTTAGTAAATAATGAAGTTGAGGGTCTCTGTCAGGGTTCTGAAAAGACCAGCAGAAAGAAGCTCTTCTGCCTTTGTCAAATCTAATACTTGAGGCCTCAAGTTATTACAGAGGCTGGGTAGCTGGGAGAACGAGCCAGGGAACGCTCTACTTGGGCAGAACTCAGGCAAGGTGATTACATCACACCTTTCTAACAGCAGACGGTTTCACCTCCCTAACTGATGATTGTGCACAAGGATACACAGATGATTCTATTAAGTCAACAATTTACCTTAACAGGAGGTCACATCAGTGCTAATGATTGCACCTAGAAAACCAGAGAATAAACGACAGATGACCGGGTATAACCCAGCCTCAAGTGTAAAAAGACACAAGCTTTATGGGAAACTACCAAGCGGAGTGGGACAGGAAACAGGAAACGGATAGAGGTGGGAAGAGCAATGCCAGAAACACAGGGTCAACTGTTTTACTTCGGTGAAGTCTTCAGTTACTAAGAAAAAGAATTAATAACGATAAGGGCACTCTTTGACTCACCGGCTGCTGTTCTCAGGGAGTGACTCGGTTGACTGTACTTGGGCAATGGATAACCCACAGAACACACACACTTTGGCTTCAAAACATGTACATTATTACATGTTTGAAAATAGCGAACACAGGTCTACCAAAGAGAAAAGAAAACAAAAAAGAATTTATAAATCTGCAGAGGTGGGGAGTGACGCTTACTGACAGAGTGTGTGTTCCATGTGCAGAAAGCTGAGGGTTTACTGGCCTCCCCCACCAAATAAAAGTATACACCATTTTAATGGCTATTTAAGTATGTACTGAAATTCGTTTAGTTCTGTTTTAGGCTAATGCTCATGTCCATAATGAATTATCTAGGCAAATCCAGACTACAGCAGGAATGAATACAGATTCAGCAGCAGGAACAATCAAAGCTGATGAAACTGATTATTTCCTAAATTACTTCTGTTCCAGTAACCCAAAGAACAGAGAAACATAGGCTTAAGTCATACTACTCCCACAGAGTCACATAAGTCCGAAGTTCCTTCTACATCAGTGGGTAGACATGCTTAGGTGTTCCACTTTCTGACATAATGCTATGAAGGAAACCTGGAACTGTAGAGGTAGCTCAGTGCAAAGCTAGCATGTATGGCCCCGGAGTTCATCCCCAGGACTGCAGAGGTAGCTCAGTGCAAAACTAGCATGTGTGGGCTCCTGAGTTCATCCCCAGGACTGCAGAGGTAGCTCAGTGCAAAGCTAGCATGTGTGGGCTCCTGAGTTCATCCCCAGGACTGCAGAGGTAGCTCAGTGCAAAGCTAGCACTCATGGGCTCCTGAGTTCATCCCCAGGACTGCAGAAACAACCACCACCAATAAAAAGTTCCATCCACAGTGATTATGAGCATTTAAGACAATGAAAACCACAGGTTAAGTCTGAAAGTTCTATTCTTCCACATTTGTTTTTCCTCTTAGTACTGGGCAGAGGGAGGAGAGGGCTGAACCCATGGCTTCTTGGCATGCCCAAATGGTTTTCTTTCTTTTTAAGAGATATTATTTTTTATATTATGTGTATGGGTATTTGCCTACGTGCATGTGTACTATGTGCGTTCCTGTTATTCAGAGAAGCCAAAAGAGGGTGTTGAATCCTCTGGAGTTACAGATAGTTGTGAGCTGACATGTGGGTGCTAGGAACTGAAACTCAGCACTCTGGAAAAACAGCCACTGCTCTTAACTACAGAACTGCTTTTCAGCCCTCTCATTGGTTTAATTATATTAATTTATAGATGACTCTGTTAACTATTTTTAGAATGCCTTAGCATGAATCAAGACATGGTAGGCCTAAATACACTCAACTTGATATATCAAAACCTAAGTGTCCTTATAATTTATTCTAAAAGGTATCCTTTCAATGTGATTAATATCCAATAACTACATCTTTAAACATAAAAGACAATGATTTCTAGCCTCCTTGTTTCTGAGAATACTGGTAGGTATCTAAAACTTCCATTTATATACAAGTTACTTTTTCCGAGAGAACATCACAGTAGTTGTGTACATCAGTTATTTGGGGTGTAGCAACAGGTCTCCCTATGCTGCCCAGGTTAGTCTTGAACAGTGTTGCTCAAGTGGTCTTCCTGCCTCAGTCTCTCAGACAACTGGGACTATAGGTGCATGCCAACACACTTAATTTTACAAGTCCTATTTTAATATGTATTTATCAATAAGGATTTTATTCTTTTTTTTCTAAAAGCAACTAAAATAAAATTAAAAGTCTTACTACAGAATATATTTAAGTTCTTAATTTGAAAAAATATTTGGTTTATGTGTATTAGTGTTTTGCTTGCGTGTATGTATGTGTACCGCATGCATGCCTGGTACCTGTAGAGAACAGAAGAGGAAGTTGGATCCCCTGGAACTGGAGTTAGGATGCTTATGAACTACTGTGTGGGTGCTGGGAACCAAGCTCAGGACCTCTGGAAGAGCAGTAAGTGCTCTTAACTGCAGAGCCATCTCTCCAGCTCCTATATTTAAATTCTTGGGTGGCAGTTATTTCTGATTTCTGAAGGCAAAGAAAAACTGACCGTTCCTTTCTTAAACTATGTATCTTGTCTTTACCTTAAAGAGCTCATCCTAAATCATCTCTTTCCTCCCATATGCATGTGTGTGCACATGCACATGTTTGTATGTTTTCATATTTATGGTGCCCATATGTGTGCACGTGCATATGGAGGCCTGTGGTTGACACTATCTTCTCAATGGCGGTCCACCTTATATACTTTAGCAGAGACTCTCACTGAACCCAGAGAATTAACTCAGTTAGTGTGGCTAGCCATCTTGCTCTGGGGATTTCATGTTTCTGCCTCCCACGTATGATTATAGACAGCCTCCCGTATCTACCTGATATAACTCACTTTTATATACCTGTATTTACATTTTTAATTTACTGTTGTGTGTGTGTGTGTGTGCATGTCTATGGTGAGTGTGTAATGTGAGTGCATATACGTGGAGGGCAGAGACTAACTCTCAGGAGTCAGTTCTGTCCTTCCATCTTGTTTTAAGGCAGGATCTCTCTTGTTGTTTCTGCCTAGCTGCATACTCCAGGCTAGCTCCCCAGCAAGCTTCTCGGCCACTTTCCTGTCTCTGCCTCTCCTTTGGCCATAGGATTGCTAGGATTACAAATGTGCATGATCAGATCCAGCTTTTGACATGGGTTCCAATGATGGAACTCAGATCCTCAGACCAGTGCAGCAAGTGCCATCTCACCAGGCTCTAATGCCTATATTTAATTTGTATTAAGAGTAACATTTAGGAGCCAAAAAACCTTTCGTCATTTAAGTTGACAACTTAAAGCTGACTGGATACTGACAGAACTCTCTTCTTCACACACTGTTTTGTTTGCCCTTCCTTTCTCTTTCAATGTTCTCAACCCTGGCTCTTGGTCAACAAAAAGAAGTAACCACCTCTGCTTCTTCCGATATAAAATGTAGAGGTGCTTAATGAAAATTATGATTTAAATAATATAGTTCACACTTTAAAACTTCTGAAGAAAATTAACCTACAGAAGGTTCTCCCTTCAATAACACAACTTAGTTATTGAGGAATTACTAATAGATCGGGGGTCACAAACTCCTCAGTTAAAAATGCACCAGGTGCTTGTGTACCATGTACAGGTGCTTGAAGCTTTCATATACATTCCCTTGTCTCCAGCTCACATTATCTCCTGGAAGATGTACATGATTACCCTTACATGAGAGGTTGACAGAGGAGAAGTTCTTTGTTCCAGGTCACACTGCAATTAAGTGGCAAAATTAAGCTCTGAAGCCAAGTAAACTTGACTTCAAAACCCAGGTTCTTCCTGACATATCACATTGCCAAGATAAAGAATCCTTTCTTTCCAAGCTATAATCTCCCAAGCATGGTGATGTGTGCTCTTATATTTATAATAAGAAATTATAGGCCAAAAATGTAGCTGTGGGGGAAGGCATTTAAGTAGTGAAACGGGGGAGGGCTAGCGGGACTTTGGAGAAGATTTAAATTGGGCCTTGCACTCTGAGCATGAATAACACGGAGCAGATGGGCACTTCTAAGGCTCAGAAAATGATGTAAACACAAAAACTGCAACAGGAATTTGATCAGCATGGCTGTAGGAGCAGTGAGTAGCTTGATTCGGCTTAATGGGATTTGTAAAGGAAAGCAGTGGCTACTCAAGGTAGTTGCTGGTATCTGAATGGCAGGATATGGAGGGGGAATATATGCAGTGGAGGGTGGGGGTCACAGAGACAGGATGAGGAAACAGTCTACTAATAGCTCATAGGATGGGTTACTATAGGTAAAGAAAGAGGCCAAGGCAGGATTGTAATTGCTGACACAAGAAACACGGGTTCCTGAATGACCTAATCAACAGGGACTGAGAAAGGGCAACTGAGTGCCAATGGGTATTATAAAATAAAAGCAACTGGATGGCTTTGACAAGAAAGAGGAGAGATTAAAAAATTAGCAAGAGTGAAGAGATTAAAAGACAATACACAGGAGGAAAAATAAAATCTTAAACAGGAGAAGGCATATCCCCCACCCCCATAAAATCATACTAGCTAAAAGCAGAAGCCAGGTGGCGCTGGCTTCTTTTACTTTTAATTTTTTTCTTTTACTTTTACTCAGAGGCAGAGGCAGGCAGATTTCTGTGAGTTCAAGGTTAACCTAGTCTACAAAGGGAGTTCCAAGACAACCAGGGTTATACAGAGAAACTCTATCTTAAAAACAAAAGCCAAACAACAAACAAAAAAAGTAAAACAAACATTCGACAAACATTTATGGGCACTTACAGCATATGGGGTGCTACAGTTACATACAGAAGGAAACACAAGTGATTCCTGCCCACATGCAATGAATGAAAGATAAATGGAAGCACATAGGCCATTAACACAGCCACAGTGGGGTGTTCTAAGGGAACCTGGCTGGAGAGAGTTAGCTTGAAGTAAGATTGGAGATTGAGTGGGAGTAACCCAGGAGAAGGGTTGAAGATGAGGCAAGAGTCTTTGAGGCAGAGGAAATATATGAGCAAAGGTCTGGAATCAAGAAGGCAGTGTGTACTTCCGTAATTGTTTCGTAGAATTCTCTGTGCAGCAAGTGGGGACACTGTCAGAGCTGGGGCTGGAGTTAGGTGTGTGTGTTAATTTTATTCTAATCTTTTTTTCATTGATGTCTAGAATGAATGCCCAGTAAAGTGGTTAAAATGATAAAAAAAAAACCAATTATTTTCAAGATAAAAGCATGGTACTGGTGATCATGCAGTTAAGGGAAATAAACTATATTCACAAAGGCAGACGTACAATGCTGTCTCATATGTCAAATTTAAGAATGGATACATGAGGGCTGGAGAGATGGCTCAGTGGTTAAGAGCACTGACTGCTCTTCCAGAGGTCTTGAGTTCAATTCCCAGCAACCACATGGTGGCTCACAGCCATCTGTAATGGGATCTGATGCCTTCTGGTGTGTCTGAAGACAGCTACAGTGTACTCACATACATAAAATAAATAAATAATTCTTTTTTAAAAAAGAATGGATGCATGAAAGAGGAACAATTAAGGATGTGGAAAGGGAAATTAAAAGTGGGTGATAAGAGATAATAACGTATAGAATAAACAGGTTTTCAATACAGACTGATACTTGAGAGGTTGGAGAAGCCAGATGATAAATTTCCTCAGCCATGGGGCTTGGGGACATTTTTAAAAAGAGTAGTCTTAAACAAGAACATGGCCTAATCTAATTTGTGCCTCATTTCATAGGGTCATTTTGGCTGCCCTATGGGAAATGAACTACAAAAGAGGCTGATCAGAGGCAAGAGGCCAAGTTAGGAAAGACTAAGACATCTGTAATTAAGAGCTAGGCAGTAAACAGTAGCTAGATTTCTTCAAAGTTGGAAGCTAGAGTCAAGAGAAACAGGTTTGAGGGGTCTATTCTGGAGCCCAGAGTCTGCAATCCTGAGGCATTATGGCACGCTGTGAGATGGCTAAAGGCTAGCTTTTCCAAGTTTGCTAGCAGTAGCTATGTGACAGTGTTCTAGCTGGTTATGTCAGCCTGGTAGCATCCCTTCCTCTGTCCCACCTTAAATATCCAGTGAGCTCCCATATGGGAAAGGTCAACTGAACTGATGAAATGTCAGCCCTGATGCAAGATGACAGTCATGCATGTAACCTGTAGTCTATATGCATAGATGGTGTCTTGTTCATTCATAGGATTTGTGTTACCTGCAATTGAAAAACACCTCATATTGTGCAACGGGAAATCTCTTGGACAGCAGACTATACGACCTATTTGGAAGACCAGAGAATGCCAGGGAACCATTGAACAGCAGGTGACTATATGCAAAGGAGAGATTAGGCAGGAAGTGGGGAAAGTGGAGAGGGTCAAAGCCAGGCTTTTTTTTCTTGTTTAAGTAGTCACATATCACTTAATGGCAGGTCTGTGAAATCCATTCACTATTAGATGATTTAGTTTATGTGCTCACCTTATGCTTACACAAACCAAATGGCGTAACTTATTGCCCACCTAAGCTATATGCTAGCTCTTATTCTACAAACCTGTCCAGCATGTACTAAACACTGTGGGCAACTGTTACACCACTGTGTCTGTGTATCCACACACATCAAAAGATGGAAAAGGAGCTGGGCAGTGGTGGCGCCCGCCTAGTGTCATGGCAGCTCTGTGCACTTGGTCCACAATAGCACTTCTCGCTAAAGCCGTGGCTTTCCGTCTTTCCTTGCTCCCTCTCCTGTTCTCCTTTACTAGTTTACAATCTCCAGAGGAAACGGACAAGGGCTGTCTGTGTTATGGTAATATGCCCAGTGCCCAACACACACAGCAGGCTGGGAACGGTTTTGAGAGATCAGGAGGCCACCACTAAAGGAACATCTAGGGAAATGAGAAGTTGGTATCCGATAAGTTATGTAATTAGGAAGAAACAGGACACTTAATGGGATACATGCACGGTTGTTGCTAAAAACCGGGGGGGGGGCTGGGGGGAGGGCTGCAAATGGGGGTGGTAAATGGATGACAAAAGTTGGAACGACATGTACTGTGGACCAAGGAGAGAAGTGCAGCCCCGAGTGGATCCCAAGCTAGAGGCCTTCCCTCCACCCCCCCGAAAATTGCCTGAGGTCAGGTTAATACTGCCAGCGTATGGCGCGCAGTGGGCACTCAACAAATCCCAAAAGATCTGTATCTGCGGTGCCTATCACAATGCCTGACATCTAGAAAGTACTCAAGCAAAGTTAAGCAGGTGAAAGGCCAGGATGTAGGTACCGCTGGGAGGAAAGCTAGTCGCCCAAACCTAATCGCCAGAGAATCGCGCCCGGGGACGGGAAAGTAGTTGAGTTTCCAGCCTCAGTGGCGCGCCACCTTCGCTGCCCTTCTGATTTGCATGTGTTC
Organism: Rhynchomys soricoides; assembly: GCA_019843965.1. Classification (NCBI taxonomy): domain Eukaryota; kingdom Metazoa; phylum Chordata; class Mammalia; order Rodentia; family Muridae; genus Rhynchomys; species Rhynchomys soricoides. The sequence continues at coordinate 4,124,831 of JADRCH010000243.1, forward strand.
TTCCATCACTTGCTCACAGGACGGGAGGCATTCGGAGAAGAAAGCAACACACCACTCCGGATAACATCTACCAAATCACTCCTTCCCAACCTTAGACACATCCAATCCTGCTTACCAGTCTGACAGCGTTCCTGCTCCAGGTCCCCAGCACACGCGCTGCAGCCATCTTACTCCGGAAATAGCCACCAGCGCACAGCTGGAAGAGACGCCCCCTCCAGGCAACCAATCTCAAGAAGCGAGACGCACCTCCCGGAGCGACCAATAGGAGCGAAGGAACGAGCCTCCCACCGGGCAGCCAACCAGGGCGCGGGGCGGGGCGGACTGAAGCCCCCCCCCTTGGGAGGTGTAAAAGAATCGAGGGAGGGAGAAGGTAGAAGTGGAGAGGAGGGCAGCTTTAAAAAAAATCCAAGTTTGGGGGTGTTAAGTACATGCGCACCAACAATCAATCTTTTTAGTTCAGATAATGGAGAGAAATCATGTTTAGGAGCTGCAGAGACATGGGTTCAGGCTCCAGCACTCAAATCAGGTAGCCTACAACTCTATAGTTCCAAGGGATCCGACGCCCTCTTTTGGTCATCTCTGAGCACCTACATGCATGTGCCATACATACACACACAGTTGCATTCACACAGACATAAATAAGGTGGTTTTTTTTTTTTTAAAGGACTATGTTGAAGACCTCAGGAGTCAGTAGCAGACTGTCCTTTCTGGTGTCGTGCTACAATAAGGGCAGAAAAACAGGGTGTTTCTATATTTCGTAGCAAGGCTCTGAAGCGCACCTTTTTATAAGTCCGTAGAGGAACACTTATCCGTGATCAGGAATTTCTCTTCCCATGTAGTGTCCTTGAGATGGTCGAAATTGACTTCTCACGTCTAAAATAAACATGTCATCACTTCGTCTTTGAGTCTTAGAGAATGTGGTCAGATGCAGCAGTCCCGTTTAAGAAATGTGTCACAAACTTATAACCCTGAATTACTTTGCCCCTTGAAGAAATGTCAAATTGAGCTGAAGTGGAACTGGTGAAGGAAACATCAGAAACCCAACACTGCGAGGGTGCACGTAGGTAGGGCAGGCAGAGATAACTCATTGTGAATCGAAGGTCAGTTACCTTGAACTATGTAGTGAGACTCATTCTTAAACAACAAAACAAATCAAATCAAGAGGGAGAGAATGAGAGAGAGGGAACTAAAACTTTCTTTAATAGGTGGTATATAAATGTATACATTTGTATATATGTTCAGTAAATTCAGCTGCTCTTGCCTCTTAGAGAGAATACGAACCTGCATCAAAGTTTAAGGTATTAGAGAGAACACAGAGGAAGGAAGCAGAGTGTAATACAAACCCTCAGCACTGTAAAGTCAGTGGTTGTGAAACAAAAATCTCAGGGTTTTCACAAGCTGTTTAACTTTACACAGATGCACTATTTTGCCAGTTTGTGTAACATGCATACATCTACTGTAGGTAGTAAATATAAATCATTGCCTTTATCACATGTACTGACGAAAGCCTTTGATTCCAGCACTCGGGACACAGAGGAAGGTGGATCTTTGTGAATTTGAAGCCAGTCAGGTCAACAAAGTGAATTCCAGTATAGCCAGGGCTGTTAGACAGAGAGACCCTGCCTCAACACTGCCCCCAAAATTGCAGTAATCAAAAGAACTTGATTTTTAAAAACTGTTCCCATTAAACCTTTTATAGGCACATTGAATAGACTTGATAATCTCATATGTTCCTGCTTATATAATGAGTGACAGTAGTTGTTCCTAACAAGCGGATACTTGGCTCTTGACAGATACTCTGTAACTTTCGCCCTTTCAGGCTTCTTTTAGTTCTATCTTATTTTCAGGAAACACCTAGTTTATCACCCTGCCTCAGTAGATCCTGTTTCCATATCGGACTGTGTTCTTATCTTTGTTTGTAGCTGGGTTTTGGAACCTAGTCACTAGATCTGAATGGGGTATGGCTAACTAGTGGCAAGTGATGCAATTCTTGACTAGCCAACAATGTTTTGGTTAGTAAACTAAGAGCGAGGGAAGGACCCAGAGAAAAAGGGGAGGGACCCAAGGAGGAAGGGAGGGAGAGAGACAGAGACAGATGTTGCAAAACGAACCTAGCGCCTTGTGTAAGCTAAACAAGCCCTCTACCATGACCACTGAGCATCATTCTCAGCTTTCTGCTTCTCTTATCTACTAGTTTTGCTTTGAGACAGGATCTCGATAAGCTGCCTGGGTGTCCTTGAAGTTATGATTATGCTTCTATTCCTCCAGCCTGCTTAGTATCTGGAATTATAGGCATGAACCACCAAACCTAGCTTAAAAGTGGATTTTTGAAAAAATTAATTAATTTATTTTCTTTCTTCTTTTTTTCTTTCTTTTTGTTTTTTTGTTTGTTTGTTTGTTTGTTTGAGACAGGGTTTCTCAGTGTAGCCCTGGCTGTCCTGGAACTCAACTCTGTAGACCAGGCTGGCCTTGAACTCAGAAATCCACCTGCTTCTGCCTCCCAACTGCTGGGATTAAAGGCATGCGGCACCACTGCCCAGCAATTTATTTTCTTATAATAAAATTTAATTGTTAGAGAATTTTAGAGAAATGTTCCATATAACAGTACAAATCAATATAGTACTTCTAATGAACAGTTTACCAACAAGTACCAAAGTATAAATTGTGCATAAAATTTTATCTAGCCAGGCAGTGGTGGCACACGCCTTTAATCCCAGCAGTTGGGAGGCAGAGGCAGGCGGATTTCTGAGTTTGAGGCCAGCCTGGTCTACAGAGTGAGTTCCAGGACAGCCAAGGCTATACAGAGAAACCCTGTCTTGGAAACAAACAAACAAACAAACAAAATTTTATCTAGTAAACTTATTTCTAGAAACTTATGTTGACAAAAATATGTATGTACTGTGGGATATCTATCACAGTATTATATACAATGGTGAATTATGAGAAACATGTCAAAATTAAATACAGAATTAATAAATTATGAAATTACTTGTAGACATTTCTATAATAATTAAAATGCTATTTTTTGGCTAAAACTTTAGAAGCCAATATTAAAACATCTTATACTTTCACATTATAAATATGATTAAAATAAATTAAATCAGTTTGTAAAAACATTATACAATTAGAAATTATTTCTAACAGATCAACTCTTACAATTTTATAGGCCATTTTTTCTCCTTTGAAATGACAAAGGAAAGTTGACTTCTGTCAAAATAGCACACAACCTAATCTCATAAATCACATGTTTAACATTACTTGTTTTCAGTAAGTTGTGAAAGCCGCACTACTGTCACACTCAACTAGAAATAAGTTGACAACTCCTAGCTAAATTCAGAGAAAATAAATACTAGTCTTCTAAAATATACAGAATTCACCTCCCTAATGTGAACCTAAAATTCAAATCCCTCCAATGTTCTCCCTTGAAGATATGTTAGCTTCACTCTGAGCAAAGAACAATATTTCTTTGCATTCCCAAGGCCATTACACTGAGATTCATCAGATACCTATAACACTTGCTGAAGTTACCCCTTAAATATTTCTATTAGACCAGTATGAAGTGTCCTTCCTTATCGTAAAAAGGGAATTTGGAGACAGATAATGTTTATCTTCAACTTTAACTTAGATAATGTTAGATTGCTCTGCAATGTGATTGTACAAAATGACTTGTCTAGCAGCCGAGAGTGGGAATATTCTTTGTTTCTCATTTGACAGCCTTAAAAGTATTTATCTATTCAATAGTATTATGGTGTTAAAGTTTCCTAATTATTAGTAAAGTTGAACAGATTTCACATGTTTATGGCTCCCCCCCCCCCCAGTCTCACTATGTAGTTCTGACCTGGAACTGGTATGTACTCCAAGCTCCTAGAGCTCTATCTGCCTTTGTTGATTAAAGGAATGTGCCACCCACACCAACCCTGGCTATTGATTTTTCAAATGCTTCCTTCATGCTTTTAACGGTTTCCTCTCTGTTGTGTGTATTCACTTTTCATTGTTTTCTTTTTTATTAGATACATTTCAAATGTTATCCCCTATCCCATTCCTCCTCCCCCTTCACTGTTATCTTATTGATTCTTTTTTGGGGGACAGGGTTTTACATAGCACCCCCATCTTTGAATACATACCATTGTGGCCAAAACAAAAACAAAAACAAAAACAGACAGACCTGTTGAGCTGGTTAGGCAAACTCTACCAACTGAGCCACACACCAGCCTTCCTGTTGACTTGTCTCGGTGACTTGAGTAGGAGCTCTCTAAACTATGCAGTAACTTCTTATATAAGTGAGATTCCCTGCTATTCCTTGGTTTGACAATTTCCAGTTTTCATACACACAATAACCTGAAAGTTCTAACTTCGATGATCTTGTGGGCCTTTTGTTGTTAGTGTTTTTATGACATAGGTGTTATTTCTGCTTTGGGACTGTTGTAAATAATACTGCTTTTGAAACTTTAGACAAAAACTTTTGTGAAGACATATTTTCTTTCTTTCCTTCTTCCAACCTATGAAGAATTCCTGGGGAATTCCAGTTCCGAGTGTGTCTGTAGCTTATGCTCATTCCTGCAATGCTGGTTACAATATTACCCACAGCTTTCTGGCTAGTTTCTACATCACAGTTCTGTCTTGTCCACTTTCTTCTATCACCAAATTAACAGCAGGAATTTGGCACTTGAAAACATAAGCTGGGGCGGAGACTGTAGCTGTCTGGTACAGCACTTATTTGGCATGCAACAAACCTTAACATCAGTCTCCAGTGCTGTGATAAGTAAAAATAAAAAGGATAAGCAGCAGAGGGTGCTATGTTTATGCAATAGGAATCTAATATGTATGATAACGAAGGTACCACAGGGAAGACGGCGGCTCTTCCATAGGACCCAGGTCAGATTCTCAGCACCTACTTGGTGGCTTACAATCCTCTGTAATTCCATTCACAGGGAATTCTCAATACCCTCTTCAGGCCCTTGTGGCCGGTGCACAGATGTACATGTAGACAATATGCCCATTCACATAATAAAATTTTTTAAAAAGTACAACATTTATATTCCCACAGCAGCCTTGCTTCAATGTCTCATCATTTCCTGCCTGTAAAATTATATCACTGCTATCTCCATTTTTAGGCTCTTAAGCCTCTAATTCATCTTCTATACACTATAAGGGGCTTGTGACTCTCCCTTTGGTTAGCAGACCATGAGACAATAAAGTTTCTCTGAATCTCATGCTTGGACCAGGGAAAAGCTAGGGTTCCCGAGCCAGCCAGAGAGCAAGTTTGTCTTCCAGGAAGAGATTTTACAGTTCTGAAAACTGCTAGACCACTTTGCAGAAGAGTTTGAGTCAATGATAGGTCAGTTTAGGATTAGGAAGGCATCACTACTGCCCTCTACTTAAACCAAGCTTTACATCAGGACCCTGAAGATAGACATGGTTTATTTCTTTCTCTTCCCAATGGGACCACACTTAACAGATCTCTTCTTTCTTTCTTTCTTTCTTTCTTTCTTTCTTTCTTTTTTCTTTTTTTTTTTTTTTGGTTTTTCGAGACAGGGTTTCTCTGTATAGCCCTGGCTGTCCTGGAACTCACTCTGTAGACCAGGCTAGCCTCGAACTCAGAAATCTGCCTGTCCCTGCCTCCCAAGTGTTGGGATTAAAGGCATGTGCCACCACTGCCCGGTTCTGCTTTTCATTATTACTTATTTCTTGGATTGGCTACTGAGAAGGCGTTGGCTGAACCTACTTTGTTAGGGCTGCCAGAGGCCAGCCTCTGACGATAACGTTTCAAATAACCATACAACTATAGCTAACATCCCAAATCTCAACTATGAGTACTTCCCTGATCAGTATCTTGGGGCATGTTCCAGATAGGTTTTAAGTAATCTATGTGCTTCCAAAATATTGTGTTAGGACAGTATCGCGAATAGGAGACAGTGATGTTTCGTCACACCATTCAGACTCATTTCCTAGTCTTCAAGGTACCCGAGGATGCTGAAGAAAGCAGAGCTACACATGATTGGGAAGATAAAATACCAGCCTGAGGAGTAACTGAAGAATGTACCTGTAGGGAAAGAGCTTCTGGAGCCTGAAGGTTTTGCTGTGTCACCACCTTGTGGCCAGTCTAGTTCCCAGCTAGTTTGGGTAGAATACAGGCCGACAAAGCCCCGCGCAGCCTCTTTGAGCGCTGGACGGAGCGCATGCGTACAGCAGCGGCCAGGTCCAGGGAGCAATTCGTTCCCACAGCAACAGTTTCCCGGGAGGCTCTAGTTCTTTCTCCTTCCGGCGAGCTCGTCCGGAAAACACAGTGTCGGGCCTGCGGGCTTGCCGGCGCCTGTCTTTTTCCCGCTTACAGCAGGGGCTTGGGCGCTGCGGCCCGGGTCCAGGCGCGCCCGCAATGGAGGGGCAGCGGGTGGAGGTGGACGGCGGGATCATGGAAGGGGTGAGTGTGGGGCTGCTTGGGGCCGGGGCGAGCTGTGGCGGCGGGGCCTCTATTCAACGTCTCCCGTTTCTTCTCCTCGTGCTCTGCAGGGCGGCCAGATCCTCAGGGTTTCCACCGCCCTGAGCTGCCTCCTAGGCCTCCCCTTGCGCGTGCAGAAGATCCGCGCCGGCCGCAGCACGCCCGGCCTCAGGTACCACGGACCGGCGGGGAGTTTGGGTAGGGGGCCTGGGAGTCCCGAGATCGGAGCCCGGGTTGTGGGGCAGCATTCAGAGTGCGGTCTTCCCCGTCTTTTTCTGTCCATAGGGCAGGCCTCAAGTCGTTCTTAGGACGCATTGAAACAGGGTAGTTTGTCTGTGTGCGTCTTGCCACTGGTAGGTTGTTGTTATTGCAAGATATCATCTAGTCCAGGGTAATCCCGAACTCCTTGGCTAGGGAGAATAATCTTGAACTTTTGATTCTCCCGTCTCCACCTCTCAGATGCTAGAATTACAGCTGTGTGCCACCATGCCCAATTTATGTGGAGATGAAACCTCCATATTGTGCACACCCTCTACCCACTGACCAACATCCCAATCCCTCTATTACGGATTTCTCTTTCCATAAGAATAGCAAATTGTATCACCACACACCCAGTAGCCTCCCTTTAAGTTAATTGTATCTTTAAAGGGCCTATTTAAATGATCACTTTTTGTGTGGGTTGAGGCCTCAACTTGGGAATTTAGGGGATGAGGCGTACATAATTCAGGCTGTACAGGTGTCACAGGTTGGTTATAGTGAAATTCAAGCAAGAATGGTGGCTTTTAGGTAGTTTTAGATTACCTTTTTTATTTATTTATTTTATATTTTATGTACATTGTTTTGTCTGAATGTATGTCTGTATGATGGTGTCCTATCCCCTGGAACAGGAGTCACAGATAGTTGTGAGCTGCTGTGTGGGTGCTGGGAATGAACCCTAGAACCCTAGTCTTCTGGAAGAGCAGCCAGTGTTTTTACCCACTGAGCCATCTCTCCAGACTCTGGTTTACCCCCCCCCCCCCAGAAGAATAACTTGTAACAGTTCACCACCATAGATTAAATAACCAGCCTTGAAACCTTTAAGAAGTTGACTCTTAAGTAGTGAGTCCAAGTGCATTAAAAACCCCAGACGAAGTTCTGCTGTTGAAGACATCCCACTTGCTTTCTGGCCATTGCTTTTGTAACTATGTCATAGAGTGGGGTATAGGCAGTCTGATTGCACACGTTTTGATGCAGTATTCTGACCTGAAGGCCTCAGCATTTATCTGGACTGGAAATGGTTCGTGATTTGTGTGACGGGCACCTGGAGGGAGCAGAAATCGGCTCAACAGAGATAACCTTTACACCTGAGAAGATCAGAGGTGGAGTCCACACTGCAGATACCAAGACAGCAGGGTATGTATGTCTCATTTAGGCCTCCCAGCAGACCGGGATTCCGATGTAGATTCTTTGGCTTCCAGGGAATGCTCTTTGGACCTTTTGAGGTTCCGTCTTCTCCCTTTCTGAAGTGTAAATCATGAACCTACTTGTTTAGTTGTAGCTGTTATTATTTCCCAGTTATTTTTTGTTTTGTTTTTAAGACAAGGTCTCCCTATAAATGCACACTGATGTTGAATTCATCCTCCTCCTGTTCCAGCCCCCACTACCCCCTAAGGTGCTGAGATTACAGGTCTGTGTCACTGAACTCTAGAAAATGTTGGAGGCTTGCTTTGCATGTCCAGAGTCCTGGGGTTTAATCTCCAGCAGTGCAGGAGCCAGGAAATGCTTAGTCTAAAAATTTCAGATGTAGGACTCAGTTCTGTCCTTCTAGCATCTCGGTCACAGGAGTGAAGTGAGGTCATTAGCCTGAGTGGTTTCTCCAACCCTTGCCTCCTAATACGTTAGTGAGAAGAGACTTCAGTTTGCAGTTGAGAGTCTAGTTCACGGACTAGCTGTACAGTCCAAGCCCATCTTAGTGTTCTCACACGTAGTCCATTTTATCCCTAGCTGTGATTGCGGTACTGGGAGTTCTGTCCTGTGTCTGGTTTGGCGTTCCTTACTTTTTCTAAAAGTGAGACCTTCGTTGCTGTGTTAGGAATCTAATTTTGCCCAGGAGAACATACGCTCTCTAAATGTTGTACTAGAAGAGCGCGACCAGTTGTTCAGCAGCTACAGACTGTGGCTTTTTAGAGAACTGATGAGACCGCTTATCAGGAATAGAGATTTTTAAAATGGTCTTTCTAGCAAAAGACTTATTAATACCTTAGACAAACAGACAGAAATAGAGACTTTGTAGTTTAGTACGCTTGTATCAGTTATATAATGTTAAGGAATTTCTTTTGATTATAGGTGCTATTTCTAGTTCCCTTTAAAACTGCAGTCTAATGGAACTCACTCTGTAGACCAGGCTGGCCTTGAAATCACAGAGATCCCCCTGCCTCTGCCTCCCAAGAGCTGATATTAAAGGTGTGCGCCACCACTGCCTGCTGTGCCTCCTAATTTTAAAAAATATTTATTGTATTTGTGTGTTGTGCACATGCATGCGTGCATGTGCATGTGTATGCTCCTGTGCATACACACATATACACACATGGGTGCACACACACACACACACACACACACGTACGTACATACATACATATAAACATTCATGCTTTGGAGTGTGTGTGAAGGTCAGGGGACAACCTCTGTGAATAACTTTGTTTAATGTGATTGGTTTCATTTTGAAGAAGGGCAGTTCATTTTAAAAATATGACCACATACTTCATTTTTGGAAACATGTCACATTCTGTGCCTAAGTTTTGTGACTCTTCATGTTGACTATAAGGAGTAAACTCCTTGCTAAACATTCTGTTTCTAGTCCCATGACTTCTGTGATGGGAGGAACAGTGCTATGACTTGATATTTGAATAGTGTTGTGTGCCTGGTTAGCAGTAACAGCCCAGGTATACTTGGGTAGATATTTCTAGTCTTAGCTCTTCTGAATGCATTTTCATAAATGGCTGCTTTCAAGAATGCTTTGAGAAAAAGTTTGAAGGTTTTTATTCTTTTTTTTGTTTGGTTTGGTTTTCGAGACAAGGTTTCTCTGTGTAGCCTTGGCTGTCCTATAACTCACTGTAGACCAGGCTGGTCTCAAACTCAGATCCACCTTCCTCTGCCTCCCAGGTGCTGGAATTAAAGACATGTGTCACCACTGCCCAGCCACGTTTTTATTTTTAATTTAATGTAATTTTTCCGGTGATGTTGGATACTCAACCAAGGCCTTACAAATGAGAGGCTGAAGCCATTTACACTGACTTATTACCTCAGCTCAGTTGGCTTTTGTCTTTCTATTTTGAAATACTTGTGTAAGAGTCAAGATTTTACCCTTCAGACACTGAAGTGTTTTCTAACCTTTCCGTTAGATTCAAGTCACACTGGCATGCAGTAACAAATACAGCTGTTCTGAGACTCAAACAACAGTCCAGTGAAGCTGTTCTGCCTTTTCCTTAGGAGTGTGTGCCTCTTGATGCAGGTTTCAATGCCCTGTGTCCTGTTTGCTGCTTCCCCATCGGAGCTCCGTCTGAAAGGTGGCACTAATGCGGAGATGGCACCTCAGATTGACTACACCATGATGGTAAGGGAGCCATGGTCTTTGTTTAAATATGTCTGCAGCATCTACACAGACATCCTGTTCACACATGTTTATAGTTCTTTTGTTGGAGAGGGAACAGAATTAAGGTTACTTTAGGGTTTGCATTATAAATTAAGATAGTGTTCAGACTGCTTTTTTTTAGGGACCTAAAAGTATAATTATGTAAATTATCAGTTATCATATAAATCACCTGTTTTTATTTTAGTATTGGCATGTCTACAGAGAAGAAAACTGGTACAGGTTGAGTGTCTCTAGTCTGAAATACTAGTGTGCCAGAATTTGAGCCAGCAAGATGGGTAAGAGCACTTGTTATACTAGCCTGATGACCTGAGTTTAGCGCCCAGAACACAAAGAGCAGAGCTAACTCCTGAAAATTGTCCTCTTGGCCATCACACAAATGTAGTGGTGAAGCACCCCCTCCTCTCCACATACTCAAATAATACAGTTCTTAAAAATATTATAAAATTCAAAACTATTTGAGTACCACCATGATGCTACAAGTAGGACATGTCCCATCTGACTCCCTGTGATGTGCTGTGGTCACACAGCTGCACGGGGCACTGTAAGGTGGCATACAGGTTCTGTGTCTAACGTGTGAAACACAAGTCAATTCATGTTTGCATCCTGTGTATTTGTGCAAATACTACAGATCTGAATAAGTCCGACATACTTCTGGCTCAGAGCATTTTTCAGGCAAGGATATTCAGTCTGTATTAGTGGTTTTTCTCTTCTCCAGGTTTATTGTGGTATAGTTCTTTACAACTAAGTTTATTCCTTTAAATGTAGTTTTAAGAATTTTGTACAAATATCTGTGGGGCAGTGATCTGTGACAGGCAGTCCGGCACCCAGTTGAGCATGGGTGTAAACTCTGGGCGACCCAGCGGAATCCGCAAGGGACTGGAAACATTATGCCAACACTCCTGGGAGGCTTTTGGCTCCAGTCACTGTCATGTACCACTAGAGGCTTGGCCACACCCCAGGTAGAGGCGTGGCCACACAGCCCCAAGCCATCCCCCAGGTTAATGAGACACCTAGAAGCTTAGCCACACCCCTTCCCAGTTACTATATCTGTCTCTCCTCTCCCAGAGGGGAGAGGGTACAATTCCATCCACGCCATTCACCACACTATGAAAATAAACATCTTAGTATTATGGACTGTCTTCTTCATCTGGACCCGCCATGGGAAGCGAGGGATCCGATCCTCGATTAAGGAGCTGTGTCTAATCTCTTGCTGGGGGCTTCCCAGCGCTCCCAGACGGTACCCATTCACCTAAGCCTAAGCAGCTAGCCCAGCGTCCCAAGCCACTGAGACCTGGTTCCAGTGGGAACCCCAGCTGCACTTCAGCATTGCGGCACCCTATGGCAATTGCGGGCTAGAGAACCCACAGACTAAAGTTCCCCGGGAATGGCCCTCTCCCCCACCCACAGGCAGGGCCCCACAAAAGCTTCCCATGGCCCCCACCTGCCCATCGGACTGTGTGGGAAGATGTGCAGGCGCTTCCCGCGTGTCTCCTGTCCCACCCAGAGCTGCAGCACCTAGGACAGACACGTGGGGCTTCTTTCCACCGTGCCAGGCTTGTTCCCACATTTATCTGTGAACCAACTTCCATAACCAAAGTGTGGAATAGTTTTACTAAAAAAAAAAAGAAAACTACAAACCTTTGTAGCTAGTTCTGTCCCCAGCTCCTGCCAACCACTGTTCTCTCTCTCAGTTCTGCCCTTTCACAATGTCATAGAAAGTGCTAATGCTGTACGTAGCCTTAGAATTTGGTGGGGTTTCTCTTCTTTGGAGACAGTCCCAGGTTGGACTTAAGTTGATGTGTACAGAGGGTAAATCCCCTGCTTCCACCTCCAGAGTGCTAGAGTTAAAAGTGCATACCACCATGGCCATGCAGTGTGAGAACAAGTGCATGCCAGTCAAGCAGACTGCCGACCAGTCTCCAGTGCCAGCTCTGGGAGCTGGCGTTTTTCCAGTTTCATTTTGAGACTAGTGTCTCTCCAGTGAAGGCCTGGTGGTTTCACTCCCTGGTGAGCACAAGTGGAGGCCACTTGCGTTGCCTCCATCATTTGTCAGTTTTGAACACATTCCCTAGAGACTATCGAAAAGTTTTCTGCCTTGTCCGTTTACCCGTGAGAGCTCCCTTCCTCCCGCGTCTTACCCAGCTCTAGATTCACATAGCCTCTGTGCTTGAACACTCCCACCCCCAAATTGAGTTTCGAAGTGTGTGTGTGTGGGGGAACCAAGGCTTTACACATGTTAGGCAACTGCTCTGCCTTGGGCGACATCACCACTCCTGTGTTTGAAAAAAAAGCAAAACCACAGACATTTAGTGCCATCTGTCCCTCCTACACACATGGCAATGGTCTGAGGAAATGAGTAAAACTCTCCATAGGTCTCCCTGTGTTTTCAGGGCTTTAGGCTTAAGCACCATCTTCTTCTGAAACCTTGCCATTCTAATTGGTGCCATCATCTTTAGTCAGTGTGTGGAGACGTTAATGAAAGCCACTTTTCGCCAGGTGATGGTGGCACACCTCTTCAATCCCAACACTCGGGAGGGAGAGGCAGATGGATCTCTGAGTTTGAGGCCAGCCTGATCTGCAGAGCAAGTTCCAGGACAGCCAGGGATACGCAGAGAAACCCTGTCTTGAAGGGGGGAGGGAGGAGAAAAAGATTTCTTAGTTTGGATTTCTGTTGCTTCGAGGAAAACACCATGACCAAAAAGCAAGTTGGAAAGGAAAGGGTTTATTCAGCTTATACTCCCACATTGCTGTTCATCACCAAAGGAAGTCAGGACAGGAACTCAAACAGGATAGGATCCTGGAGGCAGGAGCTGATGCAGAAGCCATGGAGGGGTGCTGCTTACTGGCTTGCTTACTTCTCATGGCTTGACAGCCTGATATCTTATAAAACTGGACCAGCCCAAGGATGGTACCTGCCACAACGGGCTGGGCCCTCCCCAATTGATCACTGATTGAGAAAATATCTTACAGCTGGATCTCATGGAGGCATTTCCTCAACTGAGGCTCCTTCCTCTGATGATACTAGCTTGTGTCAAGTTACACAACTAACCAGTACAATACTTTACATAAACTAAATATAAGATACAGTGAAGGATGAATGTTAAAGATACTTGAGCATAGCCTTGTTTAAACTGTAATTGTCATTGTGTAACGTACACAGGTGTGATACCTTAGAGCAGTGGGTCTTAGCCCCGTTAGGGGGTCATGCATCAGATGTCCTGCATATCAGTACTTACATTAATTACCATTTATAACAGCAGAATTATAGTTATGAAGTAGCAACTAAATAATTTTATGATTGGGGGTCACCACAACATGAGGGACTGTATGAAAGGGTCACAGCATTACGAAGGTTGAGAACCACTGCCTTAGAGGATAGTTCAGTAAATTCTGCTCCAGTGCCATGTCATTTAAATATTGCTTGGGAGGAACATAGAATGTCATGAAAAATATGTTTCTAATATGAAATGAGAAATTTCAACAGCATTGAGAAATTGAGAATGCAGGGTGGAAGGCTGCTCACCAGCAGCCTCCTCCGTCTTTCAGTGCACACTGTGATAGGGTCTGGGAGGGCTGCCCTGTACAGTTATTCCTAGGGTGGGGTGTGTGGGGCTGCTGCTTTTATTACGTAGACTTGCACGGTCCTGCTTAAGTAAAGGTTAAATGTGTAGCTATGTAACAAATTTTTTTGCTTGAACGATAGAATTGGTGTCAGTCTTTGTTGTTCCTGTGTATCTGACTAGCTCACTGCATGGTGGTTTTCATTTAGTAATTGAACTTGGTGAATCTGCATACTGCTGGCTAAAGGAACAACTGACTTTTTCAGGTTTTCAAGCCAATTGCTGAGAAGTTTGGTTTCACATTTAATTGTGACATTAAAACGAGGTAAGTTACTTAGTCCTCAGCACCCAATCCCTCCCTTCTGACAGCAGTGCTGCGGACCCAACACAGGGCTGTTCGTGCCAGGCCAGCCCCTGCCGCTCAGTTACATCTTCAGCCTTTAACCTTTTCCATTTAATACATGCTCCAAAAATAGTGGAAAAGGTAGATCTAGAGAATTGTTACTTGGATACTCTGAATGCATTGTGTTTTGTGATATATTTCTTACAGAAAATAATTGTACTTTGTGGCTTAGACATAAATTGTAGAGCTATAGGACCTTACCAGCCACCAGTGGTGTTCATTTGTTTCTTTTTTTTTTTTTTTTTTGGTTTTTCGAGACACGGTTTTTCTGTATAGCTCTGGCTGTCCTGGAACTCGCTCTGTAGACCAGGCTGGCCTCGAACTCAGAAATCCGCCTGTCTCTGCTTCCCAAGTGCTGGGATTAAAGGCGTGCACCACCACTGCATGGCTGTTCATTTGTTTCTTGACAGAAATGCTTTCATGGGAATTTCTACATGGAGCGTTTCATAGCTATTGTTATCCATGCCTCTGAATAGGCGAAGGGATCACTGTGTGTGTGGACAACTGCACTAGGCACTCTGGGATCATAAAGAGACTGCACTACAGTGAAGTCAGAATTGGCTTTCTCAGAAAGCCCAGCCTTTAGGGATGTCTCTGTAAGGCCGTCCTGTGCTGTACAGTAACAAGAGTAAAGTGTTGTGAGTGGAGCCCCAGGGTTCCTGTTCAGTTTCATCTTCCCTCCTACGTTCACACTGTCATAGTCTAACTTGGTGTCAGCTGTCTTACACTACTTTGCACCTTTAAATTCATGTTATTTATCCCCTGCTCACATAAGAATTAGAAATTAGAGGGCAGTGGTGGCGTACACCTTTAATCCTAGCACTCGGGAGTCAGAGACAGGCGGATTTCTGAGTTCAAGGCCAGCCTGGTCTACCGAATGAGTTCCAGGACAGCCAGGGCAACACAGAGAAACCCTGTCTCGAAAAACAAAAACAAATGAAAACCAAAAAAAAAAAAAAACACAAAAAAAACCCAAAAACAAATAGAAAATAGTGATTTCCTATTTGGCCTGTTGACGAGCGCGTTCTCTCTTTTCGTCTGTTGGAACCTTTTTGCTCTACTTGTAATCTAAGTAGATTGTAAGCGGCATCATCTCCTTACCAAGAAGCGCAGCAGCTCTCAGCATCTGCAGTAATGAGTAGGACAGTTAAAAGGTTATTACTGCTCGCCTGCTTAGGTATTCCTCGGGTATTAATTTGGGTGTCTGTCATGTGCCGGATGCTGTTTTAGGCCTAGAACGTAGAACTAGCCAGTGTTGACTGAACTTAGGCTCTCTGAGTAGAAGTAGCTGAGGCGGGGAAATGCTCCACCCTAACTCAGGGAGTAGTCGCTGTGCTGTAGCCATTGAGCTCCTCAGAGTCTGTGTCGCTGGGGGGGTGATTTCTGTGGGTGCCGTGGATTGAACCCAGGGCCTCACAGGCGCAGGCTAAGGATGCAGTCTACCTCTGAGCTACACTTCTGGCGGTAATTTCAGTACTCACGTGTAACTCGGGACCACAGTTGGCATCTGAGATTGCAAATATCATATAGACCTTTTCATGAACTTCTACAAGTTATATATGTTTTGGTATCATTCCTGTTACTATAATGTATTGTTAAGCTTTACTTTGTCATGTCCTCAGTTACGGAGTATGTGTTTGTTCTACTTTTCCTAGGGGCTATTACCCAAAAGGGGGCGGTGAAGTGATTGTCCGAATGTCCCCAGTTAAACGGTTGGACCCAATAAATCTGACTGACCGAGGCTCTGTGACTAAGATTTATGGGAGAGCTTTCGTTGCTGGTGTTTTGCCACTAAAAGTAAGTTGTCGTAGTGCTTTTAGAAGTGCAGGACACCTGGATGATTTTGAGAATACTTTTTTTTTTTTCTTTCAAAATAAGAGCCTCAGGTTTTATTTTTCTTTCTTTTGAGGTTTTTGTTGTTTTAAAATAGGGTGGCATGAATAGCCCAGGCTTTTGCACTTCCTGGGTTGACCAGATGGTCTTGAACTTGCAGTGCTCCTAGTTCTCTGTCTGCAAAATGTTATTAGCTTGTTTTTCTTAGAGACTTACATAGCTCTGATATAGCTGATGATGGCCTTGAAGTCACAGATCCAGTAAACCCCAGAATTTATGTGTGCTAGTCAGACACACTACTATCTGAGCTGCATGCTCAGCCTGGAAACTTTTTTCTAATTTATTTCTTTTGTGCGGGTAGGGATTGGGCTGCATTCTGGTGCACATGTGGAAGTAAGGGGGGGGCCCACGCCACAGTGTGTTCATACAGTTAGAAGAGGTCAGCCTACAGGAGCCATGTCTCTCCCTCCACCATGTGAGCCCTGGGGCTCTGACTCATGTCTGCAGGCCTGGCAGCAGATGCCTTTACCCAGGGAGCCATCTCAACCAAGGTGGCCCAAGAAATGTATTTTGTTCCTTTTGTTTGAGACATGGTCTTACTTGGCTGGCTTGGAACTCACTGTGTACATCAGGCTGGCCTCAAACTCAGAGTTCTACTTGTCTCTGCCTTCCAATTGCTGGGATTAAAGCAGTACCCCACTCTGCCTGGCAGAACTTTTGTTTTTTAATTAATTAAAAAAATTTTAATTGTGAGATTTTTATATGTATTTATTTTATGCGCATTGGTGTTTGGCCTCCACATATGTCTGTGTGAAAGAGTCAGATCTCCTGAAACTTGAGTTACAGATGGTTGTGAGCTGCCATGTGGGTAGGGTACTGGGAATTGAACTCTGGTCCTCTGGATAAGTAGTCAAAGCTCTTAGTCACTGAACCATCTCTCTTCAGCCCCTACTTACTTGTTTTGTTTGTTTGTTTTTTGATTTTGTATTTTTTTTTATTTTTGTGTATATGGGTATTTTGCCTGTGCTCCGTGTTTATGCAGTGGCTTCTGAGGCCAGGAGAGGTGTCCGTTGGGACTAGAGTTACAGATGGTGGTGAGCTGCCATGTCAGTGCTTGGGATTGAACGTGGGTTCTCTGGAAGAGTAGCCAGTGCTCTTAACTGCTAAGCCATTGCTGTAGCCCCCAATTTATTTTATGGGTGTGAGTTTTGCCTGTATGTATGTATGTATGTATGTATGTATATACACCACATGTGTGCCTGGTGCCTGCAGAGGTCAGAAGAGAGTCTTGTCAAATCCAATAAACTGGAGTTAAGAGATGGTTGTTAGCCACCATGTGGGTGTTGGTAACTGAACCCAGCTCCTCTGAAAGAGCAATAAGTGCTCTGAACTACTGAGCCATCACTCCAGTTCCCCAGACCCTAATTTGAATGTCTTTACATTTAAATGTTTCTTAGAAGTTAGTGCTGTCTCTTGAAGTGTAAATGTGATGTGTAGAAAAGTTAACTATGTTACATACTTTTGAAGGACTAAAAACGGTGGTCCAAGTAACCAGTGCTGAATTTGTTCTCCTTTCCTGGTTTGCCAAAATAGGTAGCAAAAGACATGGCGGCGGCGGCTGTGCGGTGCATCAGGAAGGAGATCCGGGATCTGTACGTCAGCATCCAGCCTGTGCAGGAGGCCAGGGACCAAGCCTTTGGCAATGGGAGTGGAATCATGTGAGCACAGACGTAGATATAGTTGAGACCCTAAAGTCATTGTCCTCATCAAAGAGTTGTAGGGCATTCACTCAGTTTGGGGATCTACAACGCATTTGTAAGGACATTCCTTCCTAAAACAACAGTTCATTGAATCACCGTGATCATTCTGGTTGAGCTTGGTGTTACATGGCTGTACTTCCCAAACTCAAGAGACTGGGGCAGGAGGATCACAAATTTGAGCACAGCCTAGACACAGTCTGCATAGCAAGTTTTAAGGCAGCCGGGGCTGTCTTTTAATATACTGCCTTAAATCAAAATGTAAAAGTAAAACAACAAAACAGGTCGCTCTCCCTCCCCCCTCCCCGCTCCCCCTCCCCCATATATTTTGTAGATCCTTGTGTTTGTTGGCCTTTGTCTGTTGGTTCCAAGTATACTCCAGGCAACTGCAGAGAAAAGTACTAGGGAAAAAAAAGTTGGTTCTGAATGCATGCAGGCGTTTTTCCTCTTGTCATTCCTTGAACAGTACACTGTGACAACTATTACAAAGTGTATGTGTATTGCAGTACTGTTCTAAGTGATGTAAAGATGTGTGCAGATGTGCTTATGAGTTTGGTACCAATGTTACTTCATTTCTTTTTTGTTTTTGATTTTTGAAACAAGGTCTCATGTAGTTTAGCCTGACTTTGACCTTGCTGTGTAGCCAAGGATCTCCTCGGACACATGATCTTCCTGCTTCCTTTCCCGGGGCACAGGCATGTGCCATACATACACCCAGCATGTTGCTTGGTTTGTGGAGACAGGATCTTGCTCTGTAGTACAGGCTGGCCTCAGATTTTCAGCAATCCTGGTGTCTCCCTTCCCAAGTGTTGGAATTACAGATGTGAGCTAATTGATGTGATACCATTTAAATAAACAACTTAAACACCCTTGGATTTCAGTATCCTTGTGTAGATCCTGGAATGAACTCCCCATGAATTCTGAGTAATGAACAATTGTAGTGAGGATAATTTTTTTTTAAGATTTATTTTTATTATTTTAGTGATGTGTGTGTGTTACCTGTGGGTATGTGTGTGCGTGCAGGCATCTGTGGAGCTCAGAAGAGGCCTCAGGTCTCATGGAGCTAGAGTTTCAAGCAGTTGTGAGCTGCCCTAAGTGCTAGGTACTTAACTTGGTTCCTCTGGAAGAGCAGTTCCATTAGCTTCTCTCCAGCCCCTTAAATATTTAAGTTAGTCAGAAAGTAGTCTTTGAAACTAACACTAACAGAAACTTTGTAGTTTTTAAAGATACCTTAACTATGAAATTACTTTATAATTACTTAGTATGATAATGTTGTCCTTTAAAAATATTATGTTAAGGCAGTTAGGAGTTAAGTCTTAACAAAAATTCTTTTAATTGGGCTGGACGGCGATGGTGCACACCTTTAATCCCAGTACTGTGGAGGCAGAGGCAGAGGCAGAGGCAGATGGATCTCTGTGAGTTCGAGGCCAGCCTAGTGTACAGAATGAGTACCAGGACAACCAAGGCTACACAGAGAACCAACAACAAAACAAAACAAATTCTTTAATTGATATTTTTAAAGTATAGAAATACAGTATTTTGTGGATACTTACATTTCAAACATTTTATTCAGAAATTTACGAAGTTTAAAAGTAAGTACTTGCCTTCTTTGTCATAAGCCTACTTCAAAAACAAAATAGAACAGAACTAAAGTATGGGTCATGTCCTTTGTATCCTGTGTTCTGTAACCAGTGCTAAAGACAGAATAACCCGTGGGAGAGGGCGGCGGCATTCTCTACATGTGAGTAGTTTACAGTCTCCTGAACTTTGCCCAAAGAAATCCTCCTGCCCCATGAGATCGTTGGTGACTTTATTGTCTGTGGGAGGAATTTCATGACTGCTGTGTAGATGTACGTTTACTGGTTTAACAGTAACTGGTTTCTTGTGTTGTCTTTACATGACATTTGGAATATTACAGCGTGGGTAATTACACCGTTTCCCTCCTATGTAGCATTGTTGCTGAGACATCCACTGGCTGCTTGTTTGCTGGATCATCTCTTGGCAAAAGAGGTATACATGAAGGAAAGGGGTCTTTAAATGCCATTATCAGTGAAAAAATCTTTGTCTTTTTAGTATAGACTGTCGAGAATGATGACTGACACATTTAAAAGATAGCCAACTAATTCTATTTAGAGTCAGTGAATTTTTTATTTTTTTCAGTTCTGTATTTTAGAAATTTTTAGACCTCAAGAAGTCATTCCTACACCCTCTGCTAGGTACCCCAGTCGTGACCATTTAGCTGCATGCTTCGTTCATTTCTGAAGCGTTGCGGTGTTCAGTTGTAGGACCCATGTCTCAGCCATGAGTACTGCAGCATGCATTTCCTAATGCCCACAGATCCACAATGCCAGCCTTATACCGGAAGTTTGTTACAGACACAGACACAGATTAACTTAAACAAGTTGCCTTAGAAACAAAGTGGATTTATGTTCACATAGCTTTAGGCTGTCATGGTTATCGAGTCTTCCTCTGTTTTAGTCTATTCAGTTTTCTTCAGACAAGGTTAGTCCTGGTTTGCTTGGTATTTGCTGTATAGCTCAGCCTAGCAGTCCTCTTGTCTTAGCTTTTCGTGTGCTGAGATTGCAGACATGCACCACCATGCCCAGCTTAGTCTGTCTTTCGTACAGAATTCTTTGCTTGCCTTTTCTTTTTCAATCTGATGATACTGACATTTGGAAAAGTTCAGGACACTTTTCTCAACAGCATTTAGGTTTGTCTGGTTTTCTCATGCTCAGGGCTTTCCTGTGAACATTTTTAGGAGGAACCTTACAAAGATGATTTCATGTACAGCTTTTCAGGACAGTTTCTCAAGGGTGTGTGTGTGTGTGTGTGTGTGTGTGTACTTGACCATAATGGTTCAGTAAATGTAAAGATATAGAATACAAACAAAACTAGCCTTATTCTGAGTTTTTAAGACATCTGGTTTGCAGCCAAGGGTTTCTTTTAAAGAATTCTGAGAGCTCGACTTTCTGTACGTCCAGCAGTTTTATTTTGTATTCATCCTTCTACTGAAGATAGGATGTCTGGAAAAGTAGGAAATAGAAGAACAGGTATATAACATAAAGTGAGCTAGAACCTGTTCAGATCTTTTTATTTGGGATTTGTTGTTTTTGAAGTGGTGTCTTGCTCTGAAACCCAAGCTGACTTCAGATTTAAGCCTCCTGTATCAGCCTTCCTAAATTCTGGGTTTAGTAGTGAAAGGGACTGAACTTTAAACAGTTGATCTGAGAATTTCGCCTGTTACTTTTTAAGAGGATACTGAGAAATCTTCAGTTCTGATTAAATTGTTGGTAACCAGTTCTAACTTGTGTAAATCCCAAGTTTTAAATTGAAAACTGAGGAATAGCTTTGGGTTATATCTTTGTTATAAAGTGGCTTTATAATTAATTTTTACAATTAAATTATGTATGAATGTTTTGCCTACATGTATGTCTGTGTAGCACTTTTGTGTCTGGTACCTAGGGAGAGCGGAAGAAGGTATTGATTCTCCTGGAACTAGAATATAGAGAGTTGTGGGCTATCATGTGGGTGCTAGGTATTGAACCTGAGTCCTCTGGAAGAGCAGCCAGTGCTCGTGACTATACCAATCTCCAAACTCTATGTTTCGTTTTTGTACCTGTTTTCAATAGTTCTGGGTAAGTTAGAGCCTCACACATGCAAGGCAGGTGTTCATGCATTGAGCCACATCTCTAGCCCATGAATGGTATTAAATAAATGCCAGGGAGCATGTTGAGGTCAGAGGACAGAAGTCAGCTCTCTCTTTTTTTTCTTTGTTTCCTGGGAATTGAACTTGGATCATCAGGCTTGACCTTGAGTGCCTTTACCCATTGAACCATCTCACTGGCTCCGTAGTATCTTTTAAGTGGGTACCAAACAACCTATTTTTCTCCACTTTTGCTTTGACACATTGACATTTCTCAAGTTTCATAAGATTAAATAACATCGAGATCCTTCCTGAAAAGTGCATTGTTTAAGTCCAGAAGCCTGAAAATAAATGTTACATCAGTGCTAATTGGGATGTATCAATTAAACTTTTTGATTGTTTTTCTGAGACAGAATTTCACTTTGTAGCTCAGGCTGGCCTTGCGCTTGGAACAGTCATATAGGTTCCCAAGTGCTGGAATTTTAAGTATGCGCCACCTTATTCAGTTCAGTTAAACTGGGTGACTTGGGAGTGATTTGTTGTAATTTTCTGTATTATTTCGCCTGTTTCAGGTGTGAATGCAGACAAGGTGGGAATTGAAGCTGCTGAAATGCTATTAGCAAATCTTAGACACGGTGGCACTGTGGACGAGTATCTGCAAGACCAGGTAATGACACTTATAGGATCAAAACCGTTTTCCCTGTCGGATTTGAACATAATTATGTTGCATACAAATTTCTTTAATTGTGCCATCAGGTATCCAGACACATTAGTCTCTCTCATTCTCTTGGTTTCTATGCAAGGTATTTCTAGTCTTGACCACACACACACACACACACACACACACACACACACACACACAGAGTTGACTCCCATTGGGAAGTGCTGTTGAATAAATATTTGGACCACTACTCTTTTGAGACAAGTTCGTACTCTCTACACTCATGTTTTCCATCCTGCTGGCTCCTGCTGGCTGGGTGGTAGGGTTCTTCTTGCCTAATGTGGGTGGAATCTTGTGGTTGGTCCTCAAAACCAAGAAGAGAGGAGAAGGAAGAGGAGTATTTCTTGACCATTTGCTGGGGACAGTTTTCCTTGTATTTGGTAATTTCCTTCTTCCTCAGTTATTCCCAGGAATTCTGTAGTCTCCATTTACCTTTTAAAATGGAATTTTAGAAGAGTATAGACACTTGTCATGTACAGCAGATTGCAGAAATATTTGGTCTAATTAAGTGTATCAGCGACCAGCTTGCTATTTTATTCTGAAACATAAATAGTTAAAAGTCAGTCTTGTAGGCCAGGCATGCTAACACATGCCTTTAATTCCAGCACTTGGGAGGCAGAGGTGGGTGGATCTCTGAGTTAGAGGCCAGCCTGGTCTACAAATTGAGTGCAGGACAGCCAGGGATACACAGAGAAACCCTGTCTTTAAAACAAAACAAAACCAGAAAAGTCAGTCTGGCTAAGCATTTACCAAGCTATAGACTCTGGTTAACATGTACACTCTGTCACTGTGTAAAGCCTCTAGAAACATAAAGAAAGTAGATATTATTCTTTTAATTTCTTGTAAAAGCTATTTTGATTTCTAGTAGCATTTTCCTTATGAGCGGTTGTAGAATGTGTAAATCTGAATATTACATATTTGTAAGATTTTTCTTCTTTGTTCTTTTTTGATAGCTGATTGTTTTTATGGCACTAGCCAATGGAATTTCCAGAATAAAAACAGGGCCAGTCACACTCCACACACAGACTGCTATACATTTTGCTGAACAGCTAGCAAAGGTAAGTGTTATGGTAGAAAGACTGGGTTAATAAACAGGAAACCCAGCAGTCATCACAGTTGGTGCTGCTCATGGGCTCCCTGTGGTAGGCTCTCAGCAGCTTTGGAATCTGCCTCCTCTCTCCTCTGTGACACACTGTGGGCAAGTAGAGTGAGCAGAGAGTAGATGCTTTGACACCTGTGCTTTGTGCTAGCAGCCTGGGTTTTGAGCATCCCAGGACAGTTTTGAAGCCCTGAGGTCCTGAGCCTCAGTGAAGGTGATCTGCTTTAATATTGTATGAGCTCAGGTTTATACCTTTTTCTTCAGTATGCTTGTCAATAATAATGATGATGATGATGATGATAATTATAATTTCACTATTAATGGAAATCTCTTCCTAGGAAATGTAATAAGTATACCCTTTTTGCTAGTAAAGCCACTGTTCTTTTTTTTCTCAAATTGCTTCTCACTGTTTATTACTGCTAATACATACAGCTTCTTTTCTGGTAATGGAGCATGTTCGTTATTTTGGAATTTTTTTTTTTATTCTTTTGCATGGTTTTAGTTTAGTTTTATTGGTCAAGGCCTCAGTATGTATTTTGGCCTGGCCTTGAACTTCCCAGGTAGACCAGTAGAACTTGTGACTATCTGGCCTCAGCCTATGGAGTGCTGGGATACAGCAGGAGCCACCACACATGGCTGCTGTGTTCTCTGTAGAATCATTCTGTAAGACTTATGACTCAAGTTTTATGAGGTTACCGGTGTTTTTGAAATTATAAAGGTAATTCACATGAGATATGGCAGTGACTACCTGCCACCCGTTACTCGGGAGTCAGAGGCCAGCTTTGTCTGTGTAGCACATTTCAGGCCAGCCACGCTGTAAGATCGGGAACAGCAAAAAGAATGCGGAAGAACTACACCCCAGGCCCTAAAGAATATTCTTCTTTCATCTTACTTTTCCAATTGAAATAATTATTTCCATACAAAATGTTCTGATCATGGTTTTTCCTACCTCATCTCCTTCCAGATCCGCCCCACCTCACACCTTTCTTATGAAAACAAGAAAGCAAGTAAAAAAGACAAGAATAAAACAAAAGAAACTCAGAAACAAACAAGAGGAGAGGATAAGAAGGAGGCAAAGAGAATAAACACACACACACACACATACACACACACACACACACACACACACACACACACACACACACCCTAAGGCATATGAAGGCATACGGTGGCACACACCTTTAATCCCAGCACTTGAGAGGCAGAGGCAGCGGGTGAATTTCTGGGTTTGTGGTCAGCCTCGTCTGCAGAGCTAGTTCCACAGCCAGGGCTACATAGAGAAATTCGAGGGGGGAAAAGAGGAGGGGGGGGGAGGGAATGAATGAAATGAATGAATATTCTTAGTGAGCTAGGCATGGAGGTGCAGTCTATCGCTTGGGAGGTGGAGGCAGGAGGATCAGGACTTTGAGGCCAGCCAGTGCTATATAGCAAGACCCTGTCTCAAATGCCCTCTTCACTCCCTCTGTCACCAAGGATAATGCACTAGCTGGAGAGAGCTTAAGTGTCACAGCTGTGTCAGCGCACAGAGCCCGCCACCTGCTTTTCCTTCTGCACTGCAGCGGTTCACAGCCTCTACTCTTCTTGGTTGCTCTTGTGATAAGACATAGATAGGTCTCCATTAAATCAGGAAAACCTGATGAGAATCGAAGGTACATTACATCCAAGACAGGAGTGAATTGACTGTTTTATGATATCCTTGATTCCCTTTGTTGTTGCTGCTGCTGCTGCTGCTGCTGCTGCTATTGTTTTTTTATTGTCTTGGGAATTCAAACCAATGGTTTGTGCATGTCAGGGAAGCATGCTATCACTGAGCTTCATCCTATTATTATTATTATTTTTAAGATTTATTTATTTATTTTACATATGTGAGCACACTGTCCGTCTCTTCAGACACACCAGAAGAGGGCATCGGATCCTATTACAGGTGGTTGTGAGCCACCATGTGGTTGCTGGGAATTGAACTCCGGACCTCTGGAAGAGCAGCCAGTGCTCTTAACCACTGAGCCACCTCTCCAGCTCCCTATTATTACTTTTAAACTCATTTTGTTTTATATGTATGAATGGTTTGCCTACATTTATGTCTGGGTACCATATTTGTAACTGGTTCCCTGAGAAGCCAGAAGAAAAAGTCTAATCTCGTGGAACTGGAGTTATAGGCGATTGTGAACCTCCATGGAGCTGCTGGGATTGAGTGTGGGTCCTCTCTAAGAGCAGCCCGTGCTCTCAAGTGCTTAGCCATCTCTCCAGCCCCTTCACCTGTCTTCATTTCTACTTATGCTTACAGTTATCTTCTCTCCTCTTTCGTAGATTGGCGTCCTTGCTAATTGATATGAAGGTTTGAGTACTTTGTGTATCTGTAGCCGCTTCCATATTACTTAAAGAGAGTACAGAACAGAAAGTTCCCTGAACTGGGGTTGTGACTCCTGTTTCTTACTCAACTGTGAGTGTAGGTCAGAGGCAGAAAAAGGGTCTTACTAAGTGTAGTCTAGGCTGGCTTCAAACTTAAGATTTTTCTACCTCAGCCTCCGTGCAGGTCTGTACCACCCACACTTTGTTGCACTTTGCTGGGTGCCTTGTGCCAGAGTATCTTTATTTTTCTGTGCTTCAGTACAAATAGCTCATCTGTAAAAATCAGAGACTTCAACTAGATCATCATTTAGGCTCCATGAGTATGCCTAAGCATAAACTTGAAATGACTCCCAATCTCCTGCTCGCGTTTCAGATTTTCATGTTTGTAATTTAAAACTGCTGACAACTACACAGGAGTTTGGCTCCCTTGCTCTGTGTTCAGGTTTGTTATTGCACAGTGATCTTTAGATGTCCATTTATACAGTGCACTGTTCCATACATGGAAATGGATAGCTTGTGTACATTGCTGGTCAGTAAGACCACAGAATAATAGTGTCAAATTGTATTTTAGAGACTCCTAAAAGTTAAGGCATACTTGAAATCCCTTTGCCGGAATCTTAAACACACTCAGTTGTTTTGATGTGAATTGTTTTGTAAAAGGAACTGCATTTGCCTTTAAAATGGCACTTCCAGAGCACAATCACAGAGATCACATAGTTCAGAGCTGCTTTAGCTAACAATCACAGCGTTAAGCTCAAAGGTGAAGGATATTAGTCACCGCCACCCCTCCGCCCTACCTACCCTTTCTGAGCTAGCTTCTTGTATTATGTATTTAGAGAATTAAATTGGCAGGAAAAACTTAATGACAGCAAATTAGGTCATACCTGACAGGTAAATGGTTCAGGAAAACAAAAAGGAAGAGAAAAGATACCTTCTTGCCAGCAAGAAGTGATGCTCCAGAATCTATACTTGACTTGGCTGCACGTCTCATGTTCTTAGTCAGTGGGTGTGGAATAGAGCCAGATTCTCTTATCTTGACAAACTCCACAACAGTGAACAAGAACCATGGTCCTAGGGCAAAAGAAGTATTGAATTTCCTCATAAGTCTCTTGGTTTTTATGTGTGTACCTTCTTCAACAAATAGGTTTGATATTAACTCTCTGTCTCCTTAACTTCAATTCTAGGATTGCCCTATGTCCTCTTCATGTATACTTACATGCTAATGTTCTGCTTTCAGGCCAAATTTACCGTGAAGAAATCAGAAGAGGAAGAAGATGCCACTAAGGACACCTACATCATCGAGTGTGAAGGAATTGGGATGGCAAATCCACACCTCTAGGGAGTTCACTTACGCTCTACCTCCTTGTTGCACCAACTTACTCCATACATGCTGCAACACAGTGAGTAAGACGTCAGCTATCACAGGACATAACTCACTTTGGAGATGGAATTTGGTACTTTAAGTTGCTGAGAATGCTTCATCATGTTAAGCTCATTGAATATTTCCCAAGATACAGACAGTGAACGATAAAACTTGATAAGTATGTGTAATAGTCAACTTCAATATCAAAATATTGAAATAAATTGTTGTTTATACCCCATATGAGCTGCTGCTTCTTCATTTTTTTTTTTATTTTTTGAGAGGGTTTCTCTGTGTAGCCCTGGCTGTCCTGGAACTCACTCTGTAGACCAGGCTGGCCTCGAACTCAGAAATCCGCCGGCCTCTGCCTCCCGAGTACTGGGATTAAAGGCGTGCACCACCACTGCCCGGCTGAGCTGCTTCTTTTTTAATGTAATAAACTAAGCCAGGGGAATAGATTTGATTTGTAATTTGTGTGTACTAGTATCCTTACCTGCAGTTTCCACTTTCTGTAGTTTGAGCTGCCTAGAGTCAACTGTGGTCCAGAAACATTATCTAGAAAATTCGACATAAATAACTCACCAGTTGTGAATGCAGCTCCTTTCCTAGTAGCTTGATGAAATCTCACGTTTATTCTGTTTTACCTGTGATGTGAATCATCTCTTTGTTCCATATATTAATAATACGTATGCCACTTACTTGCCCATTACACACTCAGTAACTAGTTAGTTATCAGATCAATAGTTGTAGTGTTACAATGCTGGCATTCAGATGACACTCACTCTAATTAGCTAGGGCTTTCCAGTGCACAAGAGCAGTGGGCTAGCCATTCAGGCATGTACAAGACAGGTGCTTCCATTAAGGATCTTATTAACCCTAGCAGGCTTGCTACATTCATCCCAAGCATGTCTGGCTTTGGACTGGAGTATTCCAGAGTAGTTGAGGCCTTTAGAAGAGAAATGTGTCTCCTTCACTCTCTGCTGCTTCATACCTAGACAACATCTAGGTTTACATGGTTCCCTGCTCCTTGTAAGCAGCTGAGGTTATGGCTCAGGTGAACCTGGTCCGATGTTACAGTTCAGTATGCCGTGTATGTCTATGCTGTGTATAGTTCATGTAAATGCGGATGGATGTTGCAGGATATTTGATCACATTGTGAATCCCAAGACTGTGTTATTTACTGGAAAAACCTGTTTTTAGTTGTGGTGTGGCTCAGCTGTAACACACACCTTTACCCTAAGAGCTTTCTGCTTGAATATTGTAAACAGAATTAAATAAATCAACTATAGGTCAGGAGGTGGAGCAAGCAACCAGTTGACAGGAAGTGAACATAGGCGTATTAAGGAAAAACCATAGAGAGTATTTTAGAGTAAAGCTTTTAGAATTATGGTAAGTCGGGGTCTCCTTCAGGCTGGTGTGACCTTTTCTGTTGAGGATGCATCGGCAGTGTTGAGGGAAGCTGGGTGCGGACTGGGCATCTGAGGGTGAGACGTAGAACTCCACTATGCATGGTGAGAGTGTGGTTGGGGTTGGCACGGATGCCACTGTCGAGTCTTGGGCTTTCAAAAAGGTGGGACAATCACAAAGAAAGCTTTGCTACTCCCACAGGGGATTTGCATTTTCTAAAACAATTCAGCTTCTATTTCAATCCTAACTTTTATTTCTATGTGCTCATACAAACAGTTCTGTGGATTTGGCACTTGGTACAGATCTTTAACATCATTACTTTAGGGTTGGGTTGTGTTGGGTTGGTTTCTGAGACAGTCTCATGTAATCCAGACTGGCCAGGCACTCCCTATTTATCTGAGGCTAGACTTGAACTCCTCCTACCTCCACTTCCCAAGTGTTGGTTTTACAGACATATACTAACAGCCTGGCTCTTTAAGAATGTTCTATAGGAACTCTGATATAACTCATCGATGGAGGGCTTGAAGTGCAGTCCTGGCCTTGTGTATCCCCCCCCCCCCCCCGAAATTTTTCAAGACAGGGTTTCTCTGTAGCCCTGGCTGTCCTGGAACTCACTCTGTAGACCAGGCTGGCCTTGAACTCAGAAATCCACCTGCCTCTGCCTCCCAAGTGCTGGAATTAAAGGTGTGAGCCACCACTGCCCAGCTAGGCCTTGTGTATCTTACACCCACAAAAACTGAAACTAATATTCTTTAAAGAAAGCTTCGCTTTTCACCAAGCCTTTGCTTTCTGTTTGTCTACATCGGAAATTTAATTTAGAGAATTGGTGTCCAACTTTTCTTGCTTACATATTTCTTCCTCAAATTGAGGGGGTCTGAAAGCAGCGGGTTAGTGGGTTCTTAGCTTCTCTTTTCAGAACCTGCTCTTCTTCCTCTTTACAAATGAAGAATTTACAGGTTTCTTTTTTCTTTTCATTATAATATTGCTATTATTTTATCTTGCATTCTCCTAGAGTGTGAAAAAAATCTCCAGGGCACTGGATAAATAAAAACCTGATTTATTATTCTTTGAAAGCCTACTCAAAGATATACATTTATGTCTCCATATAATGAGCTTCAGTGTTTACATAAGTCTTCATTGCAACATTGCATCTTTAAATAAAGCTATTTCCCAAATAATATTTGGGAAAGCCTATTAGATTACTCATTTATTGTTTGTGTGAATGTGCATGTGAGCACATGGTCTGTGTGTGTGTGTGTGTGTGTGTGTGTGTATTTTGAGACAGGGTCTCACGATGTAGCTCTGAGTGTCCTGAAATTCACTCTGTAGACCAGGCTGGCCTTGAACTCACACTCTGCCTCTGCCACCCAATGGTTGGGATTAAAGGTATGGGCCGCTATACCCAACAAATTTTTACTTCTGTGTTTAGTAATTTTTTAGACTATTGTATGATCAATTGGTTAATAATGTTATCACTAAGTCAGTAATTAAATTATTTTGGAGTCTTATGTTTACTAAAACATTTAAAATTTAAATTAAAAAAATTTTAAATGCAATGTAATGTAGACCCATGAACAAGCACACAGATACATACAGACACCAAAAAAAAAGTCTGATGGGTGTGAATCTGACTTCTGATAGATTCGAATCTGACTTCCCATAGTGTGACAGCCCACTTCACCCAAAGTAGATTCTGCTTACAGCAAAGAGGGGAGGAAGAACCAGGACATCTTTCTGTCCCCTCTATATTCAGATTAAAATGAACATTAAAAGTGATTGTGAAAGGAAAAGGTAATAGTTGGTTTTTGTAGATGCCAACAATGTAGGTGTACTGATTAGTGTTTTTGTTAACACAAGCTAGAGTTAACTGGGAAGAGTTATCAGTTGAGTCGTTGCCTCCATCAGATTGGCCTACGGACAAGGCTGTGAGGCATTTTCTTCATGAATGATTGATGTGGGAAGACACAGCACACTGGGCATTGTCACCTCTAGGCTGGTGGTCCTAGCTTGTATAAAAGTGAACTGAAAACGCCATTGGGAGCAAGCCATGAAGAAGCATTCTTCCACGGTATTTGCTTCAGTTCTTCAGGTTCCTGCTTAAATTCCCGTTCTAACTTCCTTCAGTTATGGGGAAGTGTAAACCAGATAAACCCTTTCTTCTGTAGTTGGTTTTGTCAGTGTTTTATCATAGTAACACAAAGCAAGTTAAGAGCATAGAAGAAGGCAGATTCTATTACCTGGTGGTAATTGTATGTATCCATGTATATTTATATTGTATATTATTTATTATATATTAATATTATACTATACTATTTCTCCGTGCTAGGCATTTACCCCAGGGCATGTAGCTCCACCACTGAGCTACATCCCGACTCTGGAGACCTGCCTCAAATCAGCATTTCCTCTTTCAGCAGTAATATTACTTCTTCCTTTCCTATTCTGACCCTAGCAAGCATCTCTGTGGTTATAACTGAGTAGCAATATGTACAGTTCACTTAACATATGCAAAGTTCAAGCACGCTACAGCATCCGAGCAGGAAGTCAGAGGCCCTAAGTGTCTGGACCACTGTGAACTGTAGTGACTTTAACCCATTGTTGACCAGAGTATTGGCCTGAGGGAGTTGGAGAGGCAGGAGCTCATCAGATTTACTCATGAAGTTTCTTTTCAATTTTCTTTACAGTTGTGTTTTAATGGCCTTCAAAGTCAAACTGGATCAAAATGCTAACTTTGGTCTCACATATTCCTAATATGTTATAAGTTCTTCTGTTATCTGGTATTGCAAACAGGTGATCTTCCACTGGAAACTAGTGATGTCATCATTGGAAAGCTAAAAGAGCAGAGACTGAGGTAGCCAGAGCTCAAAAATTCGGGAAGCAGTTAATATCCTTATGTTTCAAAACAAATAGAAGGGAAAAGTACTGCCACAAGAACTGGGGAGCTTGAAGAAGGGGCTCTTTGGGACTGACAGGTCTCAGGAAAGCCCCCTTTGCAGCAGGTGATGGGGCCTCAGAGCACCGTGGCTGAGATCTGGGTGCAGACGCAACATGATGGTGCTTGTATGGTGCAGATGGCATAGGCTGGAAGGTGCAAAGCAAAGTGGGGGATAATTTCCTACTGTCAAAGGGACCTAGCAAAGAGACAGCAAGGTGTGGCCGGGAGGGAGATGAGGCTGAAGAATCTCACCACCATAGCTTGCTGCTGCTGTCGCTGCTACTACTACAGTCCCAAGAGGAACTGGAAGTGGGAAAAAGCCCCTTCTCTCTTACCTTCTTCCCCTTTCCACCCAAGCCTTCTCTTTTTCAGAAGCCCTAACTGGAAGCCATGTGTTAAGGAAGTCTGGAAATTATAAACAGCATCTCACCCATGAGACAGAGTTTTGAAAGGTGTGCTTGGAGCTATGAAGACAGTAAATAGCCAGATTTCTCTTCTTGATCATTCAGCATCTGTGATGGTTAACCTACATTGCCATCTTGACTGGATTTAGAACCATCATGGAAATGAAGTTCTGGGTGTCTGTGAGCCTGTCCTGGATAGTAATGTTTCCAGAGCTGGGGTCTGCTGCAAGAGTGGGTACAGATGTCTTATCTACCGATGAGCAGTCATAGTCACTGTTCGAAGTACTTTGAACAGTAGTCCAGTTTCTTGGTCAGTTCACTATTGAATTCTCTGTTATTATGGGATGTCAAGAGAAACGATAATAGCTGGTACTGTTTTAGATGCCTCAGGATACTCCCTGAGCAGTAACTACCTGGAAGGGAGGCAGTAACAACCTTGACATGAAATAAAGAAGAGGAGAAAGACAAATATACCAATATATACACAACCAACAAAGAAGACACTTTATGTACTTGTTACAATCCTGTGTTGTTGTCTGCTACACAGTCAATGGAGTCTCAACTAGACATTCTTAGTGGAACTAATTTAGTTCTTCACTCCCAAAGAGTGCAAATATTAGTAATCATTTTATATTTATTCCTCTAGTTTGCCTTACTGTTTAGTGCTGGATTTGATAGGACCCGAAGGTACCTCACAAAGTGTCCTGGGCTGTGGACATTGGCTTCTCTGCCTCCAGTGGCACAGCAACTACTCATTTACCCTTAGTAACTTGGAGCAATTTACCAGCAAAAAAATGATGAGCCCTTCTTTGTTTGCTGGGTTAATAGGACAAAAAGCTCAGTGTGGCCTGTGGGAATTTCATCTTCTGATTCAGTGGAGCCATTGTTGTGACCTCTGGTGGAAGAATTCAAGTAAAGTACAGTGATTGGAGTCGCAGGGTGAGAAACACAAGTTTGTGGGCTGGAATTAACTGTAACAGTGGAGAAGTCCATTCCCATTTTGCCCCCTTTGTGCATGCGTTCTGGCTGTGGAAGAAAGACTACCCCATGTTTCTTGTTGACCCCCAAAACAGCACACATCCTAAAGGATGAGGTCTAGCCTTTCAGTCTTGTCTCCAACTAGCATTACAACTGTGAACCTTCAGTGAGCTGTTTTATAGCCCAGTTTCCTCTGAAAGATGCTACTATATGTGACAAGACCAACAAGCTATGGCCATGGTACAATTGTGCAGCTGAGGGATGGGTTTTTCCTCAGCAGCAGTATTGTGTAAGACATCTGTTAACTCCACAACACGCTCAATTACTTGTTGCTGAAGAACAAATTCTTCCACCTCAAATTTAAGAGTTTGAGACAACAAATACTTATTACTTCACAATTAGAAATCCAAGAGGAAAATAGCTGGGTATTTCTGGCTAAAGGAATCTCATAAGATTGTAATCAAGATTTGGCAAAGCTGCAGTCATCTCCAGAAGTACGTGAGGTTGAAGAATCATGGCTAATTTGGCTCTCTTCTCATCAGGCTTTGTTTTGTTACATGCTGATGAGCTAGGTGTGATAGTGCCTTGCCTTGTCACTTAGATATTGTCATGGCTTTTCATAACATTAGTTTGCTTCCTCCAGTGTGAGTTATCCAAGAGATAGGTAGAGAGAAAGATGGTCCCTAAATGAAAGCTAACCAAAAGTGCTGCCCCATAATTATTCATTTCTTAAAATGAAATAGAAGTAAGCCACTAATCCAATGCATCCCTGAGGAGATGGGGTCACTTAAATATGTAACTAGCAGGAAACAAAAGTCATTTAGAGACTACTACAGCATTTAGAGGGGGAGAGGCACAGATATGGTGTTTGGAAATGGGTACATATCCTTTGTAGAAACAGATCTTGGTTTGCTACCAGGCCATGGTAGAGATTTCTGATCATGAGATATTTGGTAACACATGAACTGAACTGCTTATCATGAACTGGGTGTTTTCTGCAACACACACACACAACACACACACACACACACAAGTTTGTCCTAAGAGGAATCAGCAATGTGGCATCAAGTGAAAATGGTACAGATGAGATTAGGTTTAAGCAGAAGTTGGGATCACATACATTACATGAGAGGTGGCATCACTTGCAAATTACATTAGTAGTGAGAGACACACGTGTCCGTAGCACCGCACCCACATTCAGCTGCTGTTGCTGCTCAGAATGTCAATCCATGCATTTAGCTGTTGGCTTGTCTATTAGACTGAAACCAAGTACTTTGACTCACCAAATGTCTTAGGGTTTCTGTTGATATGAAGAGGCACCACGACCACCACAACTCTTATAAAGGAAAACATTTCAGTAAGGCTGGCTTATAGTTCAGAGATTTAGTTCATTATCATCATGGTAGGTGGCATGCAGGCAGACATGTTGATGGAGAGGGAGCTGTGATGTCTTCATCCCGATACGGAGGCAGCAGGAAGAGAACTAAGAAAACTTCCTTCAACAAGGCCACACCTCCTAATAGTGCCACTCTCTGAGCTTGTGGGGGCCATTTTCTTTCAAACCACCGTAAGCTGGCAGTTTGACTAACGTGTTTTGACTGAAGTGGGGACTTAGGAAAAAGTCTAGTATTTTTGTGACAGGGAGGATGGGGCAGTGCAGGGGTAGAGGGAGGTATGAGTGGAACATCTGATGAGCAGAGGGTGAACATTCTATGTTTCATTTTACAACCCACGTGAATACTCTAGCAAAAGACGCCCACCATGGCTGAGCCTTCCGGTTTCAAATGGATCAAATGGCGCACTCTGGGTTGTTTCAGCCTTTCTGTAGTTTACCTTCATGCTTTTTCAGTGGCCACCGTGGAAGTGATGACTGTTATGTATGGATGGGCTCAACAGCTCGGACCTGTGTTCCTAAGACTGGTCTTGCAGTCCTCGTCCAGAGCCCTCTAGGCAGCCTAATTAACAGTGGAAGAGATAGCAACTTCAATTCCCTGGAACCCAGGCTTGTCTTCCCCGACTTTGGTGTTTCTATCCATATAACTGTGTCTATTCCTTTAAAAAATTCATTAGCTAATTAATTGTTCACTTTACATCCCACTCACTGTTCCCCTCCTGGTCACCCTCTCCCACAATTCTTCCCTTCACTCCTCCCTTTTTCTTTTGAGTGGGTGAACCCCCCAGAGGGTATCACCTCACCCTGGCACATCAAGTCTCTGTGGGGCTAGGCACATCCTCCCCCATTGAGACCATACAAGGCAGCCCAGTTAGGGGAACATATCCCACATACAGGCAACAGTTTTTGGGATAGTCCTCCCTCCAGTTGTTTGGGATTCACATGAAGACCGAGCTGCACATCTGCTACATATATGCAGGGAGACCTAGGCTGTGTTTGTTCTAATGGGTGTTTGACACAGCATTCTTCTGATCAAGGATCTAATTTCTAAATCATCCTTAGGTTAAGGAAGAGCATTCTTCTTGTCTTGAGAGAGTGTCTTGTTATGTAGGCTGGCAATAAATTTACAGTCCTCCTGTCTCAGCTTTCTGAGGGCTGATATTATAGGTGTGTATTACTGTGGTTCTCTAAAACAGCTTTGCCTTAGTTAGGGTTTCTATTCCTGCACAGACATCATGACCAAAATGCAAGTTGGGGAGGAAAGGGTTTATTGAGCTTACACTTCCATGCTGCTGTTCATCACCAAAGGAAGTCAGGACTGGAACTCAAGCAGGTCAGGAAGCAGGAGCCGATGCAGAGGCCATGGAGGGATGTAACTTACTGGCTTGCTTCTCCTGGCTTACTCAGCCTGCTTTCTTATAGAACCAAGACTACCAGCCCACAGATGGTACCACCCACAAGGGGCCCTCCCCCCTTGATCACTAATTGAGAAAATGCCTTACAGCTGGATCTCATGGAGGCATTTTCTCAACTGAAACTCCTTTCTCTGTGATAACTTCAGCTTGTGTCAAGTTGACACACAAAACTAACCAGTACAAGCTTTTTTTTTTTTTTTAAAAAAGTTAGGTGTGGTTTCATTCATGTATAAACACCTGTAATTCTGTAATTCTTGAACTTGGGAAGTGTAAATTCAAGACAAGCCTGGGCTGTGAGATCCTGTCTCAACGAACAAAACTAATACAAATACAAAATGAAAAATTTTGAGGGTACAAAATGAGGGTAATATATCAAAATATTTGTTTAATTAGGATAATGATATAGTTAATTTTTCTGTTTTTCAAGTTACTGTGTCTAGGGAAAGATATCAAAATAAGCTGTGTAGAAGATAAATGAATATATTTATTTTTATTATTTTGTTCTTGGGACAGGGACTCATATAGCTCAGCCTGGCCTTGAACTTGCAATGTAGCTGAGGCTGTCCTTGATCTCTCAGTCTTCCTGCTTCTCCTTCTCCACTGCTGAATTATAGGCATGTACCACCAAGCCCAGCTTGAAGATAGGCTTTAAGCTGCAGTGCTCACAGAGCTGATTCCCTGAACAGGAAAGGAATATTGGAGCCTCTGAATATCTAACCATGGTTTCCGTGCTGAGGCTTCTTTAACCTCTCCTGATGCCATTTCTCTGTACTCTCAGTGAATCTCAAACTTCAGTGCAATACATGTCTTTATAGACATAAACGTCTGGTCCACTCCTCTCCCGGGTCATTCTGAATGGGGAAATCTGGGTGTGACTTGGGCATCTATAGTTTTTATTACAGTAATTTGGCACAAGTGCCTCTCTGTGTGTGTGTGTGTGTTGCCATGTGTATGGAAGTCAGAAGTCAGAGGAACTTTCAACACTTGGTTCTCTTCTTCCACTCTGTCCCACAGATTCAACTCTGGTTTTCAGGCTTGGTCCCAAGTGCCTTTCCCCATCTCAGGGGTCCCAATCTGTTTATATTTCCACAGGGCTCCCATGTGACTCTGGCTTAAGAGGTCCCTTAAAGGTCACACCTTAAAGGAGCAGTAGCCTAGATTTACAGGTTGTTCCAAGGCTGGAAGACCTGACCTTGAATTCAAGTTAACCTGTGGAAGAAACAGGTGCAAGCTGTTATTGTTGTTGACCAAATCAGATTTCAGAAACACAAGGAGAAAGACAACCCAGAATCTTTTCCTCCCCTTTGCTTAGCATTGATTCAGAAAGTAGCACGTCCCTGTGCTCGGGTTACCAGCTTGGGTCTGCAGAGCAGTTTTCTATGGGCATGAGAAAGAACTGTAGCACAATGCACACTGGGATCAGATGGCTCTTCCACAACCATATCACAGCTGCCTCCAGAGCCAGCAGAGACGAACAGATCTAACGCTCAGTGCCAGCCTCACAGCTTCTCAGGTCTCTACTTAAGGTTAATAACCTAACTGGGGATTCTTTCACTGGGATAATATAAAAATGTACTTCAGCCAGGACAGACTTGGGGATTGAACTCAGATCCCCAGGCTTGGCAGCAAGTACTTCTACCTACTAGTCATCTCTCTGGTCCTGGAATAATACTTACTGTCGTGGTAAAAGAGTGTCCTGTAATGAGAAACTGGAGTGCTGTCACACTGACATGGCTCCAAATCAGGGTGTGTCAACAGTGAGTGACGTGACCTTCCAGAAGAGGCTTTGAGCTGAAATAGGACACGGCATCTCATTTCTCTCCTGAAGCATCTCAGGTTTCCCCATCCTCTGTCAATGACAAAAAATATAAAAAGAGTTTCTATCAAAGCCTGGCTTCTAGCCCTTTTGTCCTTTCTCTTACTTTTCTGGAAACCTCCCACCCCAGCTTCAAGGTGTATTGTTCAGGTTGATATAGACAACTGACCTCACTTGCACAGCTCTGAGAGTTAAAAAGGCTAACCAAGATAGTCTTCCTGCCATTCCATAAGGAGCTCAGTCTGGGAATTATAATTTTTTTTAAATGATTCCCCCCCCCCCCCCGCATACTAGGGAATTCTCTATTCCCTAGAGGACTGTCTACAGGCATTGTCAAGGAGGAAGAGAATGGATAAGTTAGGGAAACAAAACAGCACCACAGACTGACCCCCACCCCCACCCCCAGCGGCTGGGGAGGTGGCTCTGGGAAGAAAAAGCTTACTCCACAAGCATGAGGATCAGAGTTCGGATCCACCATCATCAATGAGCACCAGATGTGATGATAATGGTGCCTGTAACCCCAGTCCTGGGTGGAGAGAGGAGACAGCCAAATCCTGGGGGGTGGGTGTGGGTGGGTGAAATGGTGGGCTTCAGTTCAGTGAAGGATCCTGTCTAAGATGGTGAGTGATGTGTGCGTGTGTGTGTGTGTGTGTGTATACAAGCAAACACACAGACACACACATACCACACATACTTACACACATACCACATACACACAAACACACAGAGCCAATGGGAAAGTCCAGAATGAAGCACAAAAGAAGATGGAAGGACTCTCTAGCCACACAGTAGGATCATGTTTAGTCACACAGTAGGATGTTTATCGAAAGGCAGAGATTGAAGAGCGATGACAGGCCAGGCAAGGAAAAAACGGAAGCAGATACACAATGCCATAGACACAGAGACCCTGAATGCCTGCAGTTCATCTCATGCAGGTAGCACCTCATGGTGCTCTTTTCTGCCTTACTGAACTCTCCCAGACAGGGTGGTCCAGACTCCCTCAGAGGCCTCAGGACTCAATACTGTTCCATTCATGATCCACCTGTACGTTCTGCTTGTTGATAGAGCTTCGATCAGTTTTCCTCATTTGCCTGATGTGTCTTTGTCATACTTGTGTTAGTCACAAAGATCCTGGATACTTTACTTCTTCCTCTCCCCTCCCCTCCATTTCCTTCCCCTCTCCTTCCCTCTCCTCCCCTCTCCTCCCCTCCCCTCTCCTCTCCTCCCTTCTCCTCTCCTTCCTTCCCTCCCCTCCCCTCCCCTCTCCTCTCCTTCGGGCCAGGCTGTGCCTCATGTTGTGCTGTCTCTCTTAGGGAGAGTCCTACTTACCTCTTTGTACCATCATGCTCTTCTGCACTGTGCAGTTGCTTGAGTCATTTTCTTAGCATTTCCTCTTTTCTCTTGCAAGTCTTATTTATGCACTCCCATTCTCTATTCCCTCCTCATTATCAGAGCTTGGGAACTGACTGGATACCTCTGTTTAGCAGCTCTCTTGATTCAAATGCATCTATGACCTTTTTAACATGGCAACCAACTTGAGAAATGTCTTATTGCTCTGCATTGAAAGAGTTGATGTCAAACAGCATGCTGTGCCTGGAGTGGGGTTTTTTTAAAGCTCACTTTTCTAAGTCTGTGACTATTTTTTAAAAAGCTTGAGTATATTCAGGATGATTAACATACCCTTTTGAATAGCCAGGAACTGTCACAATCTTGTATTCAGCTGCACATATAATTGCACAGGTACCAAAGGAAACAGGGCTGGGCTCATCGTGTTTAAGTGATGTAGTTGAAGGGAGCAGAGACTGGATGACATCATGGTGCATTGTGCAGATGAATGAATGTTCTTCAGTGATTCACACGGACAAATTCAGGGGAAATGAATCACGACAGTCCATGTAGTGAAAACTGTAACACACAGAGCAGAGCAATCAGTACTTTGTCGAATTTGTCACCAAAAATTAATGTAACTAATTTCACTTTTATTTATTTTTCTGGTGATTTAGAGTTAACTTATGAAATTTAAAAATGCTTTTTTTGAAATGAAGACCTATTCATGCACCATGGAGATAGCTCAATGGCCCTTGTCCCTGAAGTCTGTTCACCTGAGTTCCATCCCTGGGACTCGTGTTAAGGTGGAAGGACAGAACCAATTCCACAAAGTTGTCCTCTGACCTCCACAGCCACACTGTGATACCCTGCACATCACACACACACACACACACACACACACACACACACACATGCACATTGTGACCAATAAGAAAATGATAAAAAGATTTATATGCTGTGATGGTCTGTATTGGTTTTGTCAATCTGACTCACCTGGAAAGAGAGACCCTCAACTGAAAAGCTGCCTCCATCACATTAGCCAGGAGCATGTCTGGGAGGCTTTTTCTTCACTGTTGATTGATGGAGGAGGGCCCAGCCCACAGTGGGTGGTACCATCCCTAGGCAGGTGGTACTGGGCTGTGTAAGAAAGGCAGCTTAAGACTAAGGCACAAGCCAGTAAACAGCCTTCAAGCTCTGGCCTCTGCTTCCCTTGATGATGTCTGTAACCTGTAAGATGAAATAGACCCTTTCCACATTGCTTTTGGCCCTGGTGTTTATCATAGCAATAGAAAAGCAAATTAGAATATATAAATAAGGGCTTCATAATTTTTTCTCTGTATTTATTTACACAGTATTGAAATAAAGCATCCTGTTTCTGCTTCCAACCAAAATGGAGGAAGAGGGATGGGGGAGGGGGCAGCTGGGAGATGACTTACCTGGTAAAGCACTTGCTGAGCAAGTGGGGACCTGAGTGCCCAGAACACAGGTATGGCAGTATGCATCTGGAATCCCAGCGTTCCTACAGCAGATGGGAGGTAGAGACAGGGCAATTACCAACCGACAAAGAGATTCTGTCCCAGCTAAGTGGAATGTAAAGGCTAGCTCAAAGCTCCTCTCTCCTTCACAAGGGCACTCACATACAAGTGGGGGGAGCATGTGCACATGCGCAAAACACACACACACACACACACACACACACACACACACAAACACACACAGATGGGTGGGGAGGAGAGACTAGAGCTACCTTCCTTCCTGTGACAGCTTAAAGGGTGAGCCAAATATAGCATGGTAATTTTCAAGATATTAACTATCAAGCAATGAGAGACAGTGCTCCCTGAGATACGGGAAACAAGCACAGGTTGTTCCTTGCACCCAGGGTAAAGTTCTCAGGCCATAGCACAGTGAGGAGAAACTGAGGTGGGTCCTGCAGGGATCCCCAAGCTGTGGACGTGTGTGTGTGTGTGTATCCTTTCTTTCTATATGCATATATCCCCCCCTCTCTCTCTCTCTATATATATATATATATTTATAGATCTCTCTCTCTCTCTCTATATATATATATATATAAAATAGATTTTTTTCATGCAGTATATTCTGATTACAGTTTCCCTTCCCCCTGCTTCTCC
The DNA here is from genome assembly GCA_019843965.1 of Rhynchomys soricoides. NCBI lineage: Eukaryota > Metazoa > Chordata > Mammalia > Rodentia > Muridae > Rhynchomys > Rhynchomys soricoides. The sequence goes on from JADRCH010000243.1 coordinate 4,165,429, forward strand.
CAGATCCTCCCCACCCAGATTTACTACCTTTCTGTCTCTCATTAGAAAATAAATGGGCTTCTATGGAATAAATAGATAGATAGATAGATACATACATACATACATACATACATAGATAAGTCATAACAAAAGCAATCAAATTTGAATGGCATAAAACAATTGAACAAGAAAATGAACCAAAGAAAAAGCTCAAGAAACACATATGGAAGGTCAGGACACACATCTGTACACACAGGAATCCCACAAAACCACAAAACCACATTACATATAAAAAGGACCTGTAGTGTTAAAAAATGCCCTGACTTGACATTATGAGACAAAGAACCTTCAAAGGTGCCATTGTGTTTGTTTTCTGTTGGCTGTCTGTCTACTCAGGGACATATGGCCTCCCTTAGGAGTGGTTTGTTTCTTCAATGAGACTCCCTTTGAAAAACATTTGCAAGTGGCTATCAATCGGAGACAGCTTCTGGGTTAGGGATGCATGCATGTATCCTGTTCTCCTTCCAGCTCTAGGACCACATGTGGTGCAGACCTGTGAGGTCCTGTGCATGCTGCCTCAGTCTCTGTGAGCTCACATGTGCACCAATTCTACTGTACCCAGAAGGCCTTGATTCCTTGCTGTTCTCCACCCCCTCCTGCTCTTACACTCTGCCTCCTCTTCCCAATGAATGGATTTGATAGAGATATTCATTTTGGGGCTGAGTCTCCAAGGTCTCTTGCTCTGCATATTTTCTGGCTGTGGGTTTCTGTCTTTGTCCCCTTTCTCCTGCAGGAGGAAGCTTCTCTGATGATGCCTGAGCAAGGTATGAATCTGTGAGCACAGCAAATGTTGTTAGGAATCACTTTAAAGCTACCTTCCTTTAGCACAACAGTAGTGTTCCATTTTTCCCTTGAGTCCTTGGGCCTATCTGGCCTTAGGTTCTTGGCCACCCAATTAGCATTGAGTTTAGGTTCCATCTCATGGAGCAGACCTTAACTCAAATCAGATAATTGTTGGTTCTTCCCGAAAGCCTTGGGCCAGTATTACACCAGTGCATCTCTTAGGCAGGTCACTATTGTGAATCAGAGAGTTTGTGCCTGGGTTGGTGTTTACCTTTATCCTTTGGTGGCCTACAGAGTACCATCAGTGCCATGAACACTTGTCTGTAGAGGTGAATACTCTAGGTAGGAACTGGGTTGTTTGTGGGTTCCCATGAGAGCTTTTTGGCCAAGAGCTTGATTATATGTAATTCATTCCTGGTTACTGGAAGTTTTATTTGGTGATGAGAGATATCCAGTTGGGCTCTGTCTCCATTGTTATCTGGAATTTTTATTTAGAGCATCTTCATGTACATGTTTAAGAAGCTTCTACTGTATTAGGTTTCCATACTGCCCCTGAAATGGCCCTGAGTTGTTTGTTTTTTTGTTTTGTTTTGTTTTGTTTGTTTGTTTTTGTTTGGAATGTGACAAATCTTTTCCTAGGTGCACATATCTTAGAGTACATCAGAACATTCATACTGGAGAGAACGTTTATAAATGCAAAGATGGTGACAAATTTTTACCCAGTACTCAAATCTTAGAATACATTAGAAAATTCATACAGGTGTCAAAAACACAGTTGTAAATAATACCACATAGCATTTTTCAGGTATACCCTGCTTACAAATCACGATAGCATAAGTAATAGAAACATAAAGATAAGAAACCTGTACAAGCTTTTATTTTATTTTATTTGATACTTTAATTACATTTCAAATGTTTCCCCCTTTCCAGGTCTCCCCTTTGGAAACCTTCAATCCCCTCCCCCCTTCCCCTGCCTCGATGAGGGTATTCCCCCACCCACTCACCCACCCACTTCCATCTTCCCTCCCTGGTATATACTGGGGCATCTAACACCCTCAGGCCCAAGGGCCTCTCCTCCCACTGATGGCAAACAAGGCCCTCCTCTGCCACATGTGTGGCCAGCACCATGGGTCCCTCCATGTGCATTCTTTGGTTGGTGATCCGGTCTCTGAGAGCACCAGGGGGTCAGGCCAGTTGACACTGTTACTCCCTCCATGGGGCTGCCAACTCCCTCAGCTCCTTCAGTCCCTTCTCCATGTCCTCCATCTAGGACCCCACACTCAGTCCAACAGTTGCTGTGAATTGAATCTTGGGTATTCTGAACTTTTGGGCTAATATCCACTTATTAGTGAGTACATACAGTGTTTGTTCTTTTGTGACTGAGTTTCCTCACTCAAGACGATATTTTCAAGTTCCATCAAGTTGCCTGTGAATTTCATGAAGTCACTGTCTTTAATAGCTGAGTAGTATTCCATTGTGTAAATGTACCACATTTTCTGTATCCATTCCTCTGTTGTCATCTGGGTTGTTTCTAGCTTCTGGCTATTATAAATATGGCTGCTATGAAGATAGGCAAGCATGTGTCCTTATTACATGTTGGAGCATCTTCTGGGTATATGCCCATGAGTGGTATAGCTGGGTCCTCAGGTAGTATTATGTTCATTTTTCTGAGGGTCTACCAAACTGATTTCTAGAGAGGTTATATCAGCTTGCAATCCCACCAGCAATGGAGGAGTGTTCTTTTTTCTCCACATCCTCGCCAGCATCTGCTGTCACCTGAGTTTTTGATCTTAGCCATTCTGACTGGTGTGAGGTGGAATCTCAGGGTTGTTTTGATTTGCATTACCCTGATGACTAAGGATGTTGAACATTTCTTTAGGTGCTTCTCAGCCATTCAAATTTCCTCAGTTGAGAATTCTCTGTTTAGCTCTGTTCCCCATTTTTTGATAGGGTGATTTGGTTCTCTGGAGTCTAACTTCTTGAGTTCTTTGTATATATTGGATATTAGTCCTCTATTGGATGTAGGATTGGTTAAAGATCTTTTCCCAATCTGTTGGTTGCCATTTTGTCTTATTGACTCTTTCCTTTGCCTTACAGAAGCTTTGCAATTTCATGAGGTCCCATTTGTCAATTCTTGATCTTAGAGCAGAAGCCATTGGTGTTTTGTTCAGGAACTTTTCCCCTGTGCCCATGTGTTCAAGACTTTCCCCCACTTTCTCTTCTATTAGATTCAGTGTATCTGGTTTTATGTGGAGGTCCTTGATCCACTTGGACTTGAGCTTTGTACAGGGAGATAGGAATGGATCAATTTGCATTCTTCTACATATAGACCTCCAGTTGAACCAGCACCATTTGTTGAAAATACTTTTTTTTCCATTGGAAGGTTTTAGCTCCTTTGTCAAAGATCAAGTGACCATAAGCATGTGGATTCATTTTTGAGTCTTCAATTCTATTCCATTGATCTACCTGCCTGTCATTGTACCAAAACCGTGCAGTTTTTATCACCACTACCCTGTAGTACAGCTTGAGTTCAGGGATGCTGATTCCTCCAGAATTTCTTTTATTGTTGAGAATAGTTTTTGATATCCTGGGTTTTTTGTTATTCCAAATGAATTTGAGAATTGCTCTTTCTAAGTCTATGAAGAATTGAGTTGGAATTTTGATGGGGATTGCATTGACTCAGGATGGCCATTTTTACTATATTAATCCTGCCAACCCATGAGCAAGGGAGATCTTCTTCTGAGGTCTTTGATTTCTTTCTTCAAGACTTGAAGTTCTTGTCATACAGATCTTTCACTTGTTTGGTTAGAGTCACACCAAGATACTTTATATTGTTTGTGACAATTGTGAAGGGTGTTATTTCCCTAATTTCTTTCTCAGCCTGTTTATCCTTCGAGTATAGGAAGGCTACAGATTTGTGTGAGTTAATTTTATATCCGACCACTTTGCTGAAGTTGTTTATCAGCTGTAGCAGATCTCTGGTGGAGTTTTTCGGGTCACTTAAGTATACCATCATATCATCTGCAAATAGTGATATTTTGATTTGTTCCTTTTCAATTTGTATCCCTTTGACCATGTTTTGTTGTCTAATTGCTTTAGCTAGAACTTTGAGTACTATATAGAATAGATGGGGAGAGAGAGGGCAGCCATGTCTAGTCCCTGATTTTAGTGAGATTGCTTCAAGTTTCTCTCCATTTAGTTTGATGTTGGCTACTGGTTTGCTGCATATTGCTTTTACTATGTTTAGGTATGCTCCTTGAATTCCTGATCTTTCCAAGACTTTTATCATCAAGGGATGTCGAATTTTGTCAAATGCTTTTTCAGCATCTAATGAAATGACCATGTGGATTTTTTCTTTCAGTTTGTTTATGTAGTGGATTACATTGATGGATTTCCGGGTATTGAACCATCCCTGCATCCCTGGGATGAAGCCTACTTGATCATGTTGAATGATCGTATTGATGTGTTATTGGATTCGGTTTGCAAGAATTTTATTAGGTATTTTTGCATTGATATTCATAAGAGAAATTGGTCTGAAGTTTTCTTTCTCTGTTGGATCTTTGTTAGGTTTTGGTATCAGTGTAACTGATAGCAATTCATAGAATGAATTGGGTAGTGTTCCTTCTGTTTCTATTTTGTGGAATAGTTTAAAGAGTATTGGTATTAGATCTTCTTTGAAGGTCTGATAGAATTCTGCGCTAAACCCATCTGGTCCTGGGCTTTTTTCTGTTGGGAGACTTTTAAAGACTGCTTCTATTTCTTTAGGAGTTATGGGACTGTTTAGATAGTTTATCTGATCCTGACTTAACTTTGGTATTTGATATCTGTCTAGAAACTTCTCCATTTCCTCCAGAGTTTCCAATTTTGTTGAGTATAGCCTTTTTGTAGTAGGATCTGATGATTTTTTGAATTTCCTCAGTTTCTGTTGTTATATCTCCCTTTTCATTTTTGATTTTGTTAATTTGGATACTGTCTCTGTGCCCTCTGGTTAGTCTGGCTAAGGGTTTATCTATCTTGTTGATTTTCTCAAAGAACCAACTCCTGGTTTTGTTGATTCTTTGTATAGTTCTTTTTGTTTCTACTTGATTGATTTCAGCCCTGAGTTTGATTATTTTCTGCCTTCTTCCTCTTGGGTGTATTAGCTTCTATTTGTTCTAGAGCTTTCAGGTGTGCTGTTAAGCTGCTAGTGTATGATCTCTTTAGTTTCTTTTTGGAGACATTCAGAGCTATTAGTTTTCCTCCTAACACTGCTTTCATTGTGTCCCATAAGTTTGGGCATGTTGTACTTTCATATTCATTAAATTCTAGGAAGTGTTTAATTTCTTTATCTCTTCCTTGACCAAGTTATCATTGAGTAGTGCATCGTTTAGCTTCCATGTGTATGTGGGCTTTCTGTTGTTGTTGTTGCCATTGAAGACCAGCCTTAATCTGTAGTGATCTGATAGGAGGCATGGGATTATTTCAGTCTTCTTATATCTGTTGAGGTTTGTTTTGTGACCAATTATATGATCAATTTTGGAGAAGGTACCCTGAGGTGCTGAGAAGAAGGTACATTCTTTTGATTTAGGATAAAATGTTCTACAGATATCTGTTAAATCCATTTGGTTCATAACATCTGTTAGTTTCACTGTGTCTCTGTTTAGTTTGTGTTTCCACGATCTGTCCATTGATGAGAGTGGGGTGTTGAAGTCTCCCACTATTATTGTGTGAGGTGCAATGTGTGCTTTGAGCTTTAGTAAAGTTTCTTTTATGAATGTGGGTACCCTTGCATTTGGAGCATAGATGTTCAGAATTGAGAGTTCTTCTTGGCAGATTTTTCCTTTGATGAGTATGAAGTATCCTTCCTTATCTTTTTTGATGACTTTTAGTTGAAAATCGATTTTATCCGATATTAGAATGGCTTCTCCAGACTGTTTCTTGGGACCAGTTGCCTGGAAAATTGTTTTCCAGCCCTTTACTCTGAGGTAGTGTTTGTCTTTAACTCTGAGGTGCATTTCCTGTATGCAGCAAAATTCTGGGTTCTGTTTATGGATCCAGTCTGTCAATCTATGTCTTTTTATTGGGGAATTGAGTCCATTGATGTTAAGAAATATTAAGGAATAGTGATTGTTGCTTCCTGTTATTTTCGATGTTATTTTTATGTTTGTGTGGCTATCTTCTTTTGAGTTTGTTGAAAGATTACTTTCTTGCTTTTTCTAGGGTGTAGTTTCCCTCCTTGTGTTGGTGTTTTCCATCTATTATCCTTTATAGGGCTGGGTTTGTGGAAACATATTGTGTAAATTTGGTTTTGTCATAGAATATCTTGGTTTCACCATCTATGGTAATTGAGAGTTTGGGTATAGAAGCCTGGGCTGGCAGTTGTGATCTCTTAGGGTCTGTATGACATCTGCCCAGGGTCTTCTAGCTTTTATTGTCCCTGGTGAGAAGTCTGGTGTAATTATTTTAGGTCTGCCTTTATATGTTACTTGACCTTTATTTCTTATTGTTTTTAATATTCTTTCCTTGTTTTGTGCATTTAGTGTTTTGACTATAATATGATGGGAGAAATTTCTTTTCTGGTCCAATCTATTTGGAGTTCTGTAGGCTTCTTGAATGTTTATGTTCATCTCTTTCTTTAGGTTAGAGAAGTTTTCTTCTATAATTTTGTTTTTTTGTTTTGTTTTTTGACTTTTTGGTTTTTCGAGACAGGGTTTCTCTGTGCAGCCCTGGATGTCTTGGAACTCAATCTGTAGACCAGGCTGGCTTTGAACTCAGAAATCCACCTGCCTCTGCCTCCAAAGTGCTGGGATTAAAGGCGTGCGCTACCACTGCCCAGCAATTTATTTTCTTATAATAAAAGATATTTACTGACCCTTTAGGTTGGGAATCTTCACTCTCTTCTATACCCATTAGCCTTAGGTTTGATCTTCTCATTGTATCCTGGATTTCCTGGATGTTTCGGGTTAGGGACTTTTTGCATTTTGCATTTTCTTTGACTATTGTGTCAATGATTTCTATGGTATCTTCCGCACCTGAGATTCTCTCCTCTATTTCTTGGTATTGTGTTGGTAATGCTTGCATCTATGTCTCTTGATCTCTTTCCTAGGTTTTCTAACTCCAGGGTTGTCTCCGTTTGTGATTTCTTTATCGTTTCTATTTCCATTTTTAGATCCTGGATGATTTTGTTCATTTCCTTCACCTGTTTGGTTGTGTTTTCCTATAATTCTGCCTGTTTGATTATGTTTTTCTGTATTTCTTTAAGGGATTTTTGTGTTTCTTCTTTAAGGGCTTCTAGCTGTTTACCTGTGTTCTCTTGTATTTCTTTAAGGGAGTTATTTATTTCCTTCTTATAATCTTCTATCATCATCATGAGATGTGATTTTAAATCTGAATCTTGCTTTTCTGGTGTGTTGGGCTATCAAGGGCTCGCTGTGGTGGGAGAACTGGGTTCTGATGATGTCAAATTGTCTTGGTTTCTGTTCCTTATGTTCTTGCCCTTGCCTTTCACCATCTGGTTATCTCTGCTATTAGCTGGTCTTGCTCTGACTGTGGCTCGTCCCTCTTGCAAGGCTCTGCATCAGTATTCCTTGGAGACCAACTCTCTCTGAGAGAAATTTGAGTTTGGATGCTGTGGTACAGGGTCGGCTCTGGGGTGCAGACACTAACCAAAGAGATTCTATCCCCAGCTGTTCTTTGGTTCCTGTGTCTTGGTGGCTCTGCAAGGGTTCCTCTTGATTCAGGAATTTTCAACAGAAGTGGTGGTCTTGCCAGTGCTCGAAGGTGTGTGGGCAATCTTGGGAGACCAGCTCTCTCCTGGCATTTTTTGAGTATGGAGCCTTGTGTCACATGATCAGCTCCCTGGCCGCAGAAGGAAACCAGAAGACCACTCCTCAGTCCCTGTGTCCTGAGGGTTCCAGATGGGTCCCTCTGAGCAGAGGTGATGGTCTTACCCCCCCATACTCCCTCTCACAGGCTTGTCCACATTCCTTGGAGGCTAGCTTTCTCCTAGTACTATTTGGCTATGGAGCCCTGTGGCCCAGGCTGAGGTCCTCAGCCACAGATGGAAACCGGAAGGCTCCTGTCCCCATCTGCTCCTTGGTCCCTGTGTCCTGAGGTTTCCGGGCGGGTCCGCTGAGCAGCAGTGCTCTTCTTACCTCCACTCACTTGCTTGTCCACACTCCTGGGAGGCTAGCTTTCTCCTGGCACTATTTGGCTATGGAGCCCTGTGGCCCAGGCTGAGATCCCCAGCCACAAACCAATGGCCCTGAGTTTTATCAGTCCTACCCCGTATTTCCTCCCTTGTCTCCCTCTTCTCTTTCCCTCCCTATTTAACCCTCCCATTCCAGCATATACATCCCCACCCATTCATCACCTCTGTTCTATTTCCCTTTCCTAGGGAGACCCATCCCTCCATTCCAGTCCCCAGTTCTCTATTTAACCTTTGTAGCTGTCAAACTGAGGATACTGATGGGATGTTGAAGAGACTTGATTGCCTAGAGCAAGCAGGACAGAATACTGGAGAGATGGGAGACAGCATCCCAAGTCTGAAGTTCAAAGGGAAACCTGCAGAAGTTTCTACTCTTGTACTCTGAAAATCACCGAACCATTTGGCAGGTACTGTTTGGGCTCGCTTGGCACCTTAAGCTGGGAAAGAATCATATGGGAAGATTAGAGAAATTGCACCCACCCTAGGCTGGGAGGTGAGCCTGCCTACCACCATACCTAACCTTTGCCAAGTTAGAAAACCCCACAAATCATGAGCAGATAAACTCTGTGCAGATTGCTCAGGATAGTCATGACTCCTAATTGGGTGGTACTTAGCCACCAAGTAAAAGCTGAGACATTTTGTTACAGTATATTTGATTATTATACACAGAACACCCAATTGTTAGCAAAATATACAAACTCAGAGAGATGTGGAAGCTATTGGATGCAGTTAGGTGTGTTCTGAAGGGATGCAGTTTGGGCGTGCCTTTAAATGCTCCCATAGAAAAGAATGCTAAAGAAAATCATGCCTACCTGGCAGTGGTGGTGCACGCCTTTAATCCCAGCACTTGGGAGGCAGAGGCAGGTGGATTTCTGAGTTCGAGGCCAGCCTGGTCTCCAGAGTGAGTTCCAGGACAGCCAGAGCTACACAGAGAAACCCTGTCTCGGAAAAAAAAAAAAAAAGAAAAGAAAAGGAAAAAAAAAAAGAAATCTGAGATACGTGAGCAAGGCAGATGTGATAGTTGTCTTGTTTGGGTTTTTAGTACTGTGAAAAGACACCATGACCACGACAACACTTATAAAGGAAAACACTTTTCTTTTACTTGTTTTTTTTTTTTTTTTTTGTGAATTTCATATCATGCACCCCAATCCTACTCATTACCCCTTCCCTCATACCTACTCTCCACCTTTGAAATCTTCCCCCAACAGAGAAGAAAAAAAAATCTTGTGGAAGTAGTAGTGTGTCCCACGCTTTTATTTATTTATTTATTCATCCACCTTGCTTACTTGCAAAGATTCATTTCAACGAGCTGTTGGCCTGGTATAAGGCCTCTGGCTTCTGCTACACTCTCAACTTGGGAACCCCACTGGGACTCCTCTCAGATATCCTGTTGTGGCCCTGTGTCATGAAGAGCCTATACTTTTGGATCAGGCCCTTTCATGCACTCCAGTGCATGAATGCATAATCCCAGTTCATCTATGGGGTAGATATAGGAGTGGGCCAACTCAAAGCCCTGGATCTGGCCTTGAGATGTACCTGAGCTGGTCAGCCCTTGGGCTCTGCTGCACCTACATTACCAGGTTGAGCTGTCCTGCCCTGTCCTGGCTGGCCCATCCAAGGCCAAAGCCAGCTCTCCCACTTTCATACCCTTGGGGCTGGCTCACCCATGACCACACTATCAGGGCCATCTCTACTGTGTTGCCCAGGTGAGATGCATGGCCTACTCTCCTGAATGATGCAGAAGGTAAGGGGCAGGTCAGCTCTCTTGCTTTCGTGACCCCAGTGGGGTCAGCTCTCCTGTCCACTGTAGGTGGCAGGGACAAAGGGAAGAGAGGGGATTTCTTTCTTGCTGATGCCATGGCACAGCAGACAAGAGGTAGTGCTGGCTCTCCTATGTTCAGGCCCTTGGGGCTGGCTCACCTGCTACCCCCACATTCAGGACCAGCTCTACTTATGGTGCCCAGGAAAGGTGCAGGGCCCACTTTGAGTGCTGCAATAGGTTGGTGGCAGGGCCAGCTCTCCTGGTCGGTCTCATGACCTTGGAGCCAGCTCTCCTACCTGCTGTACAAGGGGTGAGTATCTTTCCCTCCTCCATGTCACCACAGAGCAGACAAGTGTCGGGCCAAATTTTTCATGCTCATGACCTCAGGTCATGTCCACTGTGCCCTGCCACTATGGTCAGCTCTACTGTGCTGCCCAAGCGAGGTTCAATGCCGCTCTCCCAAGTGCTAGTACTGCAGCCAGTGAGGAGCAGGACTGACTTTCCTACTCTTATGACCCCATGGCCAGGTCTCCCACCTGTCTCAGGTACTGAGGGAGGAGATATCTCTTCCTGTCTGTGCTATCGTGTGAAGTGGCAGGGTCTGCTGGCTCTCTGATGCTCATACCCTCTGGGCTAGCTCACCGGCAACTCTTACAATCAGCTCTCCTGTGCTTGCTCCGTGATATGTGGAGCCTGCTCTCCCCAGTACTGCAGCGAGCTAGGGGTGGAGTCAGCTCTCCTGTCTTCATACCTCAAGGGCCAGCTCTCCCATGATGCCCAGGCGACAGGTGAGGCTAGTTCTGCACAGTTCTCAGACATCAGCATGTCTCTGGGCAGCTCAGACCAGGGATGTCTGCCTGGCCATTGGTGTTAACAGACCCCTGCTACTACAGGGTTACAGATGTGGTCCTCAGCAGCGGCACAGGCCAGGCTGGCACCATGGTCCCACTTGAGTCTCCAGTTCTGCCTCTCTTCATGGTGCCCACATCCTTCTGTTTCTCTCTCTCTTCCATTTCCTCACCATTTACGTGCTCCTCTTAGTGGTGCCCGCTGTCTGGAGTGTCTGGGGTCTTCTCAGGAATTATTTCAGGAATGCTATGCCCTGCCACGTTTGTGCATTATGGCTCTGGGCAGGGGTCATGTTGGGCACAGTCTGCCCCCACAGGTCTGCACAACACGGGATTGGTGGTCATCTCATGCTAGCACCTTACCTAGGCCCAATGGTGCCTGACTGGTGGTCATCTTAGGTTCACTCCTTACCTGGGCTGCCTGCGTGGTGGGCTCATGCAGGGATCATCTCTGTTAGGTTCATTCCCTCCTGGGGCCAATGACCCTCAGCGGGGTTCTTCTTGTGTCCACCTTTCTCCTTTTGTCCTGTCTCTGACTTGCTCTCCACCCTGGGAGCCCATCACGATCTGTGTGGCGCTAGATTAGAGGTTGTCTCAGGTCATCTCCTGCTGTGGTCAGACAGGTGCCATACTGGTGGTCACCTCAGGCTTGCTTATTTTTCAGGGAGTGCTAGGCTACTAATCACCCAGATTTTCACAGGTCAGAGCACTTACGGATACACATGTGACACAGCAGCCATACCCACAACGCCACCTCTAGGAGCAGGGCAGGTTAAAGGAAATTATGTAATTGGGGCTGGCTGGCTTACAGTTCCGAGAGAGTTAATCCAGTATCATCATGGCAGGAAGCAAGCAGGTATGCAGGCAGACACAGCGCTTCGGAAGGTTCTAGAGTTCTATATCTGGATCCAAAGGCAGAAGGAGACCAGGCCTAGATTGAGTGTTCGAGACCCGAAGCCCCGCCTCCAGTTACAACCTCTTCCAACACCTACTACACCAAGATCGCATCTTAATAGTGCCACTCCCTATGGGCCAATCATTCAAACAGGAGTCTATATATGGATGTCGGTCTTATTCAAACCACTACAGTGGTGCAAACCTAGCACTTGGGAAGTAAATGTAGTAAGATCAGAAGTGCAAGGACAGCCTGCGACCATTTTCTAGAAAACCCACAAAAATAAAATAAAATAAAATAATAAAATCGACTGACCAAACAGCCAAAGACAAAGGGACAAAAACTACTCCAGGATATCTGGGATGACTGAGGTGCAGGAGGGAGTTAAAGGCCAATTAAATCCTGCAGAAAAATAGGCTTGTAAAATCAAAGGCTCAGCAATAGAACACTGAAGGGAAACTTCAGATCATAAGGGAAATGGGCCAGCAGAAATTGTGGGGCAAGTCACACCATTTTAAATATAGATGTGTAACCATGGCGGCTGAGGAAAAGAAGCAGCAAATGATGGCGACATCCTTCAGAAGAGAGATGGAAACTACAAACCCACATGTCTAAGAAGCCCAGCAAACCCCAAGCACAGGAAGCAGCCCAGACCACGGACTAAAAGCGAATCTTCAGAGTTACTGGTGGGTAAATAGCACAGGGACAGAATGATGACATCCCTCTCAGAAACAACGCAAGCACAGAGTGTTTGGGAATCTATTCAGAGCACTGAACTTTTAAAAATAATTACAAAGAAAAAAATGTTTTAAGGTGAAGACAACATGCTTTTCCAGACCTGTAAAAGCTGAAACAATTATCTTAATAGATCTGTAGTACAAAAAAAAAAAAAAAAAAAGCGTAAAAGAAGAAGGAAAATCATGAAGGAATAGGCACCTGTAAGGGTGTGTATCAGAGATGGCAGTGCCACCCATGAATGGGTGCATTATTGTCACACTTAAAGCTCTTTAAAGGAGAATGGATGGCTTAAACAGACAGCAGCATGGTGTGGCACTGCTGGTGTAGGTAGCAGCTGTCTGATGTCAGCAGCCCAGAGCTGGGAGAGGAGAAGAAGTATTCTGTAGGCTTTATAGGAGATTCTTACCTTGCATGTGCATGTGGTATAATTGGATCTGCTTTAGGTGTGCATCCTGGCTGGTAAAGACACTATGAAAAATGTATTCGATTTTTAACGGGATCAAGTTAAATCTATTCGTCTGTAACTTTTTAAAAAAATGATCACAAGATTTCCCATGATGGTCCTGTAGCTATTTCAGAGGCACACAGATGCATGCTTTTGTATGATGAGAAAATTTCAGCTTTTTTGGGGTGGATGTTAAGGAATGAAGTTGCTGCATACGGCAAGGGTATGTTTAGCTTTGCAAAACTTGCCAGGTTGTCTTAAGGAGTGGCTGCAGCCTCAACAGCATCGCATGCAACTTCTGTTGCTGCTCTTCCTTGTCAGTTTGGTCCTAAAACTTCACTGGATGCCATCAGAGGCTGGATATATTCTCTTACACCTTTAACTTGATCCTCCTGCCAACACTTCTCAAGTGCTGAGATTACAGGCATGTGCTACCATGCCCACCTTAATAAGCTCTTTTAAAATCGCTTTTTGTTAGTTTGTTTGCCTTCTTCCCATCAAGTAGTAGTCTAGGGCTGTGATTTTTTTCTTCATGTATAAAAGTAGAGGACTGGGGAAATTGCTCAAATACTCTTGCATGCATATCGTGTAGGAGGTACTGGATTCTGTTCCCAGGATTGCATAAAAAATAAATATGCTGCTTAGTTTTTTGTCAACTTGATACAAGCCAAGGTCATCAGGGAGCATAGAATTTCAATTGAGAAAATGCCTATAATCTGTGGGGGATATTTTCTTGATGTAGGAAGGCATAGCACCCATGGTTAGGCAGTCAGTCCTGAGGTGTATAAAAAAGCAAGCTGAGCAAGCCACGAGGAACAAGCCAGTAAGCAGCACCCCTCCAGGACTTATGCCTCAGTTCCTGTCTCTAGTTTGCTGCCTCCAGTTTCCTTCCTTGACTTGAGATGGATTGTTACCTGGAAGTATATGATAAAAAGATGTGGTTTCTCCTCCAAGTTCTATTGGTCATGGTGTTTATTGCAGCAGAAGATAGCTCAATTAGGGCAATAAATAATGAAGATGTGTAAGTAAATGTTCTTTCAAAAACAGGATTATAGTCAAAATAGTTGTTTATTTTATTTTATTTTGAGACAGAGTCTCACTACACAGCCCTGGCTGGCTTGGCACTCACTATACAGACCAGGCTGACCTTGAACTCAACAGAGCTTCATCTGCCTCTGCTGCCTCAATGCTTTGATTAAGGCATATGGCCATGCCTAGCCAACTGTCCAGTTTCCCCTTCCATAGTGTATTAATTTCTTTCAATGAAGATGCTTCAAAGTGCTATTGGTTAATGTTACTGTCTAGAACAGAAGTAGAATCCCCTGAGCAAGAGCTGTGGGACTTGTAGGCTCTGGAAGATTCTCCTGCTTTCACATCAGCAGAGCTACAAAAGACATCAGAACTGCAGCAATGGAGGCTGTATTGTTGTTCTTCAGTGGATAGTGAATCTTCCAGGCCCCTCCCCTGGATATCATGATAAACCTGACTGATTTCTTTGTGTTTTGTTTGTGCTCTGGACTTACTTGGATCTACAAGTCCCAGGTCTGAGGAAAAAACAACTTTTCTGGTAAATAAAAATTAAACAGGAAATAAACAACAAGAAAGAGAAACTAAATAAAGTCTGCCAAATACATAATTTATTGGTTTCCTTATTTATTGAAGTGGTAGGTCCTTGCATGTGCATTACATGCACTTACTACTGAGCTACACTCCAGCCCTGCTTGCTATCTGTTTGTTTCTTGGAAGATAAAGATTAGATATGCTGTCTAATTTTATGTCAACTTGACACAGTCACATTTAGAGAGGAGGGAGCCTCCGCTGAGAAAATTCCTCTACAGGATTCAGCTGTGGGCAAGCCTGAAGGGCATTTTCTTAATTCGTGATTGATGGGGGAGGGTCCAGCTCATTGTTGGTTGTGTCACCCTGGGCTGGTGGTCCTAGATTCTATAAGTAAGTAGGTTGAGTAAGGTGTGGGGAGCAGGTCAGGAAGCAGCATTCCTCCATGGTCTCTGCATCAGTTCCTGTCTCCTGGTTTCTGCCATGTTTGAGTTTCTGACCTGTCTTCCTTCAATGATGAACAGTGATATGGAAGTGTAAGCCAAATAAACTCTTTCCTCCCCAAGTTGTTTTGGTCATGGTGTTTTATCACAGCAATAAAAACCCCGACTAAGTCAGGAGTCCTTCATAATAGCAAAGAACATAAAAAGTTATCTTCATTTTATGTCAACAAAGGCATCATGAGTCTAAGAGAACTATTCAGTTGAATGGTTCCTGATTTTCAGGGGCACTTCTGCCTACTATATTTTCGGTCATCAACTCAAAAGCTAAGTCTTACTGTTTCACTTCAAATTCAATTTGAATAAACTTAGATTTTGCCTTTCCTCCACTACCCACTCTGAATTTGTTTTTCCTCTGTCTGTTTTTTTTTATTGTTGTTGTTATTGTTTTGTTTTGACCTAAGAAACATGAGGTGCCATGATGTAATTAGATTCTGAGTATAAGACAAGAGGTGAGTGTCTTTGGGTTTGGAAGATTCAGAGAACACAGTGGGCGTTGTGTTCATGTAGAGAAGATGCTCTGGAGTGCATTGAAGTATATTTATGCAGTGGAAAAAAGTTCTTAAGTTCAAAATACAATTAACTAATCAACTCCTTCCAGTTTTTATTTTGTTTTATATTTATTTGATTTGGAGACTAGGTCTCTTATATTCCAGGCTGGCCATTTGCCGTGTACCCAGGGGTGCCTGTAACCCTTGGGTGTTGGGACTGCAGATATGTGGTATGGTGCCGTGTTTATGTGATGCTGGGGCCTGAACTTGGGACTTTGTACAAGTTAGATAAATGTTCTACCAGTTGAGCTACCTCTCCAGCCCCTTCATAGCCTCGTCTTCTCAGTCACTCTAGTAGACTGAGCCCTGGTCACTGGTGGTTGGGTGGACAGCATAGTATTTAATACACTTTTATACTTACTTGATTTCAACTTTTCTTTGTGTGTATAGGTATGACATGAGATGTAGATGAGAGTTACTTGCAAGACTTTTCTTCTTCCATCATGTGGGTCTCAGGGTTTAAGTTTAGGCAGTCAAGTTTGGCAGCAAGTGCCTTTACGTACTGAGCCATCTCTTCAGCTCCAGCATAGCCTTTTCTTGATAATGCCTCTATTTCTTCATTTGACCAAACACCAGATTCAGACTAATCTTGTACACAGCTTTTGATGACCAAATGGCTACTGAGTGATGGTTTATACTATATTTGTTGCGCGCATGTGTGTGTGTGTGTGTTTTGAGACAGGGTTTCTCTACAAAGCCATGACTGTCCTATGTAGACCAGGCTCACAGAGATGTACCAGCCTTTGCTTCCAGAGTGCTGAGATTAAAGGCATATGTCACCATTCCTGGCCATACCTAGCTCTTGAGAGCCTCATTATTAAACTGTACAACTTCTCTGTTGTCATGCCATTTCTTCCCTGCCATAGGAAATGCCAATCTCCTTCCTGTCTCCACAGTTTTGTTCCCACTCTCCCTTTGCTTTAGCCCTCTCCTGCCTCATTTTGCCTTTTTCAAGTCCTTCACATTTATCAATACAGCCCAAGTCAACCTTTCTCTAAGAAACCTTTCTGAGCACTCCAGGCCCCTCACTAGTTTTCTCTGACTTTCTAATGAACTGCAGATTTCCGTCCTTAATTATACACTGTCTCCTAGATTATATGTTATCTCTGAGTAGACCCAATTATTTTCATTCATCCACTCAACAATTACATGTTGAGTAAATTTGATGTGAAGTGCTCATTTTCTGTGTTATAGGTGCCTTGAGGCAGGTATGTGTGCCACAACACTGAACTTTAAATGCTTAATAAATTCTTAGATCTTGGGGACAGGACAGATGGCACTGGGAAACACAGAATCAAAGTAGAACTCAGCTGTGAGTCAAGGGTAATTTCTTCTCTTTTTTCTCATTCTCACCTCCCTTCCTCCTTCCCTCTTCCTCCTTCTCTCTTTCACCTACTCTTCTTCCTTTTCATTATTATTATTATTATTATTATTATTATTATTATTATTATTATTGGTTTGTTTTTTTTTGAGCCAGTACTGGCTGTCCTGGAACTCACTTTGTAGACCAGGCTGGAACCCACTGAGATCCACCTGCCTCTGCCTCCCAAGTTCTGGGATTAACAGTGTGCACAACCACTGTCTGGTCTTTTTAGAAAATGTGTAACTATGGGCCTGTAGAGATGGCCCAGTAACTAAGAGTACAATTGGCTGCTCTTTCTGAGGACCCAGGTTTGATTCCCAGCACCAACAACCGAAGAACAGTTCCAGGGGATCTGACACCCTCTTCTGGTCTCCATGTGCACTTCATGTACACAGCACATAGACAAGCAGGCAAAATACTCAAACACGTAAAATAAAATACAAAGAAGGAAGAAGGAGGAGGAGGAGGAGGAGGAGGAGGAGGAGGAGGAGGAGGGGGAGAAGTCTGCAACTAGTATTTAGTACTTTGGAAAGGATTATAGTCAAGAAGAAGCCATTGTATTTTTTTGTAACTTCAAAATTATTAATCACTTCTCAGGGTGAAATACTTTGAGAATGATTAGGCAATAAGTCCTTTGAACAGGGTCTTGAGCTGGGGTTGGAGCTCAATTGTTTTAGGACTTGTCTTACATGCTCCATATTTGGTCCCCAGCACCAAGTATACCAGGAATGGTGGCATATGCCTGTGATCTCAGCACTCAGGAATTGGAGGCAGGAGGATCAGAAGTTTGAGATCATTGTCCACTGTATAGGAAGATTGAGGCCAGTTTAGAATGAGACTTTGCCTTAAAAAAAAAAATCTAATGTTAATGGAGCTATTAACAATTTCAAGTACTTTGCACTAGGCACTGTTCTCAGTATTTGACATATTTGTTTATTTATGTAATCCTCACTCCAATCAATTATAACAGATGTAGAAATGGAGAGGCAAACTTATTCCCAGTGAATCATATTTCAAATCCAGACAGTGGGCACCAAACCTACCACTTGACTACACTGCCAAAGACTGAGAGACCACTCACCTCTTTGCATTTCTCTGCTGCTCTTGCAGCAATGCCTGTGCATGACCATGGTGCTCTTAGCAAATGAAACTCTCAGGAGTGTATTTGGCCTAGGCATACCTAAAGACTTGTGCTTTTTTGTGGGACCAGCTCGGCAGTTTTGGATGTAGTTGAAAGAAGTTGGCCAAGAGTGTGCAGAGGTCAAAGCTGTGAGAGAGAGGGCTTGCTCACTGCTGTCACCTCCTTCCAGGAGGCTGTGCACATGTAACTACAGATGCTGTGGAGTCCATGGAGTCAAGTATCTTCTTTCAGATGCTTGTGATCCTCCTTAGGGAAGCACTGAGAATTAATACTCAGGTCCTCTGCAGAACAGCAAGTGTCCAACCTCAGAGCCATCTCTCTGGCCCTCATTTCCATGAGCATTACTGATTCATTAATACCAATGTATTGAGTACTACTATGAGATGACTATTCTTTGTGTGTGTGTGTGTGTGTGTGTGTATTTTGTATATGATGTGTTTATAAAAAGAAAAAGATATATATATGTTCTTTGAAGGTGTGGGGGAAGGGTGTGCCTCAGTGGGCCCATGCCAAGGCAGCCCTTCCCCCTGAGGGACCAGCACAAGATGGTATAGTATAAAATAGAGTGTATTCAGGGCATGGGGAGGGGAGCTAAGAGGCAGAGGGGGGAGAGAGTAGAGAAGTGGAGAGGCTGGCAATGACCAGGTGGAGAGAGGGGGGAAGGGAATGGGGAGAGGTAAGAGATAAGAGAAGCAAGAGATAAGAGATAAGAGGAGAGGAGGAGTAAGCAGCCCCTTTTATCGTGGGCCAGGCCCACCTGGCTGTTGTCAGGCAACTGTGGGGAGGAGCATACCTGGCAACGTAACTGTGGGGAGGAGCATACCTGGCTGTTGCCAGGTAACTGTGGGTTGGAGTTTAGACAGAATGCTAACAGTATATGTGCATATATGTGTGGGGTGTGCACCTGTCCTCATATGAAGACCAAATGGTATCACATGTCCTGCTCCATCTCATAGCATCTCACATAGCCTGGAGCTAGGCTGGCAGCGAGGAAGCCCCAGAGCATCTCTGTCCTGGCTAGTTTTGTGTGTCAACTTGACACAAGCTGGAGTTATCACAGAGAAAGGAGCTTCAGTTGAGAAAATGCCTCCAAGAGATCCAAGTGTAAGGCATTTTCTCAATTAGTGATCAAGGGCAGAGGGCCCCTTGTGAGTGGTACCATCTGTGGGCTGGTAGTCTTGGGTTCTACAAGAAAGAAGACTAAGTAAGCCAGGAGAAGCAAGCCAGTAAGTTACATCCCTCCACGGCCTCTTCATCAGCTCCTGTTTCCTGACCTGCTTGAGTTCCAGTCCTGACTTCCTTTGGTGATGAACAGCAGCATGGAAGAATAAGTCCAATAAACCCTTTCCTCCCCAACTTGCTTCTTGGTCATGATGTTTGTGCAGGAATAGCAACCCTGACTAAGACAATCTCCCATGAAGTTGGGATCCCAGGTGTCCCTGTTACCATGCTTGGCTATTTGTTAGGGTGCTGAGATTCGAACTCAGGCCGTTATCTTTGTGCAGCAACCTGGATCCATTCTTTCAGCCACTTTCCCTCCCCTGATTATTGTAGAAAATTGTGAAGGTTTAATAAAGAAAGTGTCACCTCTTGTTCTGCCTTGATTTAAGTAAATAACCTGGAAAATAACATTACAGGGCATGAGGCAGTTCACTTTCCTTCTTCAAGCAGGAACACAAAGGAAGCAAGAAGTTTGGTAGAATCACCTCTATAAAGAGAAGAAGGCTAGGCATGGTGCCATACAAAGGCAGTCTTGGGAGGCTAAGGTAGGAGGCATACAGCTATAAAGTGAGTTCCTGGGCTAGTCTATGCTCGAGAATGGAACCTTATCTCAACAAAACAAGAACAAACAAACAAAAACCCACACATTGAATGGGAAAGGAGATATCCATTTTAGTTTCCATCCCAAGGACAGAGTCAGAGAAGATTGTTGACATTTGGGAAGCTTTGGGGTTTCCTTATCTTTGAAATCTTCTACATATTTGCTTTGGTTCCTTTCAGCTCTGTAATGTTAATAGGAAAACCTCAGAATTTATTTTATAGCCTGCTTTGTTTTTTTTGATTTGCTTTTTGTTTTTGAGGGCAGCAGATAGAATAGTTGGAGAGACAAAAGCCCTCTCAGCCTTGGAACTTGGTGACAGCATCCCTGTGGAATGTGTACTGACTGGCCCAGTTCTGGAATGATAAGATTAAATGCTCAGAGAGGGGGAAAAAGCCAGGGCCGAGCTGTATAAAAGACCCCACAGAGCTTCTAGGCAATGGACTATGTTCGTCAGTCATAACTGATGCTCTAATAGAAAAGAATCATCTAGTGATATTTTTGGTTTGACTTTACAGCATAGATACTGACACATTTTTGTTACTCTAGTTTTTTAAAAAATTCCCCCTTGCTACATCACAGTTGTGTGAAATTACTGAAATGTTAGAAGTAAATTCTCAGTGTGTCATGTAAGAGTTGAGCATTGTTTTTTCTTCCCTGTTAAGGAAGAATAAACCTTGAAGTCACTGGGGAGTCCCCTAACATGGCTACCCCTGGTCAGGAGTCATTGAGGGTAGTTTCTTCTCAGAAGAGCACACTCATAGGGGGGAATAATTTCATTGCCCTGAGAAATGCTTCCTGAAAGAAATTTTATAGACAGCTGAGTTCATTGGTTTGCTCATGTGGTCACTACAATTGGTAAACTTGGAGATTTGGGAGAGCCAACCATAGGCAAGGTCATGGTCAAGGTCTTACACCAGCAAGGCAAAAGGATGGGAGGATGATGCAGGTGGAGCATGCACTTGTGAGAGAAGAGGAATATATCTGATTCTTGGATTCATGGACAATAAAAAGAACTTCAGATATGGCTCAGTGGCTTAGGGACCAGACCACTCTGGTAGAGGATCCAAGGCAGGTTCCCAGCACCCATGTTGGGTGGCTCACAATTGCTCCAAAGGATCCAATGCTGCCTTCTGGCTGGTAAAGGCACCTGCACTCACATGTACCCTTCCCATACCCCAGTTAAAAATAAAGCAAATATTTAAAAAAAATGCAGAGCTACAAGAAATGGAATCACTGAAGTGCCTGGGAAAGGCATTGGGTTGGCATAGAGTTTGCAGAAAGAACTCATTTAAATGCAGGTTGAACCTGGGAAGGATCCTATTAGACTATTAGCAGAGATCAACATGAGGATTTTAGTATTGATCAATGTTAAGACTAACTAGATACTTCCAGAAAAGAAGAAGTTAAGAAACCAGGACTGCGGCTGGGCAAAATCAAGAGCTAGGAGTAGTTAATCCCTCCCTTTCCACTTCCTGTTCCAGCATCTTTTTTTTTTTTGGTTTTTCGAGACAGGGTTTCTCTGTGTAACCCTGGCTGTCCTGGAACTCACTCTGTAGACCAGGCTGGCCTCCAACTCAGAAATCTGCCTGCCTCTGCCTCCCGAGTGCTGGGATTAAAGGCGTGCACCACCACTGCATGTTGAATTCTATTTAACCTTACTTTTCTCTTTTCTTTCCAGGGCTAAGTCTGTTATCCCTTTCCACCCTAATCACTGTAAGGAAGCCAAAATGATAAGTTTGGCTGTCACCTTCAACTTTGTGTTTCTGAGGTTCAAAGAACCATATGTATCTACATCTATATCTACATCTACATCTATATCTATCTATATCCAATCTATCTATCTATCTATCTATCATCTATCTATCTACCCATCCAGCTTACTGTACAAATGACCTTGAAGAGGGAAGAGATCCAAACTGTGTTTATTCAACTGATTTCAGCCAGACACCAGGGAATACACATTCCTTTCAAATAGGCATATTTGGGCGTGGACATATTTAGGAATTGACCTTCTGTACTTGTCCATAGATCAGACTCTACAGTCTTCACAAGATGACAATCAGGTGGAATCAGCATACACATGACAATTTAGAGTTTGTTAGGGATAATGTTTTCTTAAAGAATAAATGTAAATTTGTTTAATTTAAGCATATACTTGTGTGTCTCTGTATGGGTATGTGCATGCAAATGCAGATGTCTACAGCTACGGAAGAGGTTTTGGATCCCCTGGAGCTGGAGGTACTATAGTGTCTTAGTTAGGGTTTTACTGCTGTGAACAGACACCATGACCAAGGCAACTCTTATAAAGGACAACATTTAACTGGGGCTGGCTTACAGTTTTAGAGGTTCAGTCCATTGTCATCATGGAAGCATGGCAGCGTGCAGGCAGACACACTGTTGGAGAAGGAGCTGGAGAGTTCTACATCTTGATCTGAAGGCAGCAGGAGACTGTGTGCCACGATGGCTTAGCATGAGTATAGGAGACTCAGAGATTACTCCCAGTGACACACATCCTCCAACAAGGCCACACCTCCTAATAGTGCCACTTCCTATGGGTCGAACATTCAAACACATGAGTCTGTGGGAGCCATACATATTCAAACCACCACTGGACAGTTGTGAGTTGTCGGATGTGAGTGCTGGGAACAGAATTTTTTTTCTTTGGAAGAGCAGTATGTCTTCTTAAGCACTGAGTTGTGTCTCTAGTCCCACACCCCCATGAGTACCCAGGAAACTGCTAAGTGATAAAGCCTTGCACAGTTACCTTCCAAAGAGTGTTTGCTTGCTTTGCTGGTTCAGGGCTGGTGAGCAAAGCTCAGCTTTTGGGAACACTTTGGAAATGCTCTACCACTGAGTTACTTCCCTAGTTGAGTGCTGCTTTGTTTTTTTGTTTTGTTTTGTTTTGTTTTGTTTTTAACAGCAAGTCTCAAAATCAAAAAGCTCTCAAACTTAAAATAAGCCAAGAAACGAACAACTGAACGAACATTACTGTGAGCTTCCGAATGCTTCTATCTGATATAGTGCTTGACATAGGCTGATCTTGTCTCTTTTCCTTTTTTTTTTTATAGGATTATGTAAAATGTTTTGATCATTGTTTTATTTCATTTTTGTTCAGATATCGCCTCATTGTAAGTATGTGAGGTCATTTATAATAATAAACACAGACTTTAAAATAGTAACCAATAAATCAGGCCCAGAGTAATAAGAAGCAGCGTAGAAAGTCATGGCCAGGCATAAAAGTAGAACCTAAGCGAACTCTGACTTAAGTTTCAAGACTGGTCTAGGATTCCGGGCGAAAGTGAACAGGGAGATGTGATATGTGTGCTTCCTTTCTCCTCACCCCTCCCACCCTTTCCAAATACTCAGCTTCTTAGTGAGCCTTGCCTGATACATCGCCCCTGGAAGAAACTTCTCATAAGAAGCTATATGTTTTAATAGCATCCAGTTTCTACAAAAACATTCCCAATAATGGGCATAAAATGAAAAGAAAATGTCTTAATTGAATAATAAAAAATAATGAGTGAATGGTTAAGCTGTGTTTTAGGTATGAAGGAAACAGTGAGTGTCCATGATGTGACTCAGGAGACCTGTGTTTGTTTACCAACTTGTATCTCAGTAGCAATAACTAGGGATTTAAGAACCCTCACTTGTGGGCTTTGGAAACCTCATGCAATCACCTGGCACGGTTGCATCAGTCTCTGGTTCATATGGAAATAGCCAAAGTGATGTTCATTTGAGGAAGTGATGTTCACTTGATAAGTGTCTGCTGAAGGACACAAATCCTGTGTTATTTTGTTGTGTGCTTATGTTGTGCTTCACATAATGAAATCAATTAATTCAGTTAATGGGCCATTAAGAAAGGAAAAGTTTTATTTACCCTGTTTATCTCCAACTGGGACAATTTTGGTTAAACTTTAATAGATGCTAAGTTGGCAGGGTTAGTTCAGACAATGTGTCTCATTCCATCTTGATCATATCACACATGGTCTGGAACACCCAGATGCCCATCTGCCCGACTGTGGGAGTTTTCTGGGCCACTTCCTGTTTCCAGTCCCTACTCCTTTCTTGTTCTGACCCTAGCTAGGACCTTGATCCAGTTTTCTGGAGACAACCTGTGTTTAGCCTCTGGCTCCTTACCCTGAAGGTCTGTGGCTGGGGGCTCCTGCCTTACTGTCCTTTCCATGTTCTGCTGTGCTGGGCCAGGTTACCATGTTTCTTTGTGTCTGTGAGTAGGTGTGCAGTCAGACTTATCTCTTTCATGAGTAGACTGAAGTCAAAGAGAAAACTCAAATGCTGACCACAATGGTTTAACAGAGTGAAAATACTCAAAGATATGTTTACCCATCCATCTATCTATACACACACACATATACATGCACGCACACACACACACATCTGAAAAATGCTCAAATGTGTATTCATCTGTCCTAGTTACCTTTTTGTTGCTTTGATAAACACTATGACTGAAAAGTAACTTGAGGAGGAAAGGGTTTACTACTTCATATTACATTTCCATCACTGAGGGAAGCCAAGGGAGGAACTCAAGGCAGGAACCTCCAGGTAGGAACTGAAATAGAGACCATGGAGAGATGCTGCTTACTAGCTTGCTCTCTCTGGTTTGCTTAGCCATTTTTCTTATAGAGGCCAGGCCCACCTGCCTAGAGATGGCATTGCTAGAAGGAAGTTGGACCCTCTTGCCTCAATTGGCAGTTAAGAAAATAACTCATGACAAGGGTCAATCTGATCTGGTGAATTCTTCAGTTGAGATTCCCAATGACTTCAGGTCTATGTCAAGTTGACAGCTGAATCTAATACACCACCATTCATCCATCTGTTTGTCCATCCATCTGAAAAATGCTCAAATGTATACTCATATATCCATTTCTCGGATATGTTCCTGACACTGAGGAGTTCATGGAGGCAAGTGTCACAGATACTATTTTTCTTCATAGTATTTTATTAGTGATAAAGGAAGAAATAATTTAAAAACACATTTTTGTATGCAATTTATTATTTAGCTATAGAAAGGAAACAGCTAACTAGATAATTAGAAAGGTGGATGTGACAAAGTTGATGTGTTCTTCGAGGCAGTTACTAATTGTGTTCTATAGAGATCCTCAGAAGGGGTTGCTCCTGCGGTCTGAGATCCTTTACAGTGTCTGAAGATGTTTCGTTTCAGTTGTGAAGAGGTGATATGATATGATGGCTATAAGTCGGGGGTACCAATAGCCATCCGACAGGACACAGGACAGCCCCCCACAATGAAGAATTATTGATACCAAATGATCAACAGATAGGACATAGGACTGCGGATGTAACTCAACGGTAGGATGCTCACCTAACATGTGCAAGGTGAAGTTTAAAACCCCTTGCTACTTTATCTGCCAATTTAAATGTGTTCATTAGAACATCGGGCCAAACAGCTTCCTTTAGCTTAATACCTATTGCTATCTCCAATAATAATCTGGCATTTACTGCTCAGGCTGTGGCAGGTATTATGGTAATTATTTCAACTGATTATATCATTTAACTCTGAAAGCCCTAAGGGGTAGGCATCATTATCAGCTTGAGTTTAGAGGTGAGATAAGTTTGGTGGAGCAAAGAAACACACACAAATACTAACCTAGCAGGGGAGATAGCATGATAGTGAAGTTTTCCCAGGGGAAGACTTATCCAGTGCACTCCAAATGTGTTGACCCCTGCATTTTCCACAAAGGTGGGAAACTCAACTACATAATTTATGGCGGGGGGGGGGCTTCATTCACATTTTTCCATGTCGAATTAAATTTTAGTAACAAAATAAAGAACCCCACGCAAGGGCTGGGGTGATAGCTCAGTGGTGGAGCGCTTACCTAACATGCATGCAGCTCTGCGTTCAATGCCTGCCACCATTAAAGAGACAAGCAACTAAAAGAGAAATGAAAAGCCTCACCCAAGGTCTCATTGCTAGTGGCAGAGGTCTTTCTGTCAGCCCAGGAATAGTGCCTCCTCATTTGTCACCATCACAGGTGACACCTTTAAATCAAATGTGGACCTCTCCCTTCAGCTCATTAGTAGTTGCTTTTGTGAGCTTGTGTGGGCTCCAGGCTTCTGGTGGGAATCTGAGGGAAAAGAGGCTGGCACATGAGTGCATAAATTCAATCCAAATTTGGGGAATGAGTGTTTTACAGTTGAAAACATCAACATCTAGTTTAGATGATTAATTAACGGTCCTCCCCCACAACTGTACAGTGGCCATATTAATCCAGTCTAATTAAACCAAATCAACCCAAACTGTTAGTCACCTCCAATTCAGAGATGCCTGTGTTGATGTGGGGTAAACAGCAGTGCTATAAATAGCAGATGGAGGCTGACAGGCTCCCACACAGCCAGTCTGCCTGCATTACCTTACTCATTGCGACTTGCTGCTTTCTCTCTCTCTCTCTCTCTCTCTCTCTCTCTCTCTCTCTCTCTCTCTCCTCTCCACTTCTGCTTTACCAACAACTCCTGGGCAATAATGATTTAAAAAAGAAGAACCCAGGATCAGACCACATTCTTTGTGAGCTTTTGGGGTCTCCTGATACAGAGCATGAGTGTGCTGTCATGCAGCCCCTTGCTTGTATTTCGGTGTCTGAACACTCCCAGACTGTAAACTGATCAAGTTCCTTAACCCCATAATCTAGCTGATAGAAGGAAACCGAACACCACCTCTACCCATGTGATAGGGGAGAATTCCTCTGTCTTCTCACCTGAATACAACAGGCTTGTGCCACCCAGAAGAATGAAAAGGTGACTCAGAATATGTGGGGTCCGCACAGCCCAGGGGGATATCTCTATGAAGAGGAGGAAGTATGGGCCCCACAGATCGCAGGTCAGTGTGAAGAATGCCATTTTTCTTGCTCCCAGTGAGTTTTTGAAATAGCTTGCGTTGAAATAGCCCATTGATTTGGCTGTTTCGTTTTTTAGGCCTTTGAGATATGTGTGCATGTGGACGTCTTTAACACACCCCGAGGCATTTTTAGAAATAATAACTCAACTAGAATCCATATCTGTTTGGCTGTCACCGAGTTAAAACACCTTTAAGTGTATGGCCGACAACAGCGTCTAGTGGGTTAAATGTCAACGATGTTGACCTTCCTTAGAAAGGGGAGGTTGACAGGTGCAGATATTTTTGTGGGTGACCATCCCTTTGTCCTGTGTGTCATCAACACTAGTGTATTACTTCCCCCATGAAATTTAGTATGTCTCACAGGAGCCACTTCACTTCTGACTTCCTTGGATTCACTGCACAGAAGATGTCTGCCCGAGGGTGTGTGTGTGTGTGTGTGTGTGTGTGTGTGTGTGTGTGTGTGTGAGAGAGAGAGAGAGAGAGAGAGAGAGAGAGAGAGAGAGAGAGAGAGATTCTTCCATCCTTTAGAAGTTATGGAAAAGTTAAATATTCTTTAAAAGTCCACGGCTTGCCACTAGTTTAGGCCAGTACTATAATTCTACATTCTGGAGCCTTCAGAAAGGTTTGCGGAGGTGCTGTTGTTAACTGACGTTATTCTAAAACACCCTTCCACGTTGCTTAGAGCCCTTCCGAGTGAACATAGCAGGTAGCACTAGCAGACTGCAACCTATACCTGGAATGTTCTCTCAGCCCTGGGCCTGACAGCTTTTTCATTTGTTCCTGCTTCTCAGAGGAGACAAGCTTAGCTTCCATGAAGCAATGCAGGTCAGTCATACAGCTAAGAATGCAAGGGCTTGAAGGCAGGGGCCGACACTGAAGGCCACATGGCCAAAGTTCTCCTGAGGGTAACTGTCCTTGGACTGGGGTTTGTTTAGCTGAAGGAATGCAGAGAGACAACAGAAAGAGCAGTGTGAGCAGACAGCGGGGGCTCATGTGGCAGACAGGGTGCCTCTAATTTTCCTCATCTGAATTTTATAGCAGTTGTGAAAATAAGGAATTGTCCCAGAAAACTGGTTATACTTTCCAAATAGATAATACTATGTTTTATGAAATTTATCTGGTGTTATAAGTTGTTGAGAACTTCATTATTCCATGCAATGCTTTGATTACCCATCATTCTTTCCTTCCTTCTCCTTCATTTCCTCCCCTATCACCCACATAACTTTTCCTTTTCACCTTCGTCCCCCCCCCCCGGAGTCCATGTAGTGTTGATTGTGTGTGTATGGGTGTGATATCTATTGTGGCCTTGCAGGGGCCATATTCCTGAAGATACTGTCCTCTCCTCCTGCAGCTGCCATCTGTTACCCAGAGCTTCTTAGCTAGGGGTGGGACATCATGAACCCGTCCCCATCCATGTTGGGATTTTGATATGCTGGATCTTGTGCAGGTCTTGTGTGTACAGTCACAGCTGTTGTGAGTCCATGTGTGCAACATCCCTGTCCTGACATTCCTTTGAAAACATTTTCCTAGTGTTAGACAGCTCAGCTTGATTCTAATACTTCCTACCTTGGCTTGTTTCCACTAAGAGGTGCATAAAGGGGAAATTAATTTTAATGCAGAAATAGTTCATCACAGAAGTAATGTGTTTGAGTTCTAATTCTACAGAATTTTCTTTTCTTTTTTCCTGTGTATGAGCATGTGTGCACACCTGAAGCTTGCTGTTTCTGCTACACTCACTGGCCAGTGGAATGCTGGGATCTACCTATCTCTACCCTCATCTCACAGGGTGGTCACAGACATGCAGTGTCTGGCTTTTATACGGATGCCTGAAATTCAAACTCAGGTCCTTATGCATGCACAGCGAGCTCTTTACCTACCGAGCCACCTCCTCAGCTCCCCTCCCTGTGCTTGGAGGACTAGAGTCTCATTCTATACAGAATACTGGCCTGAGAATTACAAAACTGTCTCAAACACACAGCAGGCAATACTTCCTGAATGCTGGGATTATACATGTTAATGCTATACCTTCTATCCAACCCCCCCTTTAAAAGAAAGATTTCATATAGCTCAGGTTGGCCTTGAACTCACTATGTAGCTGAGGATAGCCTTAAGGTTGTGGCCCGTCTGTCTCCATCTACAGAATGTTGGGATTACAGCCGTATGAAGCTGTATAAAAGCCATACTTGCTTTTATACAGTGTATGTGATCCAGCTCCAGGGCCTCTTGCATGCTAGGGAACCATCTAATCAGGTTGCATCCTAGACCTAAGCTTCTACTCTTTAAAACCAGGGTTTCTCCCTTGCATCTTGAGAACTACCATCTCTGGGTTGCTCTCTTACCTTATATGTCTCGCTTTTTATATAATACTTTTTTTTTTTTTTTTGAGGATTTCATACATAAAAGACACGGCTCAGACTTGTGCAGATGGCAGTCACAGGCTCAGATGTCTTGACACAGCCCATGCAGGATGAACACCTCCAGAGAGAGCAGTTGATAAAGTTTTATGAAACAGAGATGAGGGATTGACCAGTGTGACAGAACGCTCACACCTCACCTGTCAGCGTTTGATGGTTCCTCCACCCAGACAAATCTTTCCCCAAGTATCTGCACAGCATGCTTCTGTGTTTTGTTCAGATCTTTGCTCTGTAAAACACATTGGGAGAAGCCGGGCAGTGGTGGTGCACGCCTTTAATCCCAGCACTCGGGAGGCAGAGGCAGGAGGATTTCTGAGTTTGAGGCCAGTCTGGTCTACAGAGTGAGTTCCAGGACAGCCAGGGCTATACAGAGAAACCGTGTCTTGAAAAACCAAAAAAACAAAACAAAACAAAACAAAACAAAAAAACAAAAAAAAAAAAACCACTCTGTGAGAGATTCCCTGAGTACCCCTGTTCTGAAAGCGCCCCTTTGCCCTGTGTTTTAAAAACCCAGCTTTATTCTTTTTCACAGTCCTTGACTCTGCCCACGGTTTTGTATTGTTTCTTGCTTTCCCCTTTCCCTGGTTATGTGCCACACCTGAAATGTAAGCTCCTTAAGTACAGGAGTGTGTGCATGTGCGTGCACTGTTTACTGCTTTACTCCCATTATCAGGAACAATGTCTGGTACAAAGAAGTTATTTGAAACTTATTTTTGAAATTAATGTCAATTAACATTTTAATTTCCAACCTCGGCAGCACCTCAGAATGGTCTTTTCGCTTTCTTATTTTCTAAGAGGCTGTGTGCAAAATAAGCTAAGTGCTTCTTAAGAACTGTGGGTCCCAGGGCCAGGTGAGGGTTGTGGAGAGCATCTCTCTCTTGTCCATGCTGCCTCATGGCAGACAAGCTGGGGGGGAGGGGGCAAGCTCACTCATGCTCAAGGCCAGCTTGCCTGTGCCCCTGCCAACAGGGTCATCTCTACTCTGCTGCCCAGGTGAGGCGCAGAGCCTGCTCTCCCAAGTGTGTAGCATATGAGGGACAAGGACAGTGCTGTGGCTTTCATGACCCTGTTGGGGCTTGAGGCAAAAGGAAAGGAAGGGCATCTCTTCCTTGCCAACACTACCCTACAGAAGACAAGCTACAGGGCCAGCTCTCCCACACTCATGCCTTTGGGGCCAGATCAACTGAAATCCCCACATCCAGGGCTGGCTTTATTGTGCTGCCCAGGTGAGGTACAGGGTCTGCTCTCCCCAAGTGTAGCAGCAGATGAGGGGCAGGAGAGCTGGCCCGGGCTCCTGTGTAGACAAGGGGGAGATACCCTGTTCTTCCTCTGTCCCTCGACATACATGGCAGGTGGGAGATCTGCCCCTGGGGTCATGAGAGTAGAATCCACCATGTATCTCACCAGCTGCAACACTTTAGAGCGAGCCCCACACTTCATCAGAGGAAGAGGGTAGAGCTGGCCCTGGTTGTGGGGTTGGCTGGTGAGGATATGGGACCAGGAAAGCTGGTAGATACCTCTCAAGCTCAGATCTAGGGTTTTGAGTTGGCCCCCAAAATCTACCCCATAGCTGAACTTCTGGAGTACATGAAGCAGCCAGCCCTACAGATCCAAAACTACAGGATCTCCATGACACAGGGCAACAACAGAATATCAGAGAGCAGTCCAGTGAGGTTCCAGTATTGATAGAGTAGCAGAAGGCAGAGGCCTCGTACCAGACCAATGTTTCATAGCAATGAACATTTGCAAGCAAAGAAGTGTGGACAAAAGGTGTACTGTGGGACACACTGTGACACACTGAAGCTTCCACAAAGTTTTCTGTTCCTCCATTGTGGGGGAGGGTGCAAGGGTGGAGGGCAGGCACCAGGGAAGGGGGAGATGAGTGAGATAGGGGTGCAGGATGTGAAATTCACAAAGAACCAATAAAAAGTTAAAGAAATATGGCTCTGGGATCCCACAGGTACTCCACAGAGAGTTTTCAGAAGTTATTAAACCAGTACGTCTGTGTACACGAGGCCCCTCAACATATCTAGTTATCCACAAAGAGACTTCAAAGGGCTCAAGGGAAAGGAAACTTCTTCGGTCATATGATAGTTAATCCGCAGATATCACCAGGTCTTATTTCTATCCCCAACCTGCTCAGCCTTTCATGGCTGGCTTTTTCCTTGGATTCTATATAGTGGCTTCCATTTTAATTTTAAATGCCCCCTCCCCCCATGGCTATACACTAAAGGCTTAGTCAGCCATATGCAGTTGGCGGTAGGATGAGACTGTCTAGTGGAAGAAAGCTAAGTCATTGGGGGAATGTGCCCTTGAAGGGGAGACTGGGACTCAGTCCCCCTTTCTCTGCTTCTTGGTCACTGTGAGGTGATCAGCAGCTCACTTCACTAAAGTAAGCTTTGCATTGGGATGTGCTGCCTGGCCATGGGCCAACCAACCCTGGACTCAAACCTCAAAATAAACCTTGCCCTCTTTCCCACCCTACCCCTCCCCCTCCTTTGCTTCTTCTGAGAGCTAGTCTTACTAGCCCAGGGTCTCCTAGTGTATAGTTGAAGATGACCTTGAACTCTTGGTCTTTGTGTCTCTGCATTTGCCAAGTGATGGGATAGCAAAGGTGAACCACCACACATATCTCCCCTTTTCATTTATTTTGATCATTCAGACTCTCCTGCTGTTGCCTCAATTCAACTGGCTACTTCTTTTTTTATATATTTTATTTACATTTCAAATGTTTCCCCCTTTCCAGATCTCCCCTTTGGAACCTCCCATTCTCTCTGCCCTCCCCCTGCCACTATGTGGATATTCTCCAACCCACCCACCCACTCTCGTCTTCCCTCCTTGTCATTCTCCTATACTGGGGGATCTAACACCCTCAGGCCCAAGGGCCTCTCCTCCCCCTGATGGATAACAAGACCCTCCTCTGCCACATTTGTGGCCAGCACCATGGGTCCCTCCATGTGTATTCTTTGGTTGGTGGATCAGTCTCCAGGAGTATCGGGGGTCAGGCCAGTTGCCACTGTTGCTACCTCCCTGGGGCTGCAAACTCCCTCAGCTCCTTCAGTCCTTTCTCCAAGTCCTCCATCTGGACCTCACACTCAGCCCTACTGTTGCTGGGAAGTGACTCTTGGGTATTTCAAACTTTTGGGCTAATAACCACTTAACAGTGAGTACATACCATGTTCATTCTTTTGTGACTGCGTTACCTCGCACAGGATGATATTTTCAAGATCCATCCATTTGTCTGCGAATTTCATTAAGTCATTGTTTTTAATAGCTGAGTAGTATTCCATTGTGTAAATGTACCACATTTTCTGTATCCATTCCTCTGTGGAGGGACATCTGGGTTGTTTCCAGCTTCTGGCTATTATAAATCTGGCTGCTATGAACATAGTGGAACATGTGTCTTTATTACATGTTGGAGCATCTTCTGGATATATGCCCAGGAGTGGAATAGCTGGGTCCTCAGGTAGTATTATGTTCATTTTTCTGAGGGTCCACCAAACTGATTTCTAAAGAGGTTGTATCAACTTGCATTCCTATCAGCAATGGAGGAGTGTTCCTCTTTCTCCACATCCTCGCCAACATCTGCTGTCACCTGAGTTTTTGATCTTAGCCATTCTGACTGGTGTGAGGTGGAATCTCAGGGTTGTTTTGATTTGCATTTCCCTGATGACTAAGGATGTTAAACATTTCTTTAGGTGCTTCTTGGCCATTCAAGTTTCCTCAGTTGAGAATTCTCTGTTTAGCTCTCTTCCCCATTTTTTGATAGGGTTATTTGGATCTCTAGAGTCTAACTTCTTGAGTTCTTTGTATACATTGGATATTAGTCCTCTATCGGATGTAGGATTGGTAAAGATCTTTTCCCAATCTGTTGGTTGCCGTTTTGTCCAATTTACAGTGTCCTTTGCCTTACAGAAGCTTTGTAATTTTACGAGGTCCCATTTGTCAATTCTTGATCTTAGAGCACAAGCCATTGGTGTTCTGTTCAAGATCATTTCCCCTGTGCCCAAGTGTTTGAGATTCTTCCCCACTTTCTCTTCTATTAGATTCAGTGTATCTGGCTTTATGTGAACGTCCTTGATCCACTTGGACTTGAGCTTTGTACAGGGACATAGGAATGGATCAATTCACATTCTTCTACATGTAGACCGCCAGTTGAACCAGCACCATTTGTTGAAGATGCTGTCTTTTTTCCACTGTATGGTTTTAGTTCCTTTGTCGAAGATCAAGTGACCATAAGTGTGTGGGTTCATTTCTTTGTCTTCAATTCTATTCCATTGATCTACCTGCCTGTCACTGTACTAATACCATGAAGTTTTTATCACTACTGCTCTGTAGTACAGCTTGAAGTCAGGGAGGCTGATTCCCCCAGAAGACCTTTTATTGTTGAGGATAGTTTTTGCTATCCTGGTTTTTTTGTTATTCCATATGAATTTGAGAATTGCTCTTTCTAGGTCTATGAAGAATTGAGTTGGGATTTTGATGGGGATAGCATTGAATCTGTAGATTGCTTTCGGCAGGATGGCCATTTTAACTATGTTAATTCTGCCAATCCATGAGCATGGGAGATCTCTCCATCTTCTGAGGTCTTCTTCGATTTCTTTCTTCAGAGACTTGAAGTTCTTGTCATACAGATCTTTCACTTGTTTGGTTAGAGTCACACCAAGATATTTTATATTGTTTGTGACAATTGTGAAGGGTGTTATTTCCCTAATTTCTTTCTCAGCCTGTTTATCCTTCGAGTATAGGAAGGCTACTGATTTGCTTGAGTTAATTTTGTATCCAGCCACTTTGCTGAAGTTGTTTATCAGCTGTAGCAGATCTCTGGTGGAGTTTTTCGGGTCACTTAAGTATACCATCATATCGTCTGCAAACAGTAATATTTTGATTTCTTCCTTTCCAATTTGTATCCCTTTGACCTCCTTTTGTTGTCTGATTGCTCTAGCTAGAACTTCAAGTACTATATTGAATAGATAGGGAGAGAGAGGGCAGCCTTGTCTAGTCCCTGATTTTAGTGGGATTGCTTTGAGTTTCTCTCCATTTAGTTTGATGTTGGCCACTGGTTTGCTGTATATTGCTTTTACTATGTTTAAGTATGCTCCTTGAATTCTTGATCTTTCCAAGACTTTTATCATGAAGGGATGTTGAATTTTGTCAAATGCTTTTTCAGCATCTAACGAAATGACCATGTGGTTTTTTTCTTTGAGTTTGTTTATGTAGTGGATTACATTGATGGATTTCCGGGTATTGAACCATCCCTGCAAACCTGGGATGAAGCCTACTTGATCATGGTGTATGATCGTTGTGATGTGTTCTTTTTCCATCTACAATTTTGATCAAAGATGCCAGCCTTAAACAAAACCACTCAAACCCCTTGCTTGTCTTTTCATTGCTCTCATGGCCCCACCTCAGTACCCTTTCCCATCCAAGCTTCTTAGAAATATGGCTTTCATCTTTCATTGTCATATTTGGTATTAGACTCCAGAGACACAGCAGCGAGCACAATCAGCAGAAACTCTTGCTGAATAAAATTATAATCCAGTGGGGAAGACTTATAATGAACAAAATAAATTAAGTAAAATGCTCAGTGTTTTAGAGACATAAGTTTTATGAGGGAGAACATTCTGGGAGTGTGGACATGACTTCTGGCTTTAGAAGCATACAGGAGAGGCCTCATTGAGAAGGTGACATTTCACCTACAGGAAGTGAGTGAGCCCTGGCAAGGGAGCATTGAGGTAAGAAGCCGAGGGAGGAATGGCTAGAATGTTCAAGAAACTGCAAGGACCAATATGGCTGGAGAGAAGAGAACTAGAGGCAGACAGGCGGGACTAGACAATGCTGAAAGGTATTGCAGAGCCTTATGTTGCAGTTGTATTGACTTTTCTTCTGAATGACTTGGGATACTATTAAAGCAAGGACTCTATAAAGCTTGGCAGGATTCTGGAAGGATGCCCATGGTTGCCCAGAGGGAAGCTAGCTAGAGACTTGCTGCAGTTATTTAGAGATTGTGGTGGCTTCGATGTAATAATGGCTGGAGAACCATCCCAATTATGAATATATTTTTGTTTGAGGAACAGAGTTTCTTGCAGCACAAACTCCCTTCACGTTTACTGTGGTAGTTTGAATGAGACTGCCCCACCCCCACCCATAGGCTCATGGATTGGGAGGTGTGGCCTTGTTGGAGAAGATGAGTCACTAGGGGTGGGCTCTGAGGTTTTGAAAGATCCCCAGTGTTCATGTTCTCCCCCCCCACCCCCCCTCCCCCATTTCATGGTTGTGTCTCGCCGGGCAGTGGTGGCGCACTCCTTTAATCCCAGCACTCGGGAGGCAGAGGCAGGTGGATTTCTGAGTTCGAGGCCAGCCTGGTCTACAGAGTGAGTTCCAGGACAGCCAAGGCTACACAGAGAAACCCTGTCTGAAACAAACAAACAAAAACAAACAAACAAGATGTGAGCTTTCAATTATTCCTTTGCTTAGCTATCATGGACTCTACCCCCTGAAGTCATAAACCCAGAATAAACTTTCTTTTCCAAGTTGTCTTGGTAATGGTATTTTATCACAGCAATAGAAAAGTAACTAAGACCCTTAGTAGCTAAGGTTGACCTTGAACTCTGAGCCTCCTGCCTCTACCTCCCAGGGGCTGAGATTATAAGTGTGAGCTACTATTTCTAGCTCTGCATATATATTTAAGCTACAGGTTGCAGGGTATGCTTCAGACCCAATGTGTCACATGATAGAGAGGGGGTGTTAAGGATAAATCCAAGGTCTAAGGCCAAGGCACTGGAAAGGCACAATGTCAATCAGATGAGATGATTATACAGGGATTAAGCTTTTATTTTTAACACCAGAAGTTTGGGGCTTGGAGGAAAAAATTGTAAGGCTGCATACAGATCATAGTCAAAAGCCACAGGACAAGATGAGGTCATAAAAAAGGAAGTGGCAGAGGCAGAAACACACATACTCTGAGCTCTGGGTGCTCCCATTTTAGAGAACTGAGGGATTCTCAAAAGAAGCAGATCCTAGCAAAGCAGGAGTCCATGAGGCAGAAAGGGAACCAGGAGATTAATAGTGGAATCCAAGAAAGAGGGTGATTGGAAGGCGAGAGAACAAAATAGTTCAGTGTTGCTTGTAAGTCATATAAAATGAAGAATGAGGATTTATGGGGGATTAGCAGGGGCCAATGATGACTGCCCCTAGGATGGCTTTGATGTGATATGGTACAGCAATCTGAGTGCAGTGTGTGTACAAGGAAAAATGAGCTGAGAGCATCCAGACACACACACACACACACACACAGAGTGTGTGTATACCCAGATGCATGTGAAGACCAGTGGTCAACCTGGGGATCCCTCCTCCTGTCTACCTTGTTTTGTTGATTTTCTTATAGGGTCATTCATAGGACTTGGGCCCATAGATTAGCTATGGCTGGCTGGCCAGCAAGCCCCAGTGATCCTTCTTGGTGTTCCTAGCACTGGGAGTATAAGTGGGTTACTGTACCTGGCTATTTACTTGGGTCCTGGAAACTGGATTTGGAGGTGGTGGTCACTTGAGCAGCAACACTTTCCAGCTGAGATATCACCCCAATCCAGAAAGACACCATTTTATTTGAATAATCCAGAGATGCTTAGCATAATTGTTGTTGTTTTTTTTTTTTCTGGTGCTGGGATTTGAATCTGGGGTCTCACGTATTCAATAAATTCAGCTATATTCTCATACCTCTCTGTTATCTTTGGTACAATGCACTGCCCCTTCTGGCTTGCCAATATGTGTATCTCTCTATGCCTGGGGTTAATTTTTCCTTCTTGAATCTGACATGCAAGCAACAAAAGGAAGTGTCAGGATAACACCCCAGGGTGCGGTTATTGCAGTTCTCAACCAGTGGTGGTGGGCTGGTAGGTAACTCTATGTGATTTTTGGGGAAGAGGAGACATTTGGAGTCGAGGTAGTGGTTTATTGAGGTAGTGGTTTGTACCGTTATGCGGTGTATCCACGGAAATAAGTTTGTTGTTCACAGTGGTTTCTAGGCTTGAAGACAACACTCTCTATTGATGGCCTTTTCTTTCTTCCTGGCCTCATTTCCCCTCTCTAGATGTAACGCCCCAATACATTTCATGTACTTGAATCTTTGTTTCAGGGGAACCTGAGTTAAGACTCTGCATGGTTAAATATCTAAAGTTTAGTGACGCTCTATGGCCTGATGTTCTGGGAGGGTGGAGTACCAGAGTGGGTGTGCACAATCCTTGCTTCTCCATAACTTCCTGATTCCTCTCTCCAGCTAGCTCTTCCTGATTCATTGATCCCTTGTAGTAAATGCTAACTTACAGTCTAGAGGACACAAAATTT
Source organism: Rhynchomys soricoides (assembly GCA_019843965.1). Classification (NCBI taxonomy): domain Eukaryota; kingdom Metazoa; phylum Chordata; class Mammalia; order Rodentia; family Muridae; genus Rhynchomys; species Rhynchomys soricoides. The sequence continues at coordinate 4,202,684 of JADRCH010000243.1, forward strand.
GTGCTTGAAGTTTTATTAACAAATACTTTGGAGGAGGGAGCAAGTTCACTCAGTGCATTACAAAATGGCAGGGTTACAACACTTTGTTTTGCTAACAATTCCGAGGCCTCTTTCTATCTGTAGCAATAAAACCTAGATGTCTTTGTTCCAAGTTCTGGACACAGAATGTCCAAAATTCTTAAAATTTCCTCACTGATAGGGTAATAGGAACATCTTTTGTAATTCACAGAGTGCTTGTGGCTCCTTCTGAGTTTATGTTGCTGGGGTAACCCTAGATAATTTTGTGACAGTAGATGATTTCTAGAGGAAACAACCACTTGAGCCTTAGCCCTCTGAGAAGAACGGATGGGCTGGAGAATGAACTGAATCACCAGTGCCTGGTGATTTATCAACTATTGACAGAACAATAGAATAACTCTATTAATAAAATAAACATGGGATTCAGAGAGCATCCACACGGGTGAACATTTGGGGGTGCTGGGAGGGTGGCAGACCCAGAGAGCATGAAATCTTTGTGCTCTGCCCACACCTTTTCTTATGCCTCTCTTCAGTGGGCTGTTCCTGACGTGAGTCCTTTATAGTACACAGGTGATAGTAAGACATGTCCTCCTGAATCCTATGATTGAGCATGAGGAGAAACTGAAAGGACCCTTGCTGACTAGCTAGCTGGTCAATAAGAAGTGTGGGTGACAGCCCAAGTCTTGTAGCTGTTGTCTGAAGTGAGGTAGTCCTGTGGTAGGCTGTCCTTGATTTGTGGGATTTATAACTCCAGGTAGACACTGTCAGAATTAGGCTGAATGACAGGACACCCAGTTGATGTTGGCAGAGGTGCTTGGTGTGGGGCAACCCTGACGCATTGGTGTTAGAAGTTCTAGGAGTGAAGAAGCAGGGAACACCCAGAACACAAGTTCTCTTACAAACATGCTTCTTCTTCCAGCTTTTAGGCACTAGTGTACTATAAGCATTGTCAGACATAAGGATGAGGGGGAAGGGTTAATTAATTATTAATATGCCACACATATTAATTTTAAGTCAGCAGTGTCTACTTATGTAAAGTCTGAGGAAACGATTAATTTGGCAGTAATGTTCAGGGATTTGGGGTGATTCCCTTTAAGGATACTAATTAGAATATTAATTATTCAACCAGGAATCCATGAAAGAGACATTATTTTCTAGTCAAGAGTAGGTTTTAAAATTGTCTTTGAGAGACTAGCTTTTCCTCAATGTAGTATGTTTCACTTGCTATTAAAGTAGATTTCCTAAACATATACGCATATGAAGAACACTAGATATCTCCTTTTATTGCTGCTGAACATGCAACTCCCCTCTACAATTGTTGAACTCAAAAGTGGTTCCTGAGAGAAGAAAATCTGGTGGAAGTTTCTCCTCCATTCTTTCTTTACCATGTCATCTTAAAAAGTTGACATGGTTGCCAAACACTAAGCCAGTTCAGTGTGCCAATCACTGACATAGCAAGCTTTGCAAAAGAAGAGTTTAATTCTAAAGCATCAATCATATGGAGATGAGGAAAAGCTTTGACTCTGTCTCCTAAGGGCTAGGATCTAGGATATGGCTCAGTGGGCAGAGGAGCTTGCTGCACAGGCCTGGAAACCGAGTTCAATCTCCGGAGTTCATGTAAAGATAGAAGGAGAAAACCGACTTCATCAGTGCTGTCCTCTGACTCGCACACATGTGCATCACGGCATGAGTGCCCCACACATATCACATGCAGACAAACAATACTAATTAGTAAAAATTAAAAAAGAGAAGAAAATAAACGGGGGTTCCTGAGCAGTTGGGAAAGGAAAAAGCAAAGTTATCAGCAGAGAGCTTATGCTGCTGTCTGTGGGACTGACTACGTGCTGAAAACGGCGGTGTGTCAAGGGAGCATGCGGGTTTAGGTCACAGAAAGTCAGAAGGTTACCCAGAAGACACTGGGGCTCAGGGGAAGGGACAGCAGTCTCAGCTGGTTGGAGCTAAGTGGCCTCCAGTCGACTTAGGAGCCATTTCCACATACCCTGTGTGTCTTAGTCAGGGTTTCTACTCCTGCACAAACACCATGACCAAGATGCAAGTTGGGGAGGAAAGGGTTTATTGAGATTACACTTCCATGCTGCTGTTCATCATCAAAGGAAGTCAGGACTGGAACTCAAGCAGGTCATGAAGCAGGACCTGATGCAGAGGCCATGGAGGAAGGCTGCTTACTGGCTTGCTTGCTTCTCCTGGCTTGCTCAGCTGGCTTTCTTATAGAGCCCAAGACTACCAGCCCACAGATGGTACCACCCACAAGGGGCCCTTCCCCCTTGATCACGAATTGAGAAAATGCCTTACTGCTGGATCTCATGGAGGCATTTTCTCAACTGAAACTCCTTTCTCTGTGATAACTCCTGTGTGTGTCAAGTTGACACACAAAACTAGCCAGTACACTGTGCATCCAAATGATCATTTCCAATAAAGTTGTTGTGGATCTAGTGTTGAAATATAGGGCCTTTAAAATTGATGATAAGAGAAAGAGTGAGTGAGTGTGCAAACAAGAAGGGCAGGAGTCGGAAGCCAGCTATAGTGCACAGAAAATTAGAGGCCAGCCTATGCTACATGAGACCCCACTTAAATTCAAAACAAAAAGGAAACCAAACCAGCTAACCAACCAACCAAAGCCACATAACTAAAAGCAAGAGAAACTGGAAGGTTTATTCATGTTTCTCTTAGCTCTTCTCCATTACATATTCTGCTGTTTGAAAAGAATTCTGAATATTATTTTTTGACACTTATTTGAAAGACATAAAAATGATGTCTACCATATTTGCTGTGTTCTAGCAAAAAATGGTTTCATCTTCCTGATGTAATCAGGTGGGCACTGTTGTTCCCACATTGTGGACCAGGCAACCAAGATGTCAAGATGTCAGCACCTTGCTTGACTTCCTACTACTAGGTGGAGGGATGAACACTCAGCTGTTTACAGTCTGTCTCCAGAAGCCATGTTCCCACCTCTCTATTTTCTGAAATGTGTGTTGTGTCTCTGGAGAGTCTCCATTGACCAGTCAATCCAATTCAGCTCTCCTGAGCATCAGTCTATATACCCAAGTTCTTCACAGATGTCTCCACCTCATTGTCCAGTAGATGCTTCAAATTCTACATAATACAAACCACAATTGGAGGCCCTAGTTCTTCCAAGGGCACCCCATGGCTCTGCTTTAGAAGATGGCATCACCATTCAGGGGTAAAGGTTCACAGTTCTGTGGGTTATCCTTGGCTCACTGATGTCTTTAATTTTCCCCTGCTGTCATAGATCACATCCACCATAGAGATTTATACATTTGGACACTGATGAACTGGTGAATCTCTCTCTCTCTCTCTCTCTCTCTCTCTCTCTCTCTCTCTCTGCTTTACTTTTAAGGAGTGCTTTCACTATGTAGCCTAGGCTGAGTTCAACACATAACTCTCCTGCCTCGGCTTTCAGAGAGCTGGAATTTTGGGTACCTGTCACTTTACCCCCTACAAATGCCTATTTGAAAAAGAAAAACAGAAAATCTGTGGGGAATGGGGTGAATTTGACATAATGGAAAGAGGAAGTGCTGGTGAGTTTGGCCAAGTAACCAAGTGAGGTTTCCAGTGCCTGGTTACAGAGTGGTGTTTCTCAGCATCAGAGTGGTGAGACTCAGCATCTGTTTGCAATGAGCTGTTAATGTCATACAGAAATGGAGTCTTGCAAGGGTATGGTCCTTCATTTTGGAGCTATTAAAATGCTTTTTGAATACTCACTGATGCCCTAATTTTGATTTTTTAAAATGACATTTTGAGAGGAATGAGAGGGATGTTCGGTGGTAGAGACCTTGCGCTCCATTGCAGAGGACCACGCTCCAGCAGCCATGTCTGGAGCCTTTACAACTTCTACAACCCAACTCCAAGGAACCCTCTGTCCTTTACGGACACCTGTACTGACGTGCAGATACCCACATATGATAAAAAATAAAATGGACCTTAAGATGTAACAATTTATATTTTAAAAAAAAGCCTCTCAAACAAATGTAAAAAGGCACATAGTCCATAACAGTCTGTCCCAAACAGCTGTTTTTATGGTTTGGGAAAGATGAATTGCCCTTTGGATGAAATGTAAGATTTTGCTTTTATAATTATATATTAAATCTGCAATGAAGTTCGTAAATGAGATGTTCATAAAATTTATTCAAAGGTGTTTTTTAAAATCAAGTTTTAGAGAGGTATCAGAGAGAAATGGGGTGGTGTCCAAGTTTTTCTAAAAACAAAGACATCACCTGTAATCCCAATATTCAGGAGGCTGAAGATGGAGGATTGACACATTTCAAAGCTAGCTTTGACTACATAGAAAATCCCAGATTGGCTTGGGCTATAGAGTAAGATCCTATCTTTGTTTGTTTGTTTGTTTGTTTTTGTTTTTCGAGACAGGGTTTCTCTGTGTGGCCCTGGCTGTCCTGGAACCCTCTGTAGACCAGGCTGGCCCCAAACTCAGAAATCCACGTCTCTGCCTCCCAAGTTCTGGAATTAAAGGAATGCACCACCATTGCCCGGCGAGGAACCCTGTCTTAAACAAGGCGACATGAGAGACTGACATCCATGGTTTTCAGATGACCGCTACATACATGCCTTGGCATACATGTTCCCACGTGCCTAAATTCAAACACACACACACACACACACACACACACACACACGCCTGCACACATGCACACGCAAACAGAGACACACACACACACACATACTGGCAAACAGAGAGAGACAGAGATACAGAGACAGACACAGAGAGACACAGACAGAGAGAGGGAGAGGAGGAGAAGGAAAAATGTGTGCTGAACATCTTACTGTAAGTTTAGACTTTATGCTATCAATATCTAGTTGTTTATCTTCACTTCTTTCTCAGGATTCTTATTTTTTGCTTAGAATCTTTTTACTGTTTTTTGTTTACTGCACCAGCAATTGCCGCCTAGTTATACGATTTCCACTGTTTAGAAGCTTTCTGTGACAACCATTGCTGGAGGCATCAAGGGCCAGTTCTTTTGAGTGGCATATTAGATGATTTTGCAATCTAGTCCTTGTCTCATTTCCAGCCTTACCTACACTTTCCTGGTCCAACCACAAGAAGCTATGTCCTAGCTAAGCATCCCAGCCTGGTTCCTAAGGCCCTAACATTCAGAGTTGGGAAAGAGTGTGTGGGACAAGGTAGAGGAGGCAGATAGAAACCTGGAGAACAATCTTTGGATCCTCAAGATCTAAACAAAAGGCTACGTTTTACAGCTTTTGCTATTGCAGAGATCTAGGGGAAGGTGTGACGTTGCCCTGGAGATGGACATTGCAGGACTCGGGATGCATTCCGTAGACAGAGCAGACGAGTCATACAAAGTAACTGGCTGTGGGGGATAAATGAAAGCAGCTCTTAGCTTGGAGTTGTCTTGAGCAACTGGATGAATAAACTATTCACAGAGCTGGAGAACTTGGAGGAGAGTTGTTGTGGATAGGCAGTGTCCCGGAGCTGTTCAAATGTTAGGAGAGGGCTGAGTCTGGAGTCTCATTAGACTTTCTCTGTGGATGTGGCAGGTGGGAGGCAGATAGTTACGATAATGATGCTCTTAGAGGCTGGCAGACACAGGTCAGTGAAAGAGTGCTTGGCTGTTTGCACTGACAGAGCTTTGGGTTTAAAAGCCAGTAAAGACACATCTACGTAAAGTCAAAACCTAAGAACACACACACACACACACACACACACACACACACACAATGTTTCAAGAACTGGAATCGTATTGAGAGGCATACCACAGGAGGGCAAAGGTAAAGCAAAATCCCCAGGGATAATGTGAGTAGGCACACTATTGATGGCCATCAAGAAAGGTTTCATTAAACAAACCTGGTGCATGGCACATAGGAACTATGTCTGCAACAGAGGGAATTCCTTTCTTCTCTCATGAGGAGATGAGAGTGTAGGACTGGTGTCCTGGGAATCCAAGGCACATGGTATGCAGTGTAGGTCTTCTCAAACAAAGCCTTTAAGGAGCCTAGGAGGTTGTGTGAGCACGCTTCCTATGTTAATTCATTACTTTGATAAGTTGTCTTTAAAAAGATTTGGTTTTGTTATTTTGTTATTTTTTATTTATTTATAATTATTATTATTATTATTATTATTTTTTGGTTTTTGGAGACAAGGTTTCTCTGTATAGCCCTGGGTGTCCTGGAACTCACTCTGTAGATCAGGCTGGCCTCTAACTCAGAATTCTGCCTGTTTCTGCCTCCCGAGTGCTGGGATTAAAGGCGTGCGCCACCACTGCCTGGCTATTTTTGTTATTTTTAATTGTGTGTAGTGTGAGTGTGTGCACATGAGTGCCAGCACCCACAGAAGCCAGTGGTATTGGGTCTTCCTTGAGCTGGAGTTATAGTTGTGGGCTGCCAGATGTATGATCTGGGCATTGGGCTCTGGTCCTCCGCAAAAGCACTATGTGTTATTAACTGCTGAGCCACCTCTTCAGCCCTGAAAGGGTATTTTTGGGGGTGGGGTGTTGTGTAATTAGTTAATTAATTAATTATTAGACTTTCTGGCTATTTCTGGCCAGTTTTCAGAAGTCAATTTCTCATATATCACGTGATACTTTTGTATTTCTATTTTAATAGAAATTTCTATTTTAACAGAGTAACTTATATATTCTATTTTTTAATATTTGCTTTTTACTAAAAAATAGTCAATGTTTAGAATAAATACATGCTATCATATTGTATTAGTCATGGTTCTCTAGAGTCACAGACCTTATGAATGGTCTCTATATAGTAAGAGAATTTGTTGATGACTTACAGTCTGTAGTCCAACTCCCCAACAATGGTCAGCAGCAGCTGTGAATGAAAGTCCAAAGATCTAGCTATTGCTCAGTTCCACAAGGCACACAGGTGAAGAAGGGCGAATCTTCCTTTTTCCAATGTCCTTATGTAGGTCTCCAGCAGAAGGTGTGGCCCAGATTAAAGGTGTGTACCACCACGCCTGGATCTGGGACCTGCTTTGTCCAGGCTGACCTTGAACTCAGAGATCTCCTTGCCTCAGTCTTCTGGGATTACTTTGCCCGGGCCTAAGCTTTTCATGACCACTATGCCTCAAGATCACCATGCCAAGATCCAGGTCAGAAACTTGTGTCTTCCAGTCTCAAGATCTGGATGACAGGTGAGCCTTCTAATTTTGGATTGTAGTTCACTCCAGATATAGTCAAGTTGACAATCAGGAATAGCCACTACACATATCTACATTTTTCTATTTATGAAAACAAAAGTTCAGATGCTGGGTGTTGTGGCATACTCCTTGAATCCCAGCACTTGGGAAACAGAGAATGGCAGAGTTCAAGGCCAACCTGGTCTACAGAGGGAGTTCCAAGACAGCTGGCTACACAGAGAAACCCTGTCCAAAAATAAAGAGAAAAGAAAATGAATGCTTAGGATGTCAGACAATTTTCTTGTTATGGACATTCTGTAAAAACTCACCAAGTTCTCTTGTCTTTAGACAGCTAGAGACAAGAAATTAAACTGAATAAAAGATTGTTTTCCATGGCCCTCAGTCCATATTCTCGCTATAACTGCTTCCTTGAGGATTATTCATGGACCCGTTTACTATAATGATTACTGTGAAGACTCCTGTGGGACGTTTCAGATCCCCACCAATGACGCCTTTCTCACCTGAAATAGTTCACAATGGTGTCTGTTGCCTTCTGAATAAGATCTGGGTTTTTTTTTTTTTTTAAGAAGATTTTTTAAAAGTTATATGTATGTGTATGTTTGTGTCTATGTGTGGGTGTAAGCATGTGAGTGCAGGTGGCTGTGGAAGGGAGTGTTGGATCCCTGGAGTTAGAATTACAGGCTGTTGTAAGCCAACCAGTGGGTGCTGGGAACTGTACTTGGGTCCTTTGTAAGAGCAGATTGGGGATTTGCCCATTGAGCCATTTCCTCTAGCTCCAAGTTGGAAGTGGGTTTTTTGTTGTTGCTTAGATTTATTTTATTTTTTTAGTGTGTGTGTGTGTGTGTGTGTGTGTGTGTGTGTGTGTGTGTGAGACAAGTGCTACCGGAGACCACAGGCATTGAATCGCTTAGCACTGGACTCACAGGTAATGTAAGCCTCCCAAAGTGGCTGTTGGAGACAGAGCTCTGGGCCTTGGCAAGGGCAGCATGCACTCTGAACCACTAAGCCATTTCTCCAACCACAAATCTGAAGTTTTAATCCAGTTTACCATAGTCCTCCTTCTCGGCCTCTACTTTTTAGTCTGTGTTGGTGCCCAATGAGTCTGTGCAGATACTGAACCTATGTTTTGATTGCTTCCCAGACCAAGTGCACATTATTCCCTCAGCTTGCGACCCCCTTGCTCTTTCTTTCCATCTTCCACACCTTCCTCCCCAGCAGCCTTGTTACATATACCTGCCTAACTCCCATTTTGCCTCTAGGTCTCTTGTGCAGATTCTGTGGGAACCCTTGATGCACTCTGCAGCATTGCTTTATCTCACCAAAGCTTCCTACTGTGCTGTCCTTACTTTACCTTATCCTGTCTCTTGATAGGGAGTTCAATTGCCTGTCCACAACCTTCCCCAGAATGTAAATTCTTAAAGACTAGGAGCTCAGATTTCTTCTCCAGTGCGTTCCCAACATCTAGCAGAGGGCTAGACAATAGAAGGTAGTAAGTATTTGCTGACTGAATGCAAAAATATGTAAGAAAGAACATTGATGCTGTCCCAAATAAAAAAGAGAAGAATGTGCAATAAGTAGAAATTGTTTTGCTTATGAGTAAATTATATTATTTAAACATTTATTAACAACTATGAGTAATCATAGCTCCAGCTGTCCTGGAATTCCCTCTGTAGACTGGTCTTGAACTCACAAAGATCCACCTGCTTCTGCCTCCTGAGTCCTGGGATTAAAGAAGTGCACCACCACCTCCAGGCATTAGGTTACATATAATTTGAAGAATAAGCTTGCTTGGGAAAGTTTGGTCAAACTGAAGATATAAAGTTGCCTTTTTCTATCTGTGAGAATAGATACAATTAAATGTATTGTCAATGAGAAATCAACTATCAGAAATCTGTTCACTTAATAATATAATAGGGTTTGTTGTTGTTGTTGTTGGAGAAATAAGTCTCCTGTTAGTTTCCTGGCAATATCGTTTCTCTTGGAATTTCTACGTAGGATTATGGTACTAGAAAATGCATCATTACAAATGTGTGTGAAGGGTCACCAGAGGAACTAAAGGAGACATGTGAGTCCCAGGCTTTTGGAACAGAATGATTGGAGGAAAGTGAGTCAGAAAAGGAAAATTTAGGAAAGTCCTGGAAGCCTGAATGGGGCCCCTAGCCTGGATCATACCCTAGAGGAAGATCCTATGGCCAGAAACAGTAAGAAACCAAAGCTTTGTAAACTCAGGACGGGTGGAGTCATTACCAGGGGATAAAAAGAACTTCTCTGCAAGTCCGTGTATTTCACACTTCATGGTCTTGAGAGGAAACAAAGTAACCTTATCTACACCCAAGGAGATTTAATCATAGAAGGCTTATGGAAACTAGACTTAAAAAGGTTTGTATTTCTTGGTCTTTAACAGTGTGAGCTGTTGTTTGTATGCTATAGCTATACAATATAACATCTTATTTAGTCCTGTTATTACTATGAGTTAGAAATTAGTATAAAACCCTGTTTAGTAGCAGAGTATTGTGTCCAAAACAAGGCACACACTGGCTATCAAGATATGCCTGGAATTCAGGTATCTGTTATAAACACAGCGTTTCCTCACTATTTTATGTACCCAGATAGCTTACATTTAAGTTACTCACTTCAAAAATTCTTTTTTCATATGCTTGTTGAGCAGCTACTTTGAATCTATTTCCTCTTCTTTAAAAATGCAGAAATAACCCCATTGATTTCATAGGCAGGTTGGAAGAAACCCAGGTTTACATTACTCTGCTCGGGTTCCTTATCTTTTTGCTTTGTTTTCTTGCAACTGGCTCTCAGGTCAACCAAACTGGCCTTGAATTTACTTTGTAGGTGAAGATGGCCTTGAACTCTGGATCCTTTTGGATTTACTCCGAGGGCTGGGATTATAGACACCTGCAACTGTGCCTAGATTTTGATTCTTTGGTTATTATTATTTTCCTTGTAGAAATATGTTAAGCATATTAAAGATGTATTAAATAATCATTTAGGAGTGAAATTCAAACTACAGCATATAGCTCCCTAGTGATGCTTCCCAGCATGGTGATGGTGGTAGAGTGGTCATGTTTGGGCGAGGAGTTATTTGAGTAATATTATATTACATATTTAAGAGAAAAATTGCTTTAAAATATTTGTTTATTCATTTGCTCACAAATTTATTTAGAGTAGCTTGGGCTGGTATTCACTATGTAGCTGAGGTTGATTTTGAGCTCCACAAAATCCTAGAGCCTTAGACTCCTAAGTGCTGGGCTTATAGGCATGATCCACTACATCTGGCTTCACTTTTACATTTCTTCTGAAATGAGAGTATGAATGACAAGTAATTATAGGTAGACATGCTTTATAAAACACAAAAAAGGCAGTAAGTTGTTGGCTTACTTGAGAATATGAACTTGCCAATAATTAGAACGCTACTAAACATATTCACATGACCATGAAGCTTCCTCTTACTTTCCAGAAGGGCACTATTTCTTATTGGTTGCATTAGTCAATGAGAAGATGACTACTGTTAAAATTAATGTTCATTAAGCTATATCTATCTATCTATCTATCTATCTATCTATCTATCTATCTATGTTAGTGTGTGTGTGTGTGTGTGTGCGCGCGCGCACATGTGAGTGCTACTGTATACATGTAAAAATTCAGAGGATAACCTATGAGAATCCATGTTCTCCCCCCAGCATGTAGGTTCTGGGGATCCAACTCATGTTATTGGATTTTATTTGATTTTTGTTTTTTGAGGCAGTGTCTCATGTAGCCATGGGTGGACTTGAATTCCTGACCCTTCTGGCCAAATGCTATGTCCATAGGTTTGAACCACCATGCCTGGCTAATTATTTTTTTCTCTTAATAAAAAAAGTCAGATAGTGGAGATTTAATCAATGTTGCTACATTGGGAAGTAAAGATGTAGAAGGTTCAGTGACGCCCAACTCCATCTTGGGGTTACTAAAAGAGCTTTAGGTTTAATAAAGGGAGAATTGGGGCAGGGGATGAAAGGTGTGTGTGTGTGTGTGTGTGTGTGTGTGTGAAGGAACGTTTATCAACTGTGTTGTTCTAAGCATTACCCTGGCTCCCATGCTGTGAGGTGATTTGAAGTGGCCTGTATGACTTAAGAGAAGCCATGCTGTACAATCTATCATGGAAGCCCTTAGCATTCCTCCACCGTCCTGTATCCCTTCCCAGATCTGGTGTCTGCTAAATCCCTTTATACACTGTATTTGAAAATGGAACTGACTAATCTTCCACATTCCTTCTGGTTCTTTGGTTCCAGTTTGGAACTCTTAAACAGGCATTATTGTGATGCAGAACATGGCTGAGCCATACTAAGATCTTTGTGGGCAGGTATTTTTTTTCTCTTTTAAATTTATTTTAAAGTGTGTGTATGTGTGTGTGTGTGTGTGTGTTTACACATGAGTCCAGGTACCCTCAGAGTCCAGAAGAGGGTGTCAGATTCTCTGGGCCTGAGTTACATATAATGGCTGCAGGCCTCTGACATGGGTGTTAGGAGCCAGACTCAGGGCCTCTGGAAGAGCAGTGAAAGCTCTTAACCACTGAGCCACCTTTCCAGCCATGTGGCCAAATATTTTATGAGCCACACTAGACATTTTCAGTTTTTTTAGTTCTTTTATAACAATATTTTTGTCTATGTATTTTATTTTTATTTATGTAGTTATCTTTTGAGGTACTACAGATTGAAGTTTAGGCCTTCAAAATGCTAGGCCAGTGCCCTGCTGAGGAACACGCTCGGCCTTGCTTATGTGTTTTGGTAAAAAGTGTTTTATGTTGGTTTTTATATCATACAGACAATTATCAAAGCAATTAAGTCAACTTAAATTGTATCGAATTTAAGCTACATTTCGAGGCCTTGTTTCATAATCTAAAAGTAATTTGTAAGAAGCAGCCATTATATATTCCATATTTCTTCTAGATTAAGACAATATCACTACTGACAGAACAAGTATGTTTTCGTGAAATATTTCTAATGGTAGTAATTAAAACTTAGACTATCCTGAGTTCATTGTTCTTTGACCTCTTCCAACAAAAGAATATTTCCCTTTTTATTTGACTGTTAAATGATAAAACTGGGTTCTTTTCATGGTTTCCATTGCTCTTGGTCCCACCCAAGTCTTCCATCACTTACCAAAAAAAAACTTACCTCCTTGTCCCCACACATAACTAGTCACACCAGCTCAGCACTGGCCTGCATTCTGCTCTGGGACACAACTCATAAGAAATTGGGCAAACTGGTGAAGACTGGGTTAGAAAGGATGGAAGTTGTTGGCATAATTTAAAGTTGCTTCTGGCAGTATATTCTCTAAGTCTGCATGCATGCACCCTGCAGGGAATGCAAGGCCACCCAAGCAGTATGCAAGCTAGAGATGCAGAGTTAAACATGTGTTCACCCCCCCCCCTTCTGCTAACTCCATAGGCATACCACCTTCCTTTTCTACAGTGATGAGACATTGTAAATCTCTCACTATTTTCATGTCTGAAATGCCATTCTTCACTGCTGGCTGAAGTAAAAGCCAATTTCTTCTGTTTGTATTAAGTTGGGTGATTGGGAAGAAGTTTCCAGTCTTGCCTTCCTCCATGGACTGTAAGCCTTTCTTGGGGGAAGCTACAACAGTAGGGACTTTGACCCCTGATAACTGAGACAATAATGTGCTCTCTGATGTCGTCAGGGTCTTGGTGTGTATGTGCTGTGTGCTCACTGGTGTATATTTTTCTTGAGGACTTTTTTAATAGTATGATTTAGAGAGGTCCTATTTTACTGATATTACACGCAACAAAGTATTAAAGAATGTTGTCAGCTGTATGGAGGTGGCACATATCTTTAATTCCAGTACTCAGGAGGTGGAGGCAGGCAGATCTTTGTAAGTTTGAGGCCAGCCTGGTCTACAGAGTGAGTTCCAGGACAGCCAGGGCTATACAGAGAAACCCTGTCTCAAAAAACAAAAAACTGCAGCAAAAAGAATTATCATAATATATAGTAAATATGCTAAGGAAAAACAAATCTTACATTTAAATTTTGGCTTGAGACAGCATCTTATCTCACAGTAATCCAGACTGACTTCCAACTCTTGAAGAACTCATATGCTGGGACCATAGGGATGAGCCACAAACTCAGGACCACTTTTACTTGGAGAATTTATTCTTATGTGTGTGTGTCTACATGAGTATATGCCACATGTGTGTGGGTGATGTTTTGTCCAGAAGACTGTTGGATGCTCTGAGGCTGCAGTTAAAGGCAATTGTGAGCCTCCCAACATGGATGCCTGGAACTGAATTTGGGTTCTCTGGTAGATCAGGAAGCATTCTTAACTGCTGCGTCATCTCTTTAGCCCTCGTTTTCATTTCTTTTAAGGACTTTTCCTAGGTCACAATTCATACCTCATGTCTGAAGTCTCTAAGAAGAATTATATGAAAGGCAATGTAGGATCACTTTTAGGAAACAAACCACGCAATGAAATTCCCCCCCTGCTCCCCGAAAGTGTTCATGGAGACTATTTATGAACTTACAGTTATGTGATGGTTGGCAGAGTGACGCAGACCTGTGTTCCCGGAAGGAGGATTAGGAGTTTACGGTCATCCTTCTTTATGGAGTTCCAGGCCAGCCTGGGGTTACATGAGACCTACCTCAAAAAACCAAAACCAGCAGCAGCAGCCTGTGAGATGGCTCAGTGGGTAAAGATCCAGGCCACCAAACCTGAGGACCTGTGTTCCAGTCCTGCACTGTGGGAGGAGCAAATGGCTATGGCCACTCTAAATCAGTGCAAGCCACTACATCTGGTTCCAACTTTTATTTATTTTATTTTAATTTAATTAATTAATTTATTTATTTTGGTTTTTCGAGGCAGGATTTCTCTGTATAGTCCTGGCTGTCCTGGAACTCACTCTGTAGACCAGGCTGGCCTCGAACTCAGAAATCCGCCTGCCTCTGCCTCCGGAGTGCTGGGATTAAAGATGTTTGCCACCACCCCCTGGCTATTTTAAAGAGTTTTCCCTTCCCTTTTTCTTTGTGGGAAGTCTTTGCTCTCACGGCTTAGAATATGTAATACACTTCAAAAGGGTTCACGTCTCATTACAACTTTCAAGACTTTTACAGCTTTAAAGTCTGTTTCTGTTTCTTCTACTCTTCCCTTTTTCCAAATACGAAAACGAGGCTGTTGTGCCTAGCTCTTAGCGACTCCTGGCTTTCCATGAATGTGATTAAGGGGTTAACTTTTATATGTAAGGAAAGGGTGTGTTTTTAAATACCTTACCAATGATGTGTTTGGCTAGAGTTACCGAGATGCTCTGAATAACTTTCCTGTATATCAAAGTAGTATCCACTTACAGTTTTGTGCTTGTTTAGCTTTCTGGAAAGCCAGCGGAGCAGAATAATGGCCTAAGAATCATGGGTTGAGTTGCCTCCCTGGCGTCAGCGTTCCAAGTCGCTTTAGTTGGCACTTCGCTCTAGCGCCCCCTCTGTCCCTAGAGGTCAACAAGCAACTGAGAACCAAAGGCTTGCACAAATCCCTGTTTCAAGAAGAAACCACTCAGAGCGCATGCTCTGGGGATAGTGTTTCAGTAGCGCCATTTTCGTAAGGGAAGGGCTGACCGCTAATTACGTCCCTACGGCTCACAGCGTTAAAGTTGTTCAAGCTGGATCAGAACGTTGCAGAGCAAGTCCGGGGCCTCCTGGAGAGGAACCTTTGTACTCCCTTGAAGCGCTCCAGCCAAGACTAAAGAAATCTTCTGTTCATTTCATTTGTGGACAAGTGATCCTTTCCCTTTTCTCCCATCGCCCAGGATAGCCTACGGTCCGATTACACTTCTGGTATGATTTTGCATTCACACCTGTGGCCAAAATGACAGGACTTGGAGAACTGGGTGGGAACTTTTTTTTTCCCCGTTGAGAACAAAGCCTAGGTGAGAGCTGACTCTAGCACTTGGAAGGCATCAGTCCGTGTACTCCGGAGCTAGGAGGTATCGCTTCTCTTGAAATCTGGTTGTAAAGACACAGATCCAAGAGTGGTGAGAATAGGGGTTGGTGGAAAGATAGCTAGCGGCATGACCCGACATGGAGAAGATCTGAGGTTTTGCAGTGTGTGTGTGTGTGTGTGTGTGCGCGCGCAAGCAAGCAAGCAAGCAAACAAGAGTTTAGAAGAAAGTGAGTGTAGCAGGAGAGAAAGAGCTTGAAGAGAGACAAGAAAAATCTGGTGTGGAAAAAGAGCCAGCCGATGCAGAAAGGGATCGTGGAGACAGCATTTCAGCCAGCCCGGCTGCAGCAGCTTCCTGGGAGGCATCCACTCCTCTCAACTCATCCTTTTTCATTCATAAGTTTGTGGCCCCGCCTGACATCCTCCCCACCCCCACCCAGGCCGAGGGCCAAGTTTCCTGTGTAGCAATTGGTGAAAGGCAACAAAGCCTTAGCAACCGGCTCCTAGTGACCCGCGGGGCGCCTGGTAACTGGGACCTGAGGCCGGCTCAGAGAAAGGAGTCGAGCTGTCCCTTTAAGGGATGGCCGCGGAGCCGTGAAAGTGGAGGGGTACGAGGGAGGGCGGGGAGGCAGGTCTGGGGGCGGACCTAAGAGGAGAAGGAGGAGGAGAGGGAGGAAGAGTTGCTGCTGAAAGGAGGTGGCGAAGGAGGAGTCTGAGCAGCTGCTACTAGCCCCGCGGACACCTCCGGAGTCCTGCCCGCTGCCGCACGAGTGGCCACGGGCGCGATCCGGGCCAAACGTCTTGTCCTCCATGATCACTTTGGGAGCCGGGGGAAGACTTTGCCCGGCCTTGCGAGCTGGTGTGCGCTGTCCAGGTTTGGCTGAGACGGTGCAGCGAGAGCAGAAGGAGCTGCAGCTCGAGCAGCAGCAGCAGCAGCAGCCGCCGCCGCCGCCGCCGCCGCCGCCGCAGAGTCCGGATCACAGAGATTACAGTCCGGGGCGTGTGCGTCCCGCGCCCAGAGGGTTCGGTTCCCCACGGAATGTCCCCGGGGCGCCCCACGCGCTGACCCTGCAGCTGCCTCCGCCTTGGGCGCCCGCCTCCTCCCTCAGGCAGGCTCGGTGATTGGGACCGCGAGCTCCCAGCTCTTGGGCAGTGGGGAAGCCCCCGGGGGCGGGTGACCTCAGCTGGCCACGACCCAGCCCTCCCCCGTGCGGATCTCGCTTAAGATGGCAGCGGAGTCAGGGGAACTAATCGGGGCTTGCGAGTTCATGAAAGGTGAGGAGCAGCCGCCCGGCATCCTCCGGCCCTTCCACGCCACTCCCCCCACAACTCCTCAAGGCTCACCTCTTTGTCCCAAGCCTCTACCCTGGGTTTCTCCGGTCTCTGTGTCCCTCAGTACTGCGGCTCGGGCCCCTTCTCGCCACTCAACTCCCGGAGGACCCCCCTGCTTCCGGCTTCTTTTTCGCGTTCTCGCTCCCTCTGCAGTTTCCTCGTACCCGGACAGTGCAGGCTTCTCTGCTTGGGATCCTCTAGCAAACCTATCTTGGTGGGGATCCTGCTGGTTTTAATCCTCCATCTGCTAATCCTCTACCCCTCGGTGGCTGGCCCGTGCTTTCGGGACACCCCCACACCCCAACCACACCCCCTTGTCTTTCCTTCCTTCCTCTTTGAAGTCTGCTAAACTGCAGGGGTAGAAGCTCGCCTCTCTTCCCATACCGCCGCAGCTGAGTCTGGAGATTTCCGAACCAAACTTGTGTCTCCAGTTTTGCGGGTACCCACAGCTCCTGTCTGCACCCGCACGCAACCAGGGGGCGAGGAAACTCCGAAGATGCTCTGCCCCCTGCTGGGTCCTCTTCTAGCCTCTTGGCAAGTTGTGCTTTTGGGTCTCTGTAGCTTTCTGGAAGATCCTGTTTCTCCCAGAACCCCACTTGTTAAAGGGTCTTTAAATGATGTGTAGCCGTTATTAATCCTTTGTGCACGATCCGCACTGTCAGCCTCACTTCTCTGCTTCTCATGTTCTGTCTTTTAAACTTGTCTTTCAGATCGATTATATTTTGCTACTTTAAGGAATAGACCAAAAAGCACAATAAATATCCATTATTTCTCCATCGACGAGGAGCTGGTCTATGAAAAGTAAGTTTCCCTCTTTTTTTTTTTTTTTTTTTTTTAAGCACCCCCTGAACTATTTAGCTTATTGGTTCTTTGATAAGCGGGTTTATTCACTTTCCCCAAAGAGTTCAGGAGGCATTGCTAGCTTTCTATGGCCTGGGGAGGGATGCAGACAAAATGTACATAGTTTGGACCTGTCAACACTGCAGTCCTTTTAAAATTTCACAGATTAATTCTTCCTACTCCCACAGCAGTTCTGGATTCCTCACACTCCCCAGAGTAGCACCAGGCGGTCATACCCTGTGTCATCACCAGACCTGTAATTGGCCTGTGAATCAGTCACTAGGTATTTACGGAGCACCCACAGGGTACAGGGCAGTCAGTGTGTGTACTACAGGTGCTTAAGCTTCCCAGTGCACAAGGCTTCTGTTGTTTGGAAGGATGTTTTTGTTTGTGCAGCTAGTTTTCAGGAAAGTGGGACGACTGCGGGGAGCTGGATCCAAGTTGCATCCATGTGGAAGATTTCCAGTGTGATTGAGTTGACTTGATGGTTTTATTCGTTGAGTAGTAGAGGATTGTCATTTTGGTTTTGTTCCCCTCTGATGGATTAGGATCTGAGAGTGAAAACTCAGAACCAGGAACTGAGCTCTGTGAAAGGCCATGGATGTAAAAGAAAAGGTTATTTGAATATTTTAAGCATAGTAAAACATTAATTGGAGAGACATATTTCCTTTCGATAAAAGATAGAAAGGCGGGATTGACTTATATTTGTTTACTAAAAAAGCTGGTCTTTCAGACAAGCCTCGTATACTCTAATTTCGATATTTAATTTTATTTTGTTGCCATCCTAATCAAGGGCAGTCAAATGAGCATAGTGAAATGAACCATAGAAAGCTCTCTAGGGTTTACCCTGTTAGAAAGTATATTGGTAATTCAGCTTCAGGATTTATGGGTACCACTGGGTCTTGGAAGAGGAATAATATTCTGGACCTTGAAAAGCCTATATTTTATCTGAGTGAAAATAATCCTTAATTGGTACTTGGTCCTAGGGGGTCTTGGAACTGATGTCTTCAGGACATTTCTCTTAGTGCTGGGAGGAGGGTGCTCCCCGAATGGCTAAAGAGACAGTGGGCATGAAAGAGCCTTTTGCTGCTGTCCATGAATGCCTGGAGCTGCCAAGGCACAGAGAGGTCTGAATCCCCGGTGTTGGTGTCAGATTACAGCTCTGCTCCTAGAGAATGGACTTCTAAGCAGCCAGTTCCCTGACCCTGGGCACCTGGATGATGTCACCACCTTCAGTGTTTATTGAGTGGACACTCTATTGTTGGGCACCGTCTTGGCTTTCTGTCTGTGAGCTGAGGGCCTAGGGACCTTTGGGTGCCTGAGGGTAGGGACTGTGTATATACACTATTATGTTCACTCTGCAGTGACTAAAGAGCCAGGGTTTATTAATATGCATTTGAACAAGCTCCAGTTATTGAGGTCTGAATCACTTCCCTTGGGATTGCTAGATAGTAGTCTTAGCAAAACTTTATAGTTAATCAACTGAACACAGTGCACAGTGGTATCTTAAAAACAATGAAAATTTTATGTGATTTTAATATTTGTACTTAGGGTGCAAGTTATATGCCTGTATTTTTTTTTTTTTCACCATGTTCCCAGTGTCTTCTAAGGACAGACTTGCTAGAGAGGCCATCTGGTTCACTTTGGATGTGAACTTGAAATTACAAGAAACTGAGTATGGTGTACATCTCTTTAATTCTAGCGTATTAGGAGCAAAGGTAGAGGCAGGTGGATCCCTGTGAGTTTGAGGGCAGCCTGTTCTACACAGAGAGTTCCAGACCAGTTAGAGCTACATAGTGAAACCCTTTCTTAAGGGAAAAAAAAAATCTGAGAATGGTGGCTTATATCTGTCATCACCTGAGAGACTGAGGCAGGAGAGTTGCTTAGTTGGAGGCGAGTCTGTGTTACATACTGACTTCCAAACCAGCTTGGGCTATAGAGTGTGAAAAGAAATGATCAAGACTCAGACTGAACGGAGCGTGTACTTCTCTAGTGTGATGTGCCATAACATGCCACTGTAGTGACGATGATCCTGATTACCTGCGCAAACCCATCTTTTCGTTATCCCGGCAAATCACACTGTGGTCTATGGTACAGAGCATAATATGATGAATGTACATGTGTCTTTCAAGGTTTCAAGGAGCTCCAAACCAATATGGTGGATGACTAAGAGGACTGTTAATACAGGGAATAAAGCTACCCTAGGAGAAGCTTCACCTGTGTGGTAGGAAGTACTTATGGAAGGGTGGAGACATGACTAGCAGGGACGTTCATAAAAGGCTCTGTGGAGGCATTAAGGTCGGCTTGAAGGATGGGTGGTGTCCATGGATGTGGGTGTAAGAGGAAAGAAAAGTGAGGAGCAGGAGGGAGGCTCAGGCAGCGTGTTCAGTTCACAGTAAGTCGTCCACTTTGCCTGGTGTGTATACAGATCACATGTGGGAGGTATGGAATATGACACTGGGAGGCCAGCTGGGGACAGACTGACAGTGAGAAACCCGCAGTTACCCTGGCATGCCTTGAGCCTCGTAGAAGGGCTCTGGTATAGAGATGGCATGGCTAGTTCATGCTAACTGCAAATAATGGCAGACATTTCTAGAGCATTAGCCTCTGTGCTGGATCCTTTGGTATAATGATGCCAACAGGGAGGGTGAAGTTCAGTACTTTGCCCAGTGTCACTGAAATAAGTAACAGAGCTGGAATTTGAAAAGATACCATCTAGTTCCAGAGGCACTATCCACCCTCCATCCAACAAATAATGAAAAAGCATCACTTAAGGCCCCTTGGAGAAGGGTTAAGAAGCCACACACAAACTTTGGGATGTTCAGGGGAAAGAATAAGATACTGAATTCACATGGTGTTGGTGCTGATGGAAAAAAGGCAGGATCTGAATCCATGTGCCGGTAGTTGATGAGGACGCTGAAGGAAGGGAACCAAGCAGTTCTTGAGATAGCCCCTTCACAGTGGGCCTGAGGGTGTCATGAGCCAAAACAAGGAAACAGGTAGACAGTTGGCTTCGGTGGGATGATCAGGCATTCTGTCTTGGTCAGGATGAATTTGAGAAACGTATGTGATCATTTAAAGTAAGTGATCATTTAAAGAGCGTATACTTTTTGTTTGTTTGCTTCCTTCTTTCTAGACAGTTTCTCTGTGTAGCCTTGGCTGTCCTGGAGCTCACTTTGGAGACCAGGCTGGCCTAGAACTCTCAGAGATCCTGACTGCCTTGACTGATTGCTGGGATTAAATGTGAGTCACCATGCCCAGCTGAGAGTTTACCTAAGGAGAAGATTAAAGATTGAGGCTGTTTCTGAGGAGGAAGAGATCAAGGTTTTTCAGGGTAAGGAGAATAAAGGAATAAGCTGTAAATAAGCAGCCCATCTAAGGCAAAAAAACTGAAGGAAGGAAGAAAGGAAGGAAGGAAGGAAAGAGGGAGCTATGGATTATGTCTCTTTGGCTTCTCTTCTTGCAAAGATAGAATGAGACGGTCTGAAGAGTCCCTGGGCCCCTGTGTGGTAACCTGGATTCTATCTGTGGAGCATGTCTTGAGGGTAGACACCCTAATGTGCATGTCTCCAAAGAAGGGAGTGTGACTATATACATTGCCACATGGGACCTCATATAGCCTGGTAGCTATAATTATTTGCTGAGTGTCCCAATGAAATGTCACCTTTCTGGGTAAATTATCACCTGAGAAACTATTAACTGGGCTCTTTCAATATGAGAGCATGTTTAGTCTGGATACAGCTGTGTTTGTACAGAAGGTTATTGAGTTATTAAAGGAACTCTCATTGAAATAATGACCTTCTGAAAAGCCCATGGAACAAATTAACTAACTGGCTTCCCGAGGCCGGGCTGTGAGACTGAATTGTTGTTGTTGTTTCTTGTTTTTTTTTTTTTTGAGACAGGGTCTTACTATGGTAGATCTGGCTGTCCTGGAACTCATTATTTAGAGCAGGCTGGCCACAAACTCTCAGCGATCCACCTGTCTCTGCCTCCTGAGTGCTGGGATTAAAGGTGTGTACCACTACACCCAATTGAGACTGAAAATCTGAAAATTTCTTCTCTGTCTCCATCTCTCTATCTGATCTCATTTTGTATCCCTAGATGGCCTGGAACTCAGTATTTAGACCAGACTGGCCTTGAGTGCACAGAAAAATCTGCCTGCTCTGTCTCTGTCTCTTGAGTACTAGCATTCAAGGCTTGCACCATCATGGCTGGACTCTTACTTGGTTCATAACAGAACAATTTCTATGAAGGTCAGAGACATTTAATAAAACACAGATGATAAGACCTTATACTTTAAAGCCTTTAATCCCAGCACTCAGGAGGCAGAGGGTGGATTTCTAAGTACAAGGCCAGCCTGGTCTACGTAGCAAGTCCCAGAACATCAGGGCTACACAGAGAAAACTTGTCTTGAAAAATCAAAAAACAAACAAGACCCAAAATAAAACAAACAACCCCCCCCAAAACAAAATAAATAAATAAATAAATAATAAATAAATAATATTTTGGGCTATGCATGTTTTCATAAACCAGAGTAAAAACAAAGTATTTACTGTCCCAATAAAGCTGCCTTTATTTTCAAAAAGCATTTCTGTAGCTGGTGCCTTTCAAGGATTTATCTGTGTTGGACTGAACTACTGACAGCACGCTCTTCTCTAGAATGGCTAATTCTTTGGTGTTGGAGTTGGACCCTGTCATCCAAATAGAGGCTAACTTTTAATAACTTGGCTCATGTTCTTTTGTCTCAAGAGTTAGCAAAATCAAATGTGTTAATTGTCAGAGCCTTGTGTGCACACAATGGTCGGTCATCTTGGGTGTTGGGATTGGATTCCAGTGGTGTGGAAAACCAGTTTGCTGAGGACAGTGTACTATCTCTGCTGTCAATCATATACTTTCCCATTTCGTCTCTCCTTGGGATTTTCAGAAGAAAGGTACTAACATTTCATGACAGAGTACTAAATAAAGATGCTGAGACTGGCTGGAGTTTCTTTGGTGGATCCAAGAAATGTCACCAAGTGTTTTTATTTATTAAGTATAATTTTTTTTTTCCTGATGTAATTGCCCTCTCCGAGTCTTACTGCCTCCATCTGCTAACCCAGACCTAGTCCTGGAAGTTTCTAGGCTCTGTACAATCTTATCTAGACCTAATGTTTTCAGTCTCTGAGACTTACATCTGAATATGCTCACCCTTTCTAGCTCTTTCTGTGCAATGTCTGGCTGGTTCAGCTCAGCTGTCCTGGCTCAAACTCCTCTTTAACCTCACTGATTGAATCTAACTTCTTTTAGCTTCTCCTGAATGGCTCTGCTTGGCCTCATACTAACTTTAGCATTCTATTCTAATCTGGCTCCTTCTCATTCTGTCACATTCTGTCTTCACCTGTGTCTAGCTTGTTCTCTTTCTGCACCCTGCCTCTATACCATTGTCCCAATAAAACTGCCTCCTTCTCCCCCCTCTTCACTGCCCCTCAAGTAGCTTCCCTTTCCCCTCTCTTCTCATGAGAGTTGGGCGTATCCTATTCTGATAAATCTTTTTCTGATTCATCATTTTGTCTGCCCCTCAGTTAGATATCACTTTCACACATGGGTGCTTCCTTTTACAAACTAATTTTACCCTCATTGTTTGGGATTGAAGTTGTGTACTAAAGTAGTGTCTGCATTCCAGCCAGAGGGATTAAAGATGTGTGCTAAGGTCTGAGCCATATCACAACTAGAAACAGGAATTTTCAGTAAATAACACAATCTTGGGGTTCACAGTGTGATCAGAAATCCTGCAACAGTTAAGAATGAGCAGTCTTGGTTGGGGCTGTAACTCAGTGGGAGAGTATTTTCTTGGCATGTACAAGGTCCTGGGCTTAATCCCCAGCACTAGAATAGAAGATTAAAGAATGAACACTCTTAGCTGGGTGTGGTGACTCCTACTTGGGATGCTAAGAGGTAGATCCTTGAGTTCAAGGCTAGGTTGGGTTACATAGTGAGATCCTGCCTTAAAAAACAAAATGAGCTGGAGATGTAGCTCAGCTTATAGTGTTGCAGTACTGGGCTCAATTTCTGGCATTATGTAAACTTGGAATGGTGGCACAGGTTTGTCACCTCAGTACTAGATAGTGGAGGCAGGAGGAGAGTCAGGAGTTCAAAGTTAGCCTGGAATGTATGATACCCTGTCTCAAAACACCAACTAAACAACCAGCCAACGCAAACCTTCGGTATGGTTCAGATATATTTTTTTAAAATAATAGAATATCTTTGATGTGTTCTTTGACAATTTCATACTCATGTGTACTCTAATTCCTCTCTTCCACTCTCCCCGGGAACCTTCATCTTTTTCCCATTCTTTTCAGTCACTCCCAACAAGCTCATTTTCATGTCTGTCTGTCTGTCTGTCCACCTGTCCTGTGGAGCAGGCCTCAAGTCTAGCCCCGAAGCAGCTGGTTAACCCGTAACCTTCCAGGCGCGTTTTGCCCAGCAGAACTTTGGCTTTTTACATCTTCTGAACACACATTGCAGGTACTTCCTTGGCTATGTACGAACCTGAGGACATGATGTTACCCTTTGACATGCACTATGAGGCTGTGCACTCATCAATGTACATTCACAGTCAATTCTTCTCCTCTTCCTCTTCCTTTTTTCTTCTTCCTCTTACCCCGTTTCCTCTTTTTCCTCCTCCTCATCTTCCTCCTCCTCTTGCAGCACCAGGGAATCCAACCCAGGATCTCATGCATGCCAGGCAAGTTCTCTAACACGGATCTACGCTCAGCCCTCACAGGGCTCCATTTTTTCTTTTTTTTTGGTTTTCTGAGACAAGGTCTTACTTTGTACCCAGGCTGGCCTTCAGCTTACTATGTAGCCTAGGCTAGTCTTATGTTCTTGGTAATCCTCCTGTGTGAGCCTCTCAGGTGCAGAGATTACAGATGTGAGTCACTGTGCTCAACTTCACAGTCTATTCTTAATTATGTGATTCACTACCATCCAATTTTACTTTCCTATTTGTTTAAATACAATTTTACTTTCATATTTGTTTAAATATTTTCCACTTTGACCTCTTAGGCTTTGGCAGTGTATAGTTGGACTTTGATCTCCACAATGATAAATAGTTACTCAGGTTTTCTTTTTTTTT
Organism: Rhynchomys soricoides; assembly: GCA_019843965.1. Taxonomy (NCBI): domain Eukaryota; kingdom Metazoa; phylum Chordata; class Mammalia; order Rodentia; family Muridae; genus Rhynchomys; species Rhynchomys soricoides. The sequence continues at coordinate 4,227,085 of JADRCH010000243.1, forward strand.
CAGCTTGCTTGAGGTAACTGGCAAACACACACAGCTGAACTGAAGAGCTCAGGAGTCTTCTTACAGGGGTTGCTTCTCTATCAGGCAGCATGAGGGAGTGATCCAATTGGGATGTGGGAGATGCTGCTCTGTGCCAGGTCACCCCAGGGCGGTTTCATTATTTTGTTTGAAGTAGACTCCTAAGACATCAGATGTTCTCATTTGTAAGTTCATAAACACATTCCCAAGCCCAAAGTAAATGGCTTAGTTAGCTACAGCTCAAAACACCTTTGTGTGTGTGTGTGTGTGGGGGGAGGACTGGACACATTTTTAAAAATGAGGTGTAAAGTAGAACAACTTGAAATTTGTAAATGGCTGAAGATTGCTGTGAGAGAGAACACTACAGAGATGGAGATGGTGTGAGAGGTAGTGGCAGGGCATTAGATTAAACACAGGTAAATGAGAAAGTGGAAACAGAATGGAGGTCAGCGCATGAAGCTCCTCACACAGTCTTCTGTGTTAGGGGAGTGAAGAAAACAAGAACTTATTACTGCCATGGTTATTGAAAGACTTCGTCAAGGAGTGAACTTTAATGTGTAAGGAGCACAGGGCATTTTATGATGTCTCAGACCAGTACTGCCAGTTCTTGGTCACTGTCATATCTCAAGACCTAGCACTGGGCTTGGCATAGGAGTGGTGCCCCAGAAATACAAGCTGAATGCATGATGGAGGGAGGGAGGGAAAGAGGGAGAAAGAGAGGAATGGAGGGAGGGAGAGTTATTTCAAGCACAGTCCTAAGAGAGGTGTGTTTAGGAAGAGTGAGAGCCTGTCTGGAGGAGAGCAGTCACAGGTAAGGATGGATGGGCTGGTTTGTGGCATCCTGGACTCCGCCCGTTGGGCTTACTGCTGAATGAAAAGGCCCGATCAGGGCTCTGAGCACAGGTGTCCCATAGTTTGAGAGGAGGAATGTTTGAGATACGAATTTCTTTAACTTGGATGACTGGGAGAAAGCCACAGGTTAAGTGGGTTTGTGTGTTTTAAGTCTGAAGGAGGAGCAACCTGTCTTGTGGTTGAGGTTCTGTTTTGTGTTGTGAGGTGGGAAAGTGGAAGTGAAAAGGGGGTTTGTTGTAATGGAGTCCTTGACGCTTGTGGTCTTCAGGAAGAAAATAGACAATACCTGACCAGGATACTTAGCACTTCTGCTTTAAAGTCTGGGAAATTTTGTGGACAGCTCATCTCAAGTTCTCTGGAGTTATGGTTTGAGTTGGACTATCTACATTTAATTGTGGAATTTATTGTTTAGTTTTTTTTTAGGCTCTAATTTCAATTTAATGAAGAACAAACTGGTTTTTTTTTTTTTTTTTTAATAACCCAATACTTCCAGGACCACCAAAGAATTGTGTGTTGGGTAGAGCTTTTCAAGTTCTGTTGTTCTGGGTGAAATCCTTGACAACCCGGATAAATGACATCTGATAAATAACCACAACTATTTGTGGTTGGTGATAGATTCCTCAGTAAGAAATGTTTGTATTTGCTAAAGGTAATGACTCATGCCTATAATCCTAGTGAGTCTGAGGCAGGAAGATTCCTGTATGTTTGAGTTCAGCCTAGGCTACAGAGCTTGTCTCATACAAACATTTGTATTGGACTCTAGGTTTAAGTTGTGTGTGTGTGTGTGTGTGTGTGTGTGTGTGTGTGCATACCACGGTGCAAACATGAAGATCAGAGGACCTTGTTCTATTTCCCATGGATTCCAGGATTGAACTCAAGTTTTGTGGCCAGCACCTCCACTTGGACCATCTCTGTAGTTCCCGAACAATAGTTTTATAAAAGGAAGCCTTCCTGTTATTCGTAAAGTTGGTATTTTGGTTTTCAATATTTTCATATCTTGTTGATAAATGGAAGAATTTGCTAGTTTGGTTTACTTTCGTTATATGATTTTCTTCAGTGATCTACGAAAGGTGCTTTTTTTTTTTTTTTTTTCCAAAGTGGTCTCTATCATTAACATATGGAAGGAGAACATTTATTTACTTTCATCTAGAAAGCTGACAGTTCACTAAGGTACCTGATAGGAAGAATTGGAAAGATCCATGTGTGTATTTTGGAGGAACTGGCGACCAACTCATGGCTTCATCTACGCTAGGCGAGTGCTCTCCCACCAAAGTGTATCTTCAACCTGCAAAAATCTTATCTGAAATACCATATACCCTTAGATTTTGCTAAAATAAACCCATGCTTCTGTCTTAATGGATGGATGATCATAATTATGTGATTACAAATACATTGGCTAAGCAGTTCTCTGATTCAGGTCTAAGACTCTCTAAAGATGAAAGTGCCTGGTCACATGAGATAGCTCAGAGGGTAAAGGTTCTTATTGCCAAGCTCAGTGAGCTAAGTTCATTCTCCGAGATTCACAAGATGAGGATCTCAAGGTGTCCTCTTATTTAAACATATGTGCTATGGCATGCATTGTACATAGTCTCTCTCTCTCTCTCTCTCTCTCTCTCACACACACACACACACACACACATGTACACTTACTCACTTTTATGGTATACAAAATGGCTTCTGTTAGTTAACATTTTGTCTTCTATTGGTGCCATTTGGTTAATTTTTATTGATAACATCCACACATTGAGTTTTTCTTTCCCCCTTTCCCTTTCTCCCACCCACTCTTACTCCTTTCTTCCTTCTTTCTCTATTTCTCTTTAGACAGGGTCTTGCTCTGTAGCCCACACTGCCCTGAGCTTGTGATGATCCTCCTCTGCAGCCTTCCAAGTTCTGGGATGACTGTGCATGGCCACATCCGGCCTTGAGTTGAGTACTTTCTTGGTCCTGCTTGCTGTTGGGTTAGTGCACCTGCTTCTGACCACCATTTGCATTGTGATCTGCTGCGAGCCTAAGGGTGCAGTGGGAGGAGGCACCAGAAAACTTGTTTTCTGAACATTGAGTCTAAAACAAGGCTAGACTTTGTGTGAGACTTATAAACATGACTAAAGGGCATGCACGGGTTCATAGAAAGCTTTAAAAAGAAACAATCCAACTTTGTTTTTTGGCTAACTTATGAATCGGGCTCACTTGGATTGCACATTGGTGAGATTTCTGAGTTGGGATCTTAGCATAACTGATTTCTTTCTAATACTTATTTATGTGTGCATATGAGTGTTTTATGTGTGTACTTGTTCATGTGTATGTAGATGTGTGTGTTGTGTAGTGTGTTTGCTTGGTAGGCCTACTGAACATCAATTATCTTCCTCAGTTGCTCCTCATTTTTTTTTTCCTGAGACAGGATTTCTCTCTGATTTGGCAAGGCTGGCTGGCAAGCAAGTCTGTCTGTCTTTCCAGTGCCAGGGTTGCAGGTGCATGAGACAATACCTGGCTTTTACAATGATGTTGGGGATCCAAACTCAGGTCCTGATGCTTGCACAGCGGGCACTAAACTGAGCCATCTCCTTAGTACCTGTAACTGATTTCTTACCATATAGACTTCTTTACCTTTAAAGGATAAGGAATCCATATAGCATTTGCATTGGTTGTGAAAAAAATCAAATCATTGATTCAGAGCAGAAAAGTAGATCTAAAATTATTAAAAATATCTTATTTGCTGATTGTGAGATTAAAGACCAGCAGAAAAGCCTGCTTAAGAAGCTGTGTGTGGTGCCTCTGTATGGTGGTGCCTTCATGGCTTTGCCCACTCTTTCCCCAGTGCCAGCATTGAACTTGGTTCCCCTTTGTTTATGGAACACATGCCTGCAACTCTGGGAAAACAAAGTAAACACTCTGGGACATTTAAGCTGGGAGAAACCTCTCAGACTGAATTGAGGATGACCTTTTAGAAAGGACACTGTGGTGAATAGTGGGGTGAGCTCCTCTGGGCTGAGGTTATTTATGGAGCCTGCTGCATTTGGAGCACACCAGTAATGAAGATAGGGTGGTGGGAGAGAACTGCGATGTGCCCCAACTCTTCTCATCTAAGAGGGCTGCCCAGGCTCCCCACTCTTAGACCCTTACTCGCTGGTTACTTCAGGCTTTTGAAAAAACCATTTTAAGTATGTGAATGTCTCTGTGTGTATCTTATGTGAGTGCCGGTGCACTTGGAAGCTGGAAGAGCATCCAGGTCTCTTGGATCTGGAGTTAGGCCGTTGTGAGTCACCCAGGGTCTTCTGGAATATCAGTAAGTGCTCCTAACCACTGAGCCATCTCTCCAGCCTCTTAACCCCACTTTGTACCCACAGCTTATAAAGTGTGACATGTTGGTCACCCCTCTCTAGCCACACTTAGCCTGGAACAGTTTAGAATGTTCAGAACAAAGAGTGTTTTCTTTTGCTTTATTTTTTCAAACAAACCAATTCTTTATTTACTCAGCCATCCCTGCGCTAGGTGCTCGGATGCCTAGGAACTGATGTTAGCTCAGCCTGTTTCATGGAGCGTGTCCTGCAGTGGGTTTTAGTCAGTATACTAGTTGAGTGTTAAAAGTAGACTATTGAAGCCCTCTGAAGGAGGCGAGAACTATAGCATTTTTCTTTTTTGATAAGGCTTTGATCTATCCCAGGCTAGCCTTGCACTTACTGTGTAGCTGAAAATGACCTTGTATTTGCCACTAGATCCCATTTTGTGCAATTCTGGGGATGAATGCCAGGGCCGTGTGCTTGCCCGGTAAGCACTTTACCAAACGAGCGTGTCCTCGGCCCCCAGAAGACCTTTAGTTCTTTGAAGGCAAGAAACGGGGCCTGTGGAATATGCCATTTGGAGAGCAGCCAAAGAGGTGGAGATGAGAAGAGAATTCTCTGAGGAAGAGTAATTGTGCTGAGACCTAAACTAGGAGTGTGTGTTAACCAGGGCTGAGGAGTAGCAGATGAAGGCCTAAAGCAGGAACTCAGACATTCCTGTGGCTTGAGCTTGCTGGTAATAAGGTGAGGAAATGTTGCAAAATAAGTCTCCAAAGAGAGCAGATAGGAGCTACAGCACCTAGGTCCTTGGAGGCAAGGTGGAGGGTGTGGGTTTTATTTCCAGGGGCTTTGGTTGGCAACGAGAAGATCATTCATTGCCATCATTCATTGCCATTGCCACCGGGTTTAGAGCACTGTTCCCTTTTCAGGCCCTGATTTCAGGAATTGCTTTCAAAAGGTGAGAGTTAACCTTTTATGTATGCTGGATCAGTCCTCACTGTCTGCCAAAGCTATGGGAATTGACTGACTGCCTAGTCCTCTTGCCATAGGTTGCTGCCTGTGAAGAAAAGGGTTAACTTACATGATTTGAGAATGCTGCTGTGGGAGTGAATTTTAATCCTAGCAGAGCATTCCCAAAAGAAGCCGCCTCTTGCTTTTGTTAATTGGAGTCTTGGAAGGGACTTTCTCTTCACTGACTCTGCTTCAGAGTGGAAAGACACAAAATACAGAGCTGGGTGCTACATAGTCACTCATTTTACAGAAGCGACAGCTGAAGGCTTACACAACCCTGCCCTGTGCCTAGGGCTAAAGAAAGTGCTAAGTGGAGAAGGTCCCTTACTGTGTGTGAGGCAGCTGGGATTTCCTGAAAGGATGTGTCAGGGACAGGAGTTCATCCTGAGGCTGAGACACCAGCCTGGGGATGCAGCGTTTTCAACAGATACTGGAATCCTTGGTACCAAGAGGCCTTTCGTTCTTTGTCAGGCTGTCCTGTACACAGGAAACTTGGTAGGTGCTCAGCCACTGACATCTGTAACTGTGGCAAGTTGTGCTCTAAGGCAGGAGCAGGCACGCCCATTTGTTCCCCAGAGTCTTAGGTTAGTATGTACCAAGCAGTTAGGATCTTCTGAAAATGTAAACAGGATCAAAAACATTTTCTGGTTGGAGGGAAACATCAATAGTAAGGCAAACATTAGCTGGTATCAACAATTCTCTTAAACAACAAACCAACAAACCAACAACCCCCCCCCCCCCCCCCCCAAAAAAAAACTAAAACAAAAACAACAAAAAATTTTAAAGATGGGCTGATGGGCCATCTTTAAAGATGGGCCAGTGGGTAAAAGGTTTATCTGATAACCTGAGTTTACATTGCTAGGACTAACAGAAGTGCCCAGTGCTGCAGCACCAGCATTTGTAATTCCAGCATGGCCCTACTGGGAGATGGTAGGAGGAGCAAAGATACTCTCCAGAAGCTCCTGGGCCAGCTAGTCATTCTCACATAGGCACAAAAACCAAGGAGAGGTGAGGACCAACACCCAAAGGTTGGCCTTGGGGCCTCAGATCTCCACATTCATAGGTGCACACATGCAGCTACCCCCCCCCCATTCATACTGCACACATGAAAACCAAAGTATTTGCATGCCTTATGCTCTTATAGCCTAAGGCATCCTATTTTAAAAGCAATATTTCTTTGATTAATATGTTAATGTGTAGCATCTTGCTCAGAATGGGGTGCCATAAATTTCCTGGCAGGCCTAGGCAGTGCTTAGAAAGTTGAGTTTCTTTTGCTGAGGGGTTGAACAGTTTTGCACGAAGCTTCTAATGCACAGAATAAGGTATCATGGTGCTTTAAACAATGATCTCCTTAGGGACAGACTCAGGTAAATTACAGCTCATTGGAAAAACCAAATCATAGCCAGTCAGTGGTGGCACACACCTTTAATCCCAGCACTTGGGAGGCAGAGACAGGCAGATTTCTGAGTTTGAGGCCAGCCTGGTCTACAGAGTGAGTTCCAGGACAGCCAGGGCTACACAGAGAAACCCTGTCTCAAAAAACCAAAAACCAAAAACCAAAAAAAAAAAAAAAAAAGAAAGAAAAACCAAATCATAAGCCATCAGCTTTGTAAATCTTGAGAGAAAGGCAGGATGTGCTGGTTACACTGTGGGTGTTGTAAATCCAGGTCACCCTGGGAAATGTTTTCTCTGCTCTTGGGTCCTTCCATGGACCTCTGAGAAGGACACAGCCTTCCTTCTTTCTCCCCCTGCCACCCTCCTTTGCTGTCAAATCAGAATAATTTGATTTTGGCTTTTTACACTTATTGAATAGAAAATCTGTTGTGCATTTCTTAAACGTGTCGGATTCTCTGTAGCCTAGCCCAATGAGACTGGAATATCGCCCCCTTCACCAAGACAGTGGGGGCGGGGTCTTCACTTGCCTTTGAGTCCAGATATTTTGCTGGAATTTAACAGAATGGAAGAAAGCACTGGTCAGTGTTTGGACTGCAAGTTCAAGGAAGTCTACTTTCAGATTTTTTCTTAAAAAAATAAACTGTGTGAGTCTGTGTATGTGTGTTTGTTGTTTCAGGGGCTAGCAAAGGGATCCCCCCCCCCCCCCCCCCCCCCCCTGGTTGTCCTAGAACTTTCTCTGTAGACCAGGCTGCCATTGAACTCACAGAGATCCCGTGCTGGGATTAAAGGTGTGTGCCACCACCGTCCAGCTAGGGATGCCTTTTTGAGTTGCTTTTCTCCCTTAGTTTTTGGGACAGTATTTTTTTGGTGCCTAGCAATTCCTTCATTTATGGCAGCTAATTTTGCCTCCCTGGCCTTTTCATCTTGATAGACATTGTCCATTATTGCTTCTCACAGGCCAGTTCTGTGGCCGTTCGCCTCGTGTGGCTTTTGTGTCATTTTAATGGGAAAAGTCTTCAGTTTTCAGGTATGAAAAGTGAAATTTTCATTTGTCATTTTAAGTAGCCTACATTTATGTGCCACGTTGGAGAATTGGCAGACCGTTGTAATGATGCGGTCTGCAACTGGTTGACTTGACTTTGTGTTATTGAATGCTATCCACCTCTCTTCCTCAAACTTGGTAAAATAGTCCTGCTCATTAACCCTGCCTCCAAAAGTGAATTCATATAACAGGCTTCACTGTTCAACGGTGTAGCTTTGACTATGAGGTTGTAGTTGATACACAGTGTTTAGAATGGAGTTGGAATTACATGACTTAGATTCTTTGTGCTCTTTCTATTGTTTTTTTTTCATTTTATATGTATTTTTTTATGTGCATAGGTGTTTTGTTTGCAAGCATGTCTGTTTGCTTTGTATGTGCAAAATGCATGGAGGCCAGCAAAGGGCATTGGATTTCTTGGGACTAAATTTACAGGTGGTTGTGAGCCTCCATGGGGGTGCTGGGAATTGAACCCTGGTCCTCCGGAAGAGCAGCCTCTAAACTGTTACCTCTTTCGTTCTGATTTGTAATTTTTTGAAGTTTGCTCAGCATGAATTTCAAAAGCTGAGATAATGACCAAAATTCAAAATTCCACATTTAATGGTCAATATGCATATTCTAATAGAAAACAAAAACAAAAACAAAAACAGCCAAGGTATGTTAAGAAGCACTGTTTCTAATAAACCCAAGAACAAGAAAATCTCTGCTCTAAAAAGTGTTGCCCTAAGCAGTGCAGTTAGGCAGCTGTTAATACTTGGTTTGTTCTCATTTCCTTCCCCGGTGCTGGGGGTTGGACCCAGGCCGTGTGCATGCTAAGTGTGTGCTGTGCCAGTCATACACCCCCAGCGCTCATTTTGGTGGTTTTCAGTGGGTTCATGTTTATATTTATAGCCTCGAATCACACTGGGAACTTTAGAAATAAGTTAACACCGTACTGGGAACTTTAGAAGTAAATAAGACACATTTTACTTTAAATCATTATAAGTCTCTTTTTGGGCCATTTTGTGTTATCTTTATCATGAATGCTATGTACAAAAGCAGCCAACTTTAGTGTTATAATAAGTTCTAAAGCATACCCCCTGTAAAGGCCAGTAGGTATTGGCCGACTTGTAGTTGGAGTGACATATGTGATTTGGGTGGCAGGAAAAAAAAATTAAATGTCTTCCTCATTGAGAGGGTGTTTTCAAGACAGTTTTTTCTTTTCCTTTCAAACTTGGTGGTATTTAATACATTTGTGCTCCAGGCTGGGTTGAATTTAGAGTACTAATGAGCGTTTCTCCACGATGCTTCGGTTTTTGTTGCACCGCATTAGGACATTCTTCTGAATATGTAAGGTTTAAAGAAATAGGGTTCCTGATGGGGAAACTCCTTTGCAGTTAATGAGGCAGAATCAACAGGTAAAATTCTCCATACTAGCTGATGTTATGTGTGCTTTGATAGAGCCACTGAGATGGTAAGCTTTGAGGACTTTGAGCAAAGTTTGGTTAGGGCCCCTAATGTGACAGGAAGGGCTTTGTGCAGGCTGCCTTACATCTTGAGGACGCTGAGTGACAAGAGGGGCGAATATCCTAGGTAGGAGGCCTGATGTGAGTGGAGGGTGGCATTAGGAGCGGGAGAAGGGTTTAGGGGTTAAGGGGTGGATGCATCTTGTGGAATGGAGATCCTGAAGGGCATCTGTTAGGAGACAAGATCAGCTGGGAGGCTGAGAGCATGCGTGCTAAGCCTTGGTTGCTGGCAGATAGAATCATCCTTGAGTAGTGAGGGGCAGCTCAGTATCGAAAGAAGTGAGATAGATGAGATGCCCCGTCGTTGGGAAGGAGACTGAGCAGTCCACCAGAACATGGCTAGGATGAAGGGGAGCTTGGCTTCTCCATTCTGGAAAGGGAACAGAAAGGGAAGGGGCATAATGAAAGTGGTAACTCATTTGATAAAAGAATTGGTTTTGCTCTACTGTGTTTGAGAGGTTTCATGCTCAGTGACTCAGAAAAGCTCACGGCTATTTTGAAGGAATGGTGGCTTGTCGGCACCCTGAGGTGTTGAAGGCCTGTTGGAAGGTGCGTCCAGCTGAAGCTAAAGACATGCTGCTTCCAAAAAAACTGAGAACAGTCCTGTCTCGGCTATAAAAACAGTGTTACCCTAAGCAGTTAGGTATCTGTCTATGTGCGGTTCTCATTTCCTCCCCATTGAGTCACCGATCTGACTCATGACAGTGGATAAGAGAGATTTGCCTACAGGTTAGTGACTGTATTCTGGAGAGGTGCAGGAATGGAAGAAGAACCAATATGTCTTATAATACAGGAAATTTAAGAACAGACAGGAAAAAAAAGGACCGCTGCACATAAGATCTATGAAGACTGGGGGTGTTTGAGGGGAAGATGTGGACCTAGAGTTCTCGAGCTTCATGCTGGAGTCGTTGAAGAAGTAAAGGCAGGAGAGTGTAGTTCCCACTAGCGAATCCACACTCCTCATCTCCTTGGCTGCTTTTCAATTCTTTCACCTAAATGGCATACATAGTAGGACTTAAAACTCAAATTTGCCCCAATAGTTAGTGTGTTAAGAAATTGTTTAGAACTGTAGAGTAGGAGAAGGGTGGAACTGAGGTCCCTGGTCTGGCACGGACCAGACCACGTACATGATGAACCTTCCTGAATATGATTGCAATTTGATTACAGATTAGGTGAAATTAAAAGTGAGCATCTATATTACTGAATACTGCGCTTGTACTAAATGCTATTTTATATGTGTATATATCTCAGTTTCTATGCAGATTTTGGACCTCTGAACTTGGCAATGGTGTACAGATACTGCTGTAAGCTAAACAAGAAACTAAAAGTGAGTATTCTAGATGTGTTTATGTCTTGGAATGAAAATGTTTAAGCCAGAAAACCTGCCCAGTGGGACGGTTTCACACACATGGGATTTAATCGGGTGGTTTAGATCTTTAGAAATTTGTGAGAGCTCACCCAGAAGTTGAAATTGATCCTCTGGATTATACCACAAAGGACATGTCAACCTCATTCTTTCTTCAGGACAACCGCAATACGAGCCGAATGAAGTCACCGCAATCATGATCTAAGAGAGGGGCACAGTCTTTCAGGTTGCTAATGAGTCTCTATCAAATTCCTTCACAGGGTTATTTTTCCAAAGCCTTCACATCTGCTTGTAGATGCTGTTCTGGGGTGATGAAGGAAGGATCTCATCAGGAATAAAGCCACGTTTTGTTTGGTCCAAATGGAAAAGTTTGCATATTTGTTAGCCATCATCTTGGTAGAGTTAATAACCAAGAAAGACCCATGAATTACCTGCTATGACAGAATGTGGGCAGGTGTTCAGTATTAGCCTGCAGTGTTTATATTACATGAGATCCTTCTCATTCAATATAATCCTTCTCATTCAAAATCCATTCAAAATATGGATTTTGTCATGTGGATTTTTTCCTTTTAAACTCTAAGTGTATAAGAAAAGTAACATTTATATTACTAGGATTATTAAGTTTGCTAAATGGAAACCAATGTTTATATTTTTCTTCCAGTTTATAAATGGACCTCTTGGATTTTTCAGTTTGGAAAACAGTACACCACAATATATGCTTGTAAGATAATCACAGACTTGTAAAGTTTAGTGTCTTATTCTCTATTTTGGATAAAGTGTGGCTGTTCTATAGTACAGTGTCTTATACACATAGCTGCTACGTGATTGCCTTTGGTTTTTGGCTGGACATAGACATAAATATAGTCTGGCAGAGCATTTCCTGTAGAATATATTGTATACTTTATACATTTACAGATTTTTGCCATCTACCTCAATGTGTTATATGGTCATACAATGACATTTTAGTTAATAATTACATAACACACAAAAAGCTGTCACACTCAACTCATTTAGGAATTAAAGCATGTGGTATTATCTGACTTGAAAATGACATTGTAAATTCATTTACAGAAACAAGAGCCAAGCAGCTATTATCTGTAGTTTAGAAAAATAGATATTTTTATGATTCCAAAGAAATAAATCACCTTTTTAATATAAAATGAACTTTAAATGACTGAACTAATAATGAAGGGATCATTAGTCAATGCTTGAACCTTACCCTTGGGAGATCTAAGGTTTTCTCTCTCCCTCTCTCTCTCTCCCCTCCCCTCATGTGTGTGTGTGCACATGTGTGGTATGTGTGTATGTGGGGAGACTAGAGGAAGACATTGGGATCCTCTATCACTCTCTACCTTATCCCTTGAGACAGACTCTCTCTCCGAACCTTGAGCTTACTATTTGGCTAGTCTGTGTAATCAGCACGTTTCTGGGATCTACCTTTCTTTGTCATCTAGGTCTGTGGTCATCAGTCTAGGTAGCCAGCCCACCCCCCACTTTTACATAGGTACTGTGAATCCAAGCTCAGGTCCTTAACTTGTATAGCAAATGATTTTACCCACTAAGCCATCTCTCAAGCTCCTATTTCCTAGTTACAATATCATGTAGTTGGCATGAACCTTGTATTTCAGGTAACCATATGTGACCTAAATACTATCTGGAGTTACCAAAGAGAAAGAAATCATTATTAGAAAGATGAGATTATGCATCTAACTTAGTGTTCTACTGTAGTGACTGTAGAATTGTAGATGGATAGAGTTGTTTGGTTTTGTTTTTCTCTACCATATTCTATACTTAACAGTTTTGGTAAATGTGTATAAAGACTTGTTCAAATTTCCTTTCATTTCCAAAACTTCCTTACATCATTATGAAAGTTCATTAAGGTTCAGACAGCCCCCTTGGTTTATTCCAGTGATCAGTAATCAGCTACCTATGCCTGGAATGACATTTTGAGCTTTGATAGAATGGGTACGCTGTAGCTTTCTGAAGGATTGACTTTTCAAAACACCAGTGTTAAATAAGTCGAGGGCTCTTTCATTAAACCATATCAAATGGAATCTCTGTATCCGGAGATAAAGGTTTACTTGACCAATCCAAAGCCAGAATTGCTCTGGATTTGTGGAATCTGCTTTTTGTCAATAAAGTAAGAATTCTAGCCAGGCATGGTGGTGCATACCTTTAACTCCAGCGCTTGTGAGGCAGAAGCAGGTGGATATCTATGAGTTTGAGGCCTGTTCTCTCTCCACAGTCAGTTCCAGGATAGCCAGAGCCACTTAATGGAGAGACGTTGCCTCAAAAAAGAAACACCACATTTCAAAATTAAGCTGTGATGCCAAATCGCCTTCCTAATGTCACATCTGTAAACTCAGATGGGAAATCTAAAGAGTTCTTTTGGGGAGTTTTAAATACCTGCTTCGACCCGAGTGCTGTCATTTCCTATGGGGAAGCAGGTCAGCATCCTTTTAGGAATCTAAGTGATAGCTGTGAAGAGATCACAGGGCGAGAGGGAGGCTTAGGAGATGTGTGACCTGCTCAGTGTCCTAGGGGAAGTCAGAGCTGGTGTCATTGTTCACAGTCTTACCTTTGCCTTGGTTACGGGGGCCTGGGTTTA